>VWYH01007040.1:6629-18768 GCA_013399365.1 Pampusana beccarii
ATATAAAAATAAAAAAAAAAAAAAAAAAAAAAAAAAAAAAAAAAAAAAAAAAAAAAAAAAAAAAAAAAAAAAAAAAAAAAAAGAGGAAAAGCACCAGAGGGAAGATTTTCTGTTATAATGTAAGTTTCGAATCAGCACCATCAGAGACAAAACTGTATTAATATAAATCCTTCAAGGGACAAAACACATTTGCAGATTAACCCTGACCTCTGCTTAAAAACTCCCAAACTCTCTTTTCTGTATTGATTTATGTAAACAGAGCTGCTTGGCTGCACACAATGAAATGCTTCCTCTGCAGTCAATTAGCAGGCACCTGGATAGGATTCAGACTTCTGTTAGGCACAGAAAATCCCATTAGGTGTTTCTACAGGTGGTTGTTGCTTGTTTGCTACCAGTATGAATATTGCATTTAGAAGCTTGGAGTAGATGCTATGAAAAACCTGACAGCTATAAATCTTGTATTTGAAGTGGACAGCTTTATTGACTGCTGCTATCTTTGAGACAGAGAAAAGGGGGAATCTATCCTAGCCTCTTGATTTAATATGAGGGAGCACTATTTAGGGATGATTGATGGTTGAAAAGTGACTTACCAAGTACTCCACATGATTGTATTACCCTAGATAATAGGTTAAACAGGAAAGAGGAACTTCTGAATTTAGAGTCACTAAACACCATTTTATTGCAAATGAGAAAAATCAGTGCAAGTATGACATGGATGTGTTCATTTATATTCCAGACCAAACTAAAAGAGCATCCTATAAATTATTAATTTTCAGGCTAGTTGTGTGCCACCCTGACCCGTTGTCTGACTCCTGCTAAATGTCATACTTTTTTACGTCCTGAAAAGAAGTCTTCTGAGTCAATTCTGAGGCTGTTCCATGTCCACCCGCCCCCAAAATCTGGCGTTGCAGTAGAAAAAAATGAGATTGCATCAACCTGCTCACTACCATATGTTGGGTTGCACCTGTCTTGCACCCAGTGGAATTGTGATTAAGAAGGTCACTAGATTTTTTTTTTTTTTTTTTTAATGTCAGGAAATTTCTTACAAATTGAGGATGAAATTTTGTCGCTGTTGAAACAAAGACCGAAAATTCTCTTGCTTTTTTTTGAAACTAGCATGTTACTTGAACTTTTCCACATGTCTACATTTAGGTTATGCTCCAAAGGACATAGAGAACAGATGGAGAAGTTATTTAACCTGCCTGTATCCCAAGTTTCTGATCTATACAACTGTGTGGATAATATACACACCAGGTGTATTAAGAGGATTAGTTAAACCCTTTGACAGCTTTGAATTGAGATATAATCAGTATGAAGTTATTAGACATTATATTACTAATAGAGCTTTACAAACATATGGTGGTATTTTATTACTGACCATAAACTTGTATTTTAACTCAGAGTTTATCAGGTAAACACTGTTAAGGGATGATACCTGGTGCTCAGATAGTAAAAGGTCCCATTATAGAAATATATTGAGGATTCGAATGACTGCAGCAGTTGACTACATAGCTGAAAGGCCCAACTACTTTTTAAAAGCTTGTATCTGAGCATGAGTTAGGATTAGAAGAAACCCAGTGCGTCAAGTAGTTTCCGATAAGCGTGAAAATCTTCAAACACCCTTTTATTTCTGTTGAGATTTCAATGTTATTTATTGAGAACTTTTGAGAAGATACCATTTCTACGCATCTATCAAACCCACAGTATCTTTGTACTTCCAATTTTCTATTGTCATTGAACAACTAGTCTCACATTTATTAAAAGAAAAATCTGTAATGTTCCCAAACCTGCAGACAGCTTAAATTGCCTTAAAAAATGTCAGTTAAATGTAGGAAAGGCGTATTAGATCGTGCCCCTGTCTTGTAAGCCGTATGATCTTGAGAGAGGATAGACATGAAACTGAAGTGATGCTTGCTGGTGGACTGTAGGCAACTTCTCTGGGAAAAACTGAAAAGCTATTACGTGACACCAACCTGTGTGGTGTGGTCACAACACTGGAGTGAGAGGACACCATGCAGTGGGACCTTGGCAGGCTGATGAGGTGGGCCCATACAAACCTTATGAAGTTCAACAAGGCCAAGTGCAAGGCCCTGCACATAGGTCAGGGCAATCCTAAGCACAGATACAGGCTGGGTGGGGAATGGCTTGAGAGCAGCCCTGAGGAGAAAGGCTTGCAGTTGCTGTCTGATGAGAAGCTCAACTTGACCTGGCAAGGTGCATGAGCAGCCCAGAAAGCCAGCTGTATCCTAGGCTGCATTAAAAGCAGTGTGACCAGCAGGTTGAGGGAGGTGATTCTTCCTCTCTGCTCTTGTGACCTCCACCTGGAGTCATGTGTCCAACTCTGGGGCTGATGTAAGAGGGGCATGGACCTGCTGAAGAGAGTGCAGAGGAGGGACATGAAGATGACCAGAGGGCTGGAGCACCTCTTCTATGAGGACAGTCTGAGAGAGTTGGGGTTGTTAAGCCTGGAGAACAGAAGGCTCTGGGAGACCTTATAGCAGTCTTCCAGTACCTAAACGGGACCTACAGAAAGCTGGAGGGGAACTTTTTACAAGGGTGTGCAGTGATAGGACAAGGGGTAATGTCTTTAAGCTGAAAGAGGGTAGATTTAGCTTAGATATTAGGAAGAAATTCTTCACCATGAGGGTGATGAGGCATAGGAACAGGGTGCCCAGAGAAGCTGTGGATGCTCCATCTCTGGAAGTGTTCAAGGCCAGGTTGGATGGGGCTTTGAGCAACCTGGTCTAGCAGAAGGTGTCCCTGCCCATGGAGGGTGGGTTGGAACTAGATAATCTTTAAGGTCCCTTCCACAGAATCACAGAATTACAGAATGGTTAGGGTTGGAAGGGACCTCTGGAGTTCATCTAGTCCAACCCACCTGCTAAAGCAGGTGTACCTAGAATATATTGCACAGGAATGCGTCCAGACAGATTTTGAATGTCTCCAGGAGGAGGAGACTTCACAACCTCTCTGGTTCCAACCCAAACCATTCTATGATTCTATTTGGTTTTGATGTGTTTTGGTACACTACTAAGATATCTATGAAAATCAAAGTACTTTATTGCTTTTGAAAACATTACAGTTTTACAGGTGTTGAAATATATACTAGATGTTTAAATTAAAAAAGCATAATAAATGTTTTACCAAAAATTATATACACAATATAGAGTCTTTTTTATTTGTTTGTTTTCTGAGTTAGCTTTACAGTTGAGGAAGTATAGCTTAATGAAATATTCGTTGGTATAACATACTGTTCATGGATTGTTTAGAGCAGCACTGGGATATACTTTCTGTCTGAGGCTTTTACGGTAAGGAGGATGTAACAGTGTTTACATGGAATGTAAGTATGCACGCAATGTGGAGAGAGGTTTTAAATATGAGAAAGAAGAATCCACTTTCTGGAAATAAGACATGTCCAACAGTGCATTTTAAAGAAGTATTGGATGCCTTGGATGTTTGCTAAGGCATAGGGCCAGTAAAGATGGTAATCCCTTCAGAACAAGGGCTGTTGTATGTTAAAAGCAATAAGCTATAGTTATTACGGCATAGGGATTATGTCAGTGTTAGCGACTAATAAAAGCCTTGAGGCCTGTCTCCACAGGGGTTGGATGAAGTGTAAGCTCACTATACCTGTCTTCTACCCTAGATCTATATAATAATAGTAACAGGAAAAATGATGCTATATACTAAGTCATTTAGATTTACAGGGTTCTTGCTCTGTGCAGTATATTAAGTTTTGTTGTGGTTTTGACATTTAAAAAATTATGAAGGATGCCTTTATTAATCTTGAACTGACAGAGAAAAGGCATGAGATGTCAAATAAAAATCACAGCCTGAGACAAGATTTTTTGAATCGGGTGCAAAGGTATTTTGGACATGTTGTAGAGAGAGTTTTTTATTTTATATTATCAAGACTATTTCTTCAGCAATTAGAGATAGTGTTTCCTTTTGGCAATTTGTCTCATCCATAAAAGACTGAACAGTACAAAATATTTATGCTAGAACTGCTGTAAGGAAAGCTTGGAGAAATATATGGCTTCCTCTAAAATAATGAAAACTACTAATTTAAACTAGTGAATATAAAAAAGAATTATTTTGGCTGAAAGTTGGAAAAGGATTAATTTTCTAGGGAAACTCAAACTTCTGGAAAAAAGAAGTATAAATCTTTGTTTTTCACTAATCCTCTCTTTTTACCAGACTTGCAGCCATCCATAACATCTCTGAGGCAGAATACATCTGTAACTGTATATCTTCTTGGCAAGTTACAAAAGCAATAGAACTCTAAATGGATATTGGCAAGTCAATTTTATTTCTTCTCCGTTTTCATGGATTTAATGAATACTTTTTGCTTTTTATCACATGCTAATATGTATATCAACAGATAACGTTCATGTGTGTAATTGCAACCAAGTATAGTAGGAGGCCATAAATAAAATAATAATGACAATTCAATTTAGCATTTTTGTTTTTGTTTTTGTTTTGTTTGTTTGTTTGTTTGTTTGTTGTTTTTTGTTTAATGCTTACTTGGCTAACATCTCCCTATGAAGAGTATGCACTGAAACAACACTTATTAATTCCTAGTGTAAAAATGTTACTTTCACCAAAATGTTTGAAAAACTGTGATACTACAGTATCTGAACTATTTTGTTTCTCTGTGAGTAAAAATGAAGTGTTTTTTAACGAATCTATTGTAAACTATGTAATGTGAACAATTTATTAGACACATTTATCAATGTTACAGTAGTCTTTCAAGTTGTTTTCAAACACATGCTTGTATTTATATATTTTCATGTGATTATGTGCATATTCTTTCAGGGTTATGAAAAATCTTCCTGAAGCAGCTGGTTCTAGTTACAGTGCTGCAATTGGCTTGACATTTGGGAATCCCAAGTGCTTCACTATGGCCTTGTTGTTCTGCTGCTGCCCAGGACTTCACTCAGGAGCAGTACAGTAAATATATTTTTCAAGGACATAGGAAGGCTCTCCCATTGAAGTATGCTAGTATTTCAGTAGAAGCTTCTTTTTTTTTCTTCAGTTATGTAATCATGCCAGGGAATATAATGCATTGTTTTAGACCTATTTTTATTTAGTTACCGTGTAACTTGAATGACATGGCTATGAGCAGATGTTTGTCTTAGTCTGGGATATTCATGCATAGTGGTGTTGGCTGGCAGCCAGAAATCCTCTATAGTCTCCAGTGTTGAATAGCTGACATACGTAGACGACACGAGATAGTCCATGGAAGAAAATTCTTCTTGTGTTTGAAATGTCTAAGTTCTACTTGCTTAACTGGGGTGATGTAAACGACCACAAGCTTTTGTACAAGTAGGGCTTCATCACTTTATACCAAATCAGGATTCTGAGAGAGGTCTAAAAAAAAGTGAATTAAACATTCATTTAAATTCCAAAATAGGTTTTCCTGGCTATATTTGATCATAACAAGGTTCATTATAGGTTCCTGTAATGAACATTCATTACTGAATGTCAGCACTTGTGTGCCTGCTGTATTTGCTTTCTGTAAATACTCACATGAGCGGGTGAGTAAAAGCTTATTTCAAGTGGAGTTTAGGTTTACTGCAGACTGTGAAGATTAAACGTGCTATCAGTAAGAAACTCTGTAACAGAAATTTGAAGTTGTAAGTCTTTGTTTCAGTCAGGGATCAAATCTGGTAACATTTGGTGCATTAATCAAAGAAGAATATCAGAGCCTAAATTTCAGATTTTAAATAGGCAGCCACAGGGAAGATGAAGTATGCTAAATGTTTCAATGAATATTTTTGAAAAAAACAGGTATTTGGAGAAAATGGTAAGTGAGGCCTCTCTGAGAAAGAAAAGGCAACACTCATCAGAAAAAATTATAACGTGTTATCTTAAAATATTGGTAATGTCATTCTGTAACAGTCAACTCAAGGAAATAACACTTGTGGGAGTTGTCTCCATATAAATAATCTTTTGTCTTACTATTTTTCTGGTTGCTCAGCAACTGTATGTTGGCCACCATTAAGATTCTACTGCCTGGCAGTTATTAGTATTGGTCTCCAAATATACGGTACATGTATGCAAATGTTTAGATGACTTCACTATTACTTTGATTTACCTCTTTTATTTTAACCTTGAAATCAGCAGGTAAAAGGCAATTTATGATGTGTGATTTATAAAGCATTTAAGTGGTCCTAATTCCTGTTTTCAGCAAAAGCAAATTTTAGTAAGACCTAAAGGAACATGAATATTACATAGCATACTTTTGAAAAATAACTTCAAAAATGCAATATAAGCTCTCAAGTATTTAAGGAAATTCTATAAGTTTTACTCATTGTAAGTAATTCCTCAACTGATAAATGCCAGGGGTGTTTCTAGCTGTTTAACCCCAAAGGTATTTGGCTAAATTATGGTATTGAAAAATGTCATAGATTGCTAATTCTAATCAAAGGCACATTTAACCTGCAGTCCTGTCTGCAACACTGAGCAGTACTGGATGCTTATGAAGAGAGGACAAAATCACATAGTGGAATATAGAGTTTAAGAACAAGACAGGGATCAGTGGGTGATGTTTTCTAATCCAAAGGAACGTCATTCTCCATCTAATCTTTATTAAAATACATGCATAACTGCCTGTTTAACCTGGTGTACATTAAGTCTTTCAAATCCACAGCGGTTTAATTGGTGGCACAATTTTACTTCCACCAACACTGCAAGGTTTAAGTGGCATTTATGTGCTTCAGAATGCAACTGGCACTAAAAAGAAAATGGCATCAAAATAATGGCATCAATATGCCGTTGTTGGAAATGTCCTTCACTTAATGTGAAAGCCCAAAATAATTATGCTCAATTTGTCTCTATTTCTCCGTCATCAAACTTTGCAGTACCATGCTCAGTCATATTGCATAGCGTTGACATAATCCTGCAGGTTCGTACGTGAGTTTTCACCAGCCAGTATGTATCTCCCATCTAGGGCCATGTGAGGTTGAGCTGTAAAATATTTCTACTGATGCTTCTCATTTGGGAGGAAGGGCAACAGTTAGACCATTAGAAAATTGGACTGCATAGTCTCTTTTACTTTTCAGGTTTCTTTTTTGACACCCATTTTTTTCTACCGGTCATTAACAACTTTTCTGGCTAACAGCCGTCCTCTCTGGTGTTGAGTTCCAGGAGATGTTAATCTCTTATTGCAGTTCTTTTCATCAGTAGTTCCTTTGTAGGCTCATTGGGTTTTGATCTTTTTGACATAATCCCTCTGTGAAGATACTGTCTAAGGAAACAGGTCACTGGGTTTTGTAACTAGTCCACAAGTTGAACGTCCTGAATCTAATACCATAAAGTGGAAGTAGGTGCTGAAATGTGAAGTAATCCGGGTCATATTTTTCCGCTGACAACAGCGTACCTCTAAGAGCCTTTACCAGCAGACAATGCTGACCAATGAGTGTCAAGAATACAGCAGAAATATGGAGATTTGTGTACTAAAATTTCTGTTTCTGAAACTGATTTAACAAAATGCGTAGCAGACTTGCTGCTGGAAAAGCATCTCTTTACACTATACTCTTTCTTTTATTTCCAGTGGAGATAAAAGGACGTGTTCCCCATAGATGCATACCTTTTTCCTTAGAGCCAAGTGACAGCAATAGCTTTTTCCTTCTATGTACAGTTGTACCTTGAGCCTTTGGATACATTTTGCCTGGCTGATGGATGAATGCTGAAAATGTATGCTGTGCCCAAAAGGATTCTCTGTAGCACACTTAATATGGAAAGACATGAGTTGGAAGAATGTGTTGGGCTGTGACATTGAGGGGAAAGCAGGCAAAGACTTGCAGTTTGCATTTATTTCTTTCTATATAACTCCACTGAGCTCTGTTTTCAGACAGAAAAAGTACCAGTTGATCCCATGACCTCTAAGGAAACTGAATTTTGAGAAACTTACTTCAGGAAACTGAGTTTCATGAGAAAGTCCCACTTAGGCTCTTGGGCAATTTTCAGCAGCCCTTTGCTGTTAAGAAAGAACGATCAGACTACTCCAAAGGGTGGGTTTTCTTAATCTTCTTTCTCCCTCGTTTAAATGCAAACCAGGAGATTGTGAGGGAAGCTGCTCATCCACAGGTGATGCAAGCATTTTGTGTTTTTATTTAAGTACCAGCTCTGGTGACCAGACACATCTGTTGATGATAATGAGGGGCATTGTAGCCACCAGCTTTTGTCCGGAAATATGTAAAAGTCGGTGTGTATTTGTGTGACTGCAAAGGCAGCAGAAATGGGCATCAGGTTCCAGGAAACATGAGTGTACCAGCTAAGGCTCTTATCTGCTGACCAGAAAGGATATCTCTGTCCAGATGCAAGTGGGAAAAATTTACATAAGTGCAGAATTAATTAGTGGTAATGTATTTCCTAGATTTTCCAAAAATATGTGAGGAGTATACCTTCTAGGTAACAAAAAACGTCTCCACTAGTTTCAGGGAGGATCAGATGGGAGTAAAAGGGGCGGCTTAAGGAGAATGGAGCCATGCTAATAACATTACACAGGTGCTAAGGCTGTGTTTGCATTATAAGAAAAATCAAACAAGTTTCAAAGTTCGTTTTAAAAAACCCCTAAGAGGTGTGCAAATTCTATTTCTTTCCAGTTCTCTGGAAGAAAATATTCTAATTGTGTCCAACAAACAAGTAAACTTTCAATGTGGGAGCTGAATGACTGTTAGCAATACCTGGAAGCTGTTTGCCCATCCTAAGGCCTCCCTGCAATGTCATTGATAAATATATTTATATTGAACTTAAATTATGTGATAGGCTGGCTTTACAGCAACCTAAACAACTTCATTTAGTTTTGGATACATGAAAAATTCTTCATCTTTCCCTAAAATGAATTTTCACAGAACTGGTTGAGCTCACAAAACATACTTGAATAATTCCCCAACCAAGTGTACAACTCCTTCTATTCTACAGCAGGTATGTTGCCGAGACATCCTTTGATTTAGCTATCTATTATGTTTCTTACTATCATTCCTTGAAGCATCATCTCTGGAAGATAGTGCTCTTGGGTATTGCAATCAGCATTGGGAATGCTGATTTATGGATACTGTCATCTCTTCTCAGGAGTCTGTGCCTCAGAATATAATACCACAATATTTATTCTAAGAAAGCCACATTTGTCATGTGACTGCCTGACTTGGTAGACATCCATACATGTGCTTTGTTGCTTACCTGGGTCCCAGGAGAGAAAATACGGTGTAGCTGTATGACTTGCCAATTCTAGCCGCTGTTAATGTGGTATAACCCTCGAAGGTTTTCCATTTTTTTTTTTTTTCTTGCTGATGCTTTCTCGATCAGTAATGCTTTTAAGAAAGACAAGTACAAAATATTTCGCTTATCGTGAAAGATATTGGCAGAATATGGGAGTACATTGACTCTGGGTAACCACAACTTGTATTTAATGTATAAAATTAAAATAAATATGATGTTTTTCTGATAACTGCACTTTCTTTAGGTTGCCCTTTAGGTATCTTTTATGTGTGAGTGTAAGGTAAACAGGTGAAAAGTGGGAGAGTGAACAAATTGGACCATGAGCAACCAATAACATTTTACAGAAGTTGCTCTAATGAAATTCATGTCTATAGCACTATATATTTTTGATAGCCAGGAGCTGAGTGTTCAGCCAATATACACCAGCATGGCTCACATTTGACTTGTATCAGCAGCAGCAATACTCAGGCCTTTAAGCCTGCATTTTAAAATGAAAATGGAGCCTATTATATATAAAGCATAGGAGATGCCAAAAATCAGACCTCACAAATCTTCTAATCATCACTTTTCAGCTAGTGGAATACTAGAGAAAAGGAATGTGTAGCTGCACTATCAGTGTGCCTCTGAATTGAAGGACTTTTATTGTATTACTTGGTGGGGTGACACTCTCTTCCCCAAAGAATAATGAATCTTTTAGGGCCATTATACCCTTCCAGTTCAATGGCATTTTCTTTAATTTAATACCTATTACCATTTAACTGCTTTAAAGTTGCCAACCAAATTAACGCACTGCCCTGAACTGCTGCTTTGGGATTTATGTTGGTTAAATCCCTCAAATGTCATGCATTTTTTGTTTTCTAGTTCAAACACAGGTTTTACAAAACCTTTGGAGTACAACTTGTCTTGTCTGTCTCATACTCTTGCGGTTTTATTTTGCTGAGACAGAAAAGCATTACCCAAGAGTTTTGCTGTAAATGTGTGTGGAATGTGCAGTGTGTGGGGAAGCAAGGGAAGCATGAAGCGAATGTTTGTTCTAACTGCTGGGAAACAGTACAGCAATTATGGGGTTTATGGTTTGTTTGTTTGTTTGTTTGTTTGTTTGTTTGTTTTGTTCATATAATTTAGGTAACTATTTTGATTTTATTAATGAGTAAGGCCTTTTGTCAGATACTCAACTAACATAGGTGGTGAACTCCTGATCTGTTTTTCTTAGATAATTATTCAATTGAGAGTAATTACAGGGGAGGTAAGGAAGAGATGCATGTTTCAGAATGCTCTTCTGAACCTGCTCTGGCCTCTTCTGTATAAAACGGAAATTGGAAAAATCCTGTGTCTGAAACTTTCTGTAAGTGCTCTGAAAACTTGAGATCTGAAAATAGTTTTAGAGTGAAATTTCTTAGACTTGTTCAAACCCCCCATGGCAGTATGTCCTCAGATTTACTTTGAACTGAACCTTTATTTTCATTTTTCTTCTCACTGCTATGTGATTTTAAAAGTATCTAGTGGCAAATTTACAGCTGGCTGGTTTGAATTAACGTAAAGGGTTGATGCCTGAAAATTATGGAAGCCATCAAACACTGTCAAATGCAACTATGCTGAGTCTCATAGCTCAACTAGAATACATGTGATGTTTGTCCTTAAAATGCATGACATGATAATTTTATGTCTGCAGATTTCAGAGTGGAAAAGTGTCACCATGAGCTGCCCACTGCTAGTTTGGTCATCACCTCCAGTGACAACAGCAACAAGAATTTCAGAAATAGTAGCCTAGGACTTTTATTATAGACTTAATGGTGGTTGTCAAAAGAGATGTAAAGTATCTTCTGAATTAGGTTTTCACAGTCATCCTCAAGCAAAGAAAGACGTAAGGAAGTAGACCAACACTTGGTTTAGGAACTTGGACCATTTCAGAACACTGAGACCTCTGCTTTTAGCACAAAATGGATGTTAATCCTCCATTCTGTTTCATATTAATAATTTCTGTTATTTGCTCTTGGAATTACAATTATATAACTCTTATAGTTATCAGAGGTATTTCTTTTCAGCATTTTTTTGAACAAGAAGAATAAAACTAGCAAAAATCAAGCAAAACTCAAGAATGTTCCCTCCTTCAACCTTTTGACATCATCTTATATTCAGAATTTAAAATTTCCTGATGCAGCTGCACTGTATGTGTCTGAAATCAATAGGTTCTAGGAAAAGGTAAGTATAGAGTTACTTGACAGGATTGTAAAGATATTGTGTCTTTTAATCAAAGGGTGGTAAAACAACAGTATGGAATAACACATTTATTTCATCCCGCTCTGACTGTGCTGGACTCAGTGCATACTGCAAAGACAGAGAGGAAAGTAGCTTCAACATGTTTTTTGTGGCCCTGCCTCATGGAGCTACTGCAGTGCCATTAGACAAATGAAATAATTTTGTCTTCCTACACCCTGTGTTGTGTCCAAGTGATGTGGAGAAGACATAGTAGAGCCTTTGAGATAACTTCCTCAAACAAGGAAAAGTCTTTCATGGATGTTTCCACAGCAATATTAGAGATGGCCAATCTTATATTTTGGATTTTCACCCCAAATCTCTTTCCCTGAGGGGAGATAATTCTCTGGAACAGAGCTGGTTTGTTTGAAACTCTCTCTTTAACGAGTCAGTGCCTTTAATCTGAGATGTGTTGTGAAAACTGAAAACTAAATGGTTGGTGCAATATTCCTGGTGGCATGGAATGTAAGCTTTGCCTACATGATGCCTACATGCCTAAATCATGCCTACATGATTTTTTTAGGTGCACTGCTGTAGCTGGATTGTCAATAAAGTGCTGAGACAGCCCTCTTTTTTTTTTTCCTTTTTTTTTCCCCCAATAATTTTTTAAGAAAATGCAATTGGGTTTTAAATAAAGGCTTTTATATTCTTTTGACTT
>VWYH01007040.1:24187-71852 GCA_013399365.1 Pampusana beccarii
CTCAATGTCTTTCCTGTGGTGAGGGGCCCAAAGCTGAACACAGGATTCAAGGTGGGGCCTCGCTAGTGCTGAGTACAGTGGCACAATCACTTCTCTAGTCCTGCTGACCACACTATTTGTAATACGTGCCAGGATGCTGGGCACAATACTGGCTCATGTTCAGCCAACATGTTGCTGACCAACATCTCCAGATCCCTTTCTGCCAGGCAGCTTTCCAGCCCTTCTTCCCCATGCCTGTAGCACTGCCTGACGTTGCTGTGACCCAGGTGCGGTACCCAACACTTGGCCTTGATGAACCTCATACAATTTGCCTCAGCCCAACTAGCCTCTATTTTTTCATCTGTGAATATTTATTTCACAGAGTCCTCTCTGTGTCAGATTCATGAGGAATGGAAAACGTCATTCACATTCAATGGACTAGCTAAAACCAGTCATGCCAATTTAGTATGATTTGGCATTCAAAAGGTGAACATACCACTGTTGTGGATGAGATTCTTGTCTGTATGTACATTGAGTGAACAGATATAAATTTACACCTATGGTGGTTAATCCCTCTGAGGCACAGGTGAGATTAGTGTTCATAATTTAAATCATTATTCCCATGATAGTTGTTTACCATTTGTTTACACTGAAATGATATAACATAAAGACACTGAACTCAAAAGATTATTTTTAACGTTCTTTCTGAATGAAAATGCATCTGTAAATCCAGAAGCAAAAAAAAAAATGAAATACAGTCTTGTAGAACTGAAATCTATTTCCAATGTCTCAAGTTTCTAAAGAAGTTATTGCAAAGAATAAGAGAATAAGGTGAAATCAGAACAGAAATGTAAGGAATGTCTACAAGAATATGCAACCCAAATATCAGTTACAGGCTTTCTTTATCCTGCATTTTCTCAGTGCCCTGTACAAGCGAAATGCGCTAGTTACGAGTACACTGGTGATATAATGGAAATGCATGCCATTGAATACATCCTACAGAAATTAAAGACAGAAGCTGGGAGTAGGAGGAAAGTTTCTGAATCTGCTTGGCATGGATCACATGGGAACAATGCAGTTAGAGGTAAATTCATCCTGTTGAAAAAGTAAAAAGTCACACAATTCCCCAAACTTGAATAGAACGCCAACCTTAGATTTATTTTTCGTGTTTGTGCTTTGTTATTTTTATGGTTCAGGTGAAGGTCTGAAGAAGAATGGCCAGAACAGCATACGAAAAACTGTTCTTGAACAGCTATTTTTCATAGTTTGAGCACAAGCAAAAGGAATAGAAAATCTTTTGAGAAAACTTTTAATTTTTTTTCCCAGGATGTTCTGTCTAATTTGTAGGTTCAGAGAGTCTGAATACTTTGGAAAACATAAATTTTTAATCTTTCCCTGACCAAATACTAGTTGCTTTTTACTTCTACAGCTGACAGAAATAAAAGACAAAGATAAATGGAATAATCAATAGCAGTTTGATTGCTTTTAAGTGAAGAGCATGGAAAACTGTAAAGAAAAAAAAGGAAACTCTCTGGAAATCTTGTGTCGACGATAGCTTTATTTTCTCTTTTGTCTTTTCCTTCTAACACATTATCTAACACAAGGGACTAGAGAAAATGGACCCAGATTCTTCTGGGAGGTATGGGATGATGTGACGAGAGGTAACAGACACAGGTTGGAACACAGAAAATTCTGACTTGACATGGGAAAGAACATCATCATGGAAAATTTTTGGAGCAGGTTGACCAGAGAGGTTGCAGAGTTTCCACCCTTGGAGATACTCAAAACACAACTGGACATGACCCTGAGCAACCTGATCATTATTAGCCCTGCTTTGGGTAGAGGGTTGGACTAGAGCCCTCCAGAGTTTCCTTCACCCAAGATTAGTCTATAATTCTGTGCATTTAACGATATTACCTAAGCTGCTTTAATGGTCTGTGAAATGTTTCTGAACGTAAAAACATACATGAATGTGGCAACTGTAGACAAGAAAATATCAATTTATGAAATCTAATGGTATGTTGAATCTAGTTTAGCATGATGATGCATGAAATTAACACATCATTGTGGACTAAGTAGAATAATTAATCCTTTCAAAGAAGTGATTGTTCTTACATGGATGCTGAAATGGAAAATGGAGACCTGGTTTGGTCAATGTTTAACAGTTAAATTGATTTGACAGTGGTTCACCCATATCCTAATTGATATAGGATTATAAATCCATATATTTATCTAAGCTTCAAGGATGTAGCATTTGAAAGGATACATTTCAGTGACAGGAGAAACCTTTCACATTATACTAGCAATTTAAAAGAGAGAAAAATACTAAATAATTGTTCAGTTAGGAGGCAATCATTAGGCCTGCTGTGCAAAAGGTGTCCTAACATCAGTGTATATGTTATGGTAGAAAAGGTAATTGATCTGTCAAACTCTCTAGGCCACTACCTAGATAATGGATCTAGGCTGGAACGCATGGAGAGCAGAGGTGCTCAGACTGCAGCTAAGGAAAAGAGTAACAAATTTGTAATTTGAAATAAACACTTTGTTCAGATGAATTGAATGTGATTTAGGCAGGGAAGTTATGAACCAGGATAACATTACATCGGACTTTTGTTTAAAAACATTATCCCTTCCTGTGTCCCCCAGCTTTGCACTTTCTAGGCACATATTTTTTTTTGTGCAGATTAAATGTTTTTGTAACACTTGAAACACTGAGGGAGCTGCATTTCTGCTGTGCAAGGGCAAGGTACAAGCAGGCAGAAACACACAGCTGAAGGTGAGGTCTTGGTACATTTTGAGAGCCTTTGCAATCTGCAATAAATTGATCTCAGTGATGTGGCTAAAAGGACTTCCAGGTTAGGGACAGAAAACCCCTTCCCCAATCCCTGTCCCTTGTGGAGATGCACTGTTCTTCATGTTGGACAGAATAATCTTCACTGTCAATTACATTTCTGCATGAGTAGCAATTTTGTTGTTGGTAAAAAAGGCACAAGCACATTTTCTTCTTTGACCTGGACAACCTCTTCTCTATTTACATGTTTAATTTAAGAGGAAAATGTAACTGTGTGTTGTGTCAGGTAAATAGTTATTTTTGCTTTGCCTTTATACTAGCTTTCTAAAAATGCTTTGCCCAGGCCTGGCTTGACTTCATCTTGCAGCATTTGTATAAGTATGTGTCCTGGTTTTGTTAAAAACAAGACCAGTTTATGTTTTAGTGAATTTTCCTTTCAGTTAGGCCCTACTTAGTAACTGCACTTTTCTGAAGTCAGATGCATGTTTTGGTAGACATAGCAATGGAATGCAAGGTCACTGATAAGGATACATGTCCCGTAAGTGAGAGGGGTAAGGAGGAGTGACCTGAACAGGTGACTAAAACTGACCAACTAAGTATTCCATCCCATCCACGTGATACTTCATATAAAAGTGGGAGATTACGAGGGTCTTGTCCCTTTTTCTCTTCTTCGACTATGGTCCACATCTGGGGAGGACCCTGTCTGCCGTCCCTGCAAATCTGAGGCCTAGTGACAGACCCTGCATTCTTGAATCCAGTTCCAGTTTGCTGCAGAGTCCAACCCAGGACTTCTGGGTGCCTGCTCTGGTGCTGCTGGAGCAGCGGTGAGCTTTGCCGGGAATTTCAAGATTGATTTTGTATATTTTGTATTATTTTCTCTATTTTATTAGTGGCATTAGTAAAACATTTTTACCTTTCTCCAACTCTCTCTCTTTGTCTCTCTTTGCCCTCCTATAGCCTGTACTTATTGGGAGGGTGGGCTGAGGGGACTGGGAGGGAGAGGGGGTTAACAAAGCATCTGCCATGGTTTATTGTCACCCTGCAATCAAACCTTGACAGCATGGCATTTTGTTTTATTGGTAGTCTTTGTGTTACATATTGAGAAGTAAGTCCTTGAAAGATAACTGCGTTACAACTTCATATTTGGGACACATAGAAATTTATTTGTGAGTATGGGTTTTTCATATGTTACTGTGATTTTCTTTACATAATCCTCAGGAAAAATATGTCTGGGAGACACATTACATAAGACCATAACTCATTTTGTAGAAGGGAAGGCTTGGCATAAACAGTATGTGTCTGCTTCAGCCATTCTCTGGAAGTTAAAATAGCATCAACCAGGGTAGAAAAATAAGATGTGCTTGCTGCATTTCAGCCAACCGAAACTCTGTGTATACTGTGCTTGAATGACTCTTGAAACAGCTGAACATTGTGTGTTTGACAAGATCTAGCAGACAATGTTATCCTAGCACTCTCCCCTCCTATCTGATAACCAGCTAGGTTATTTTTTTTTCCCATTTGACACTATCATTTGGGAAATCCCTTTTTATCTATGACATGTTTTTAATCTAGTAAAGTCCTGTTAAAGATCTAGTGAAAATACCTTTCCAATATTAAGATAGCAAGAAGAATGTTGTTGTAATCTTGACCTAAGTTATGTCTGTTAAGCTATCTGTGCACCGAAAAGTAGAAGAAATGTTTTGACAGAGAAAAACGTTTGTTGTCAGCTTTGTTTTATCCGTGGCTGAGAAGGGAAATGGAAAGTATACTTCAGCAGGGTGCAGACACTGATGGCTAAAATGATCTTCTGCTAAAACATATTAGGAGAGAACTGTTCTGCTTTATGCCTCATTCTTTTTCCAGTGAAATGTGCAACTAAAGGAACGGCTCGTGTGTTGGAAAGAAATCTAGAAATCTCTAAAATAATGTAAATAGTGACCATGAAAGAAGCACTACTTATATCATTAAACAGAAGAAAAATATGGACAGTACAGCGTGAATGGTTTCTCTGAGTGCTGGTATCAGTAATTTAAAGATGCATAAGTATAGTCTCTGTAAATTGTAATTAACTTCCATGTTTTGTTTAAATGTGGCAGTGACAGAAAGAGTTCCACAGTTCGAGGCAACCTGAAGTGGAAGAAGGCTCTCATGGCCACAGTTCCTTGGGTCCCTGTCAGTAAGAAACAGAGTGACTACAGTGTGGCCTGTGTTTATCAAACTTCCTCTTTCTGTGCTTTTCTGCCTTCTGGCTACTTAGCTTCAAGAGCTTGCTCCACCTGTCAAGTCCCACTACACTGTTCTTCCTATTACCCGCAAATTCTGTTTAGCTTAGACGTAGCTTAAAAGACTGTAAGAAAATTCTCTTAAAAGAAAAATGTCAACAGTCTTACCTTGGAGTCTCTTTCTCACACTTCTGCTGTTGATTTCCTCATGTGACACTCAGCTCCAAACACGGCACAGAACAATTCTCAGAGGTGAAGTTGTACACTTGAAAATCTGTACCTGGGAAGGTACAAAGCATTTGTTAGATCACATATGAGGTAAGCCCAGCTCCCTCAACCTCTTCCTAGCTAATGGCAACATTAGTAGTCCTCTGCTGAGCCTGTTCTGGTTTCTCAACACCTTTCTGGACCAGGGTTAAGGGATCCCAAACTTGATGCAGCACACTGGGTGCAGCCTCACCAGTGCCGGGCACAGGGAAGTAACTTCACTGTATCTGCTGGCCATGGTCACGTGTAAAACAACCTTGTAGAGAAAACAAAGAGAGCAATTAACCATGGAAGTATGACTTGAGGCATGAAGTACGATATTCTGAGTTCAGATACTTAAATGGCAGAAATATATTTTAAAACAATGTTAAATAATGAGCAGATGCAAATTCATGTACATTTTGTTATCTAAACCCAGATGCCTTTTGTAACTAAATTGTTTGCACCTATTACCGGATCTACCTGCCAGAGTCTATTTGCAATTCTGATTATTTCACATGGGTAAGTTATAGGGTTGTGTATATTTTCTTTAATTTTTCCCTTGTTAGTAGTAAAAAAATATAAATACAAATGGGAAATGTCTCTGAATAGTCAGTGTATGTTTGAATCTAATTCATGAATATTAATTTGTTGTTCTATGTAACTGAACCAGTATGTACAGGGGATAGGCACAGTAGTTTCTCATCCTTTTCAGTCTGACATGCATTTTAGGTAGTCTCTATGTAACCTTTCATCCTTGCTCATCATTGATTTGTTTTTGCTGAATTTCTTCAGAAAATAAAAGCACTAGCTTTTCACTCTGAGTGTGGGTAAATGATGGATTGTCCCTCAGATGCACACAGTAATGGCTATATTTCAGAAGGTTAACAAAGTTGATGTTCAATTACCATCCCCCTACCCCCCAAATATTGAGAACCTCAGTACTCTCAGGGTTGAGAATACTCTCGTCAAGGGGGTCTCAGATTTTTTATCAGTTACTGATGTATCTTTTTCTGATGCCAGCACTCCAACTATAACAACTTTCAGGTTCAATTGCTATTTTCAATTTCTTTCAAACCTTTTTTTTTTTTTTTTTAATCGCATACTTTTTCGTTATACAGTGTGTTTCAAAAAGATGGACCCAATTCATACAGCCTGTATTTCAAATCAGATCCATCCTTTGCAACACACCATAATCCTGTAGTTCACATAATCATTATACCTTTAGGAAAAAAATAAAATAAAAACCCTCAACAATTCCCCCTCACTACTCTCCCCGGCTTGTTCAGCATTCTTCTTCTTTCCAAAAATCATTTTTAGCTTTCTTTTTCCTAGAAAGATGAAAATCTGTATTTATTGGTTTTCCTGGAATTCTTTGAGGTTGATGAAAATAAGATAATTATAAAATTCACAGTATCAGAATTTTTTCCTGTAGCAATAATATCCTGTAGCTTAAGGCTGCAGGCAAAAAGTAAGTTTTGTTGGACAAATACCTAACTTTACATAGTTCATCATAATCTCCTTTTCCTGTAGCTCCAAAGACTTGCTGTCCCTAAATTTAGGTGGTACAACATGATATGAAGTGTTTCTGTATCAATCCTTGTTTCAGTTACAGTGAAATTGTCAAACGTAAGCAAAGTGGCAGTCAGGGAAATCCTGTCATTCAAGTGGAGATGGACTGGCGGTGAGGCACTGGAATAGGCTGCCCAGAGAAGTTGTGGATGCCTCATCCCTGGAAGTGTTCAAGGCCAGGTTGGATGGGGCTTTGAGCAACCTGGTATAGCGGAAGATGTCCCTGCCCATGGCAGGGGCATTGGAACTGGGTGGTCTTTAAGGTCCCTTCCAACCCAAACCGTTCTGTGATTTTATCATTCTATGCTGTAGCTCACATGAATCTCTGCCTGATTATGGTCACTCTCTGAGTAACGAAATACTAAAGTCGAAGTAACCTTTGGCATCAAAAATACACCCTGAGAGTCTTATTTGTTGCTGTAAGAATGTGAAAAGTAATCTTACCCAGACTGTTTGCAGTGGAGCTGTTGTTATTTTTTCCTGAATGTTAAGTGTGTCTTTTTGTTTGTTTGTTTGTTTGTTTTGTTTTGTCGTATCGTGATATATTAGAAACAGAAAGCTATGACAGAAAAAAAAAATGACTACAAGTACGATTTTAAACCATTATTTTGCATCTATGGGTGCTAATTCCACTTCTGACCTGGAGGTTCTTGTGCCCAAGACTGTGGCCAAGGTATGTGGACTGCACCTAGGAGAACTGTTGCATGGATGTTTCTTGTCCTACCTTTTGTCTGCTCTGGATGTAATACTTTGTAATAGACTACTGGAGCAGCTGCTGAAACTGCTGCTCTTTGCTGGTCACCTCTCTCTTCCCCTTCTTCCCTGCAGTCCAAGGACTTCCCTGACACTTTCCTATACCTTGGCTACTTCCTCGATGATTTAGGAGTATTTTGCTTCCTTTAATTGGATAAAATTCTTCTCATTAAAGACACCTTGCCTTGCCTACATATTCAATGTCTTATGAAGACTGCAGATGTTTATCTCGTATTTTTCCTATCTTTTTCATAGAGATATCTGATAACTTTCGATCTGAAGATCTCACTACAATCAGAAGCGAAATGAAGTAGTAAAATACAGCATGATTATCTTGTTTTGTAATCTGGCGGCCTAAATTGGTGCTATGGCCATTCAAACCTGGAAGTGTGAAGCAACATCAACAAATCAATGTTATTTTAACTGCAGAATCATTATAATTACTGAACATTCGCATTCTAGTTTCTCTGAAAAAAATGACATCTCTATTGTGCCATGCACATAGAAACGAAGACTTGAAATACTGATGCTAATAAAAGACTTCAAAGAATGCCCTGCAGTCTCTGTATCTAAGATCAGAACCATACTGGGAGAAGGCAGCAGCTTTAATGTCAAAACAGGTGATGAAAATTGTTTAATCTTAATGTTCTCATGGATATGAATGACCTTTGGAAGCTAAACAATAATAAACTGTAGATACAGAATTGCCCTCCATTCAGAAATAGTGCATGGATGGTTATATTAATATAATTCTTTGTGATTGTTTTTCAGTAGGTGTCCTAGTGATGTATGGGCATACCTTTGAATGTAAGTGATTTAGGCATAAAAATCAAACGAGGACCACATTCTTCCAAACTGAGATTATTTACTGCATAAACTCTCTATTGAGGAATATTTTCTACATAATACCATGCTTGATAATATGAAGATTTTCTAGACATTGACTCATTCAGCTGTAACTGTCTAGCACTCATATTGAATAGCTCTACCCATGTTTTAAAAAGACAGGCTGGTAGACAACAGTACATTAAAAAATTGTTTGGACTAAATCCAGCCTGTTAACTCAGGCTTTTCTTTTAAATGTGGAGGCTGAGTGTAATGGAAGGGTTGGGGAATATGGAAAGCATACTCATGTCTTGTAACATAGATTTTTTTTTTTCTTTTTTTGAAACTTAGGTGTCATAAGAGAAATGCAGAAGAGCATGCAAAGTTTTTGCAGTCACATCCTCAAGCACCTTTATTTTTCTCAAGAAAATCTGAGGAAAAACAAGATACTAAGGGATTTCAGTAGTATAACTTTATTTGTACCAAGGTTTTTTGTGCTGTATAAGCAAGTTTACTCGTATAACATGTATTGCTAGCTCTATAATGACAAACTGCAATATAATGAACAAACAGGTAAATTTGTATCTGAATACCGCTGAAAGAATATTGTAGAATCTAATATCATGAAATGCATCAGTTGATTGAAATTATGTATAAATATTTTAAATCTAAAATATTATAGATTATTTGAGACTAATTGACCTCACATGCTGGAAATTTTCAGTATTTTATTGAAGTTGTTCAAGTCTTTCAAAGCTTCCAACGCTTTATTATTGGCTAATAGCTATATATAATCATTACTTACCTGAGTCTGAATTTTAGTATCTGCATTATTGATTAGCTATTCCATTAAGAATTGGATTTTGTGAGGTATGGGAGCATTGGACCTAATACTCAGTGTTATGACCTTTCATACTAGAAAAATTCCATAAATGCAGTAACAACAGCAACAAAAAATTAGAACATTCAGTTGAAATATATTATGATGTTTTAGTTATTTTCCTCAGTATTTATCAGCTGTAATATCTATTAATACTCTCTGGAATGTGAGTAAAAGGAATATTAGAGGAATAGGTAGAAATACAGAAAATTTAATATTCTAAATGTTAGGCCTCCTACGATTAGTCTCATTATAGGAGACTACTGAGTATTTCTATTTCAGACACACAATGTACTACAAGTACTACATTAATACTTGGAAAGATACACCTTCCATATTGAAACAGAGTATAAAATGTGAAGAATGACTGAAAGCACAATATAATTAATTCGTACAAACCATCCATGTTTTGTAGTAGATGATTTAAGATGCCTGAGTTTGATTCAAGAAATGGCACTGCATCCTGTGTGCTCCAGTTTTTATTTTTTCTAGTAGACTAACAGACAATACTCAAAGGATGTGAAAATAGTTTTAATGATATAATCAGTCTCATAGTGAAAAATACACGATATCTGCAGCTGACATCTGGAAAGAGTTACCTTGGACTATCAAATAGAATTAAAATATTTTATAATAAGATTAGTTGGAAAATCTAGCACTTGGTAAAGCCAAGCTATCCCAATGAAGTATTGCTGTTATCTTGAAGTGTATTGACAGAATATATCAGATATTTTGAAAGTTGGAACAATCTTTAGGACACAAGTGGTGTGAATAGCTGTTGCCCAATGTTACATCCAGATGTTTTTCTGGTTTAAAGCAGTACAGCTATGAAGCTGTTCCTGGCAATATGAGGGTCCAGTTCTAATATGAAATCAGTATCTAACACAGACCTTTGAGGTATTGTTTTTTTCTAGAAGCAGTACTATATGGGTTACTCAATCTAGTAATTTAATTGTATACTCTCTACACCGGGCTGTATAACACTTACTTTGTAGAGAAAACAGTAGGAAATGCAAAGGTTATACAAAAGACAAAGCCAAATTCAAGTAGATTTGTTACGACTGTGCAGGCATAACAATCTTTCCAGGAAGAAGGTGATGTGGTTTAATCCACCAGGCAGCTAAACACTAGACAGCCATCCCGGCTGGATGGGGGAGAGATTTGGGAAAAAAGGTAAAACTTTATGGATTGAAATAGAGAAAGTTTAATAAGACAGAAAAGGAGGGGAAAATAACAGTAATAATCATAATAAAAGAATATACAAAACAAGTGATGCATGATGCAAGTGCTCACCACCTGCCGATCAATGCCCAGCCTGTCCTGGAGCAGTGGCCTCCTAGCCAGCTTTCCCCCTAGTTTATATACTGAGCATGATGCCATATGGTACGAAATATCCCTGTGGTCATTTGGGGTCAGCTGTAACACTGTGTCTCCCCACGACTTCTTGTGCAGTCCCTGGTGGGGTGGTGTGAGAAACAGGAAGGGCTTTGACTATGTATAAGCACTGTTCAGTAGTAACTAAAACATCAGTGTGTTATCACAGAATCACAGAACGTTAGGGATTGGAAGGGACCTCAAAAGATCATCTAGTCCAATCCCCCTGCTGGAGCAGGAACACATAGATGGGGTTACACAGGAATGTGTCCAGGTGGGTTCTGAATGTCTCCAGAGAAGGGGACTCCACAACCTCCCTGGGCAGCCTGTTCCAGTGTTCTGTCACCTTCACTGACAAGAAGTTTATTCTCATATTTAAGTGGAACCTTCTGTGTCCCAGTTTGTACCCATTGCCTCTTGTCCTGTCATTGGTTGTCACCGAGAAGAGCCTTGCTCCATCCTCATGACACTCACCCTTTACATTTTTATAAACATGAATGAGGTCACCCCTCAGTCTCCTCCAAACTATAGAGACCCAGCTCTCTCAGCCTTTCCTCATAAGGGAAATGCTCCACTCCCTTCATCATCTTTGTGGCCCTGCACTGAACTCTCTCAAGCAGTTCCGTGTCCTTCTTGAACTGAGGGGTCCAGAGCTGGACACAATATTCCAGATGTGGTTTCACCAAGGCATTATTCTCATCCTTAATCCAAAACACAGGACCATAACAGCTGCTAGGAAGAAAATTAACTCTATCCCAGCCAAAACCAGGACATAAAGCCATATTGCTGAGGTATGGTGGAGTCTCCAGTAGTAGCAAATGGCCTGAATCTATGGTTAATCCTCAGTTAAAAGAAAAATAACTACATTTTTGGGTACTCTAACCTCTGGAAACCATCCACATGTGAGGTTGCTAATCCTTTATTTATTTGTTTTGCCAAGTTTGGACAACTGACTGATTTTACCCATTCTAAGATTCAGTAATGTTACAAAATAATGAAAAATGCCTAGTCTAGTTACTGTATCTCTGTAACTGGTATGATGTGAAGCTTCAGAATGAAGCTAATTAGCAGCTAGATAGCAGACTAATTGGTAGGGCTGCCGTCCATCAGATGCTCACAGGTGTTTACTGGAGACACTCATGATATTTGCAGGGAAAGGTAAGCAGACAGAGAGATGCAGAAACACCGCATTTAAATTATATTGCAAGGGTTAAATACATTGCACTGCTATAACATATGGACATCCACAATGAGGGTAAAGTTATTAACTAATGTGTGGCAGATGTGTGACAGAAGTTGATAACCAGAAGTGAAATGCATTATATGTTTTAGAAAGGACAGATCAACTCTGTATCTGAAAAGCTGAAGCATGGAAAGGTTTATAGCAGAACTCATGATGAGCCTTGGGATGCGAAAATTAAGTGGTCAGCACTGTTAATCACCCTCCTTGAGTGGCTGCTCTGCCACTGGGTGCAGATGTGGCACTTTCCTCCCTCATCCTTTTGAAAAGAGACACTGCAACACTGAAGGCCAGTAACAAATACCTTTGCCGTGGAATTAATTTTTCTTTCCTACACCTCTGTATAACTGCGTATGTGCAGTCTCAGTTCTCTCCAAGACTTTTAGCTGGACTTAATTTTTAGAATTGTTTTCTGATATGGGAGTTAACACTGGATAGGTGTGTGTTTGCAAGGATGCTAGTTAAAGAATGGTAACTGGAGGAGGTTTATGCCTGTGTTTTGTTAAGCATTACCTTCCATACACCTGAAGATTTAACCAAGCAAATGGAGAACATTCTAGAAGATTCAGCCTTATTTCAAAATTAGCATTCTGATGTGGCCTGCTGTACCTACTGGAAGGCAATATAACTGAGATCTGCTCTGTGTTAATGGCATTAATCAGAATAATTTCCCTGGGATTTTGATATATTATTATGTTTGCCACCTATTACTGCTTATTGCTAGTTTTCTTTTAATACAAGAGTAAATACTTTTAAAATTAATCTTTGTCCCTTTGATATTGGTATTAAATGCTAGTAGACAATCATTCTCCAGTGAAAAAATACGTGCTTAATATACTGCATGAGACAGGTTAATATGTTTTTGCATTATACAACATGAAAGTTTATTACTATGGTGACATTAATGCATGTAGAGTAATGTTCTCCAAACCGGTTGTTACCAACAGATAAAGGCTGATTCGGTAATTGCAACCCTAAGGCGGAATCAAGGGGTGTTATTGCACTAAAACTGTCAACTGCAGGAGAGATGGTGGAGACCATAATATTCTGTTACTAAAGGAGGGCATCACACTGCCCAGATTTCATGTGAGGAGCTGTTGATGATGAACTGTGCAAACACCTGCTTTACTGCTTCCTTGGATATCTAAAAGCAGCAGATTATTCCCAGCCCTCTAGCTAAGCGGGGTCTGTCAACCTACCTCTTATAGACCTTGCTTTGGATGTTGGCTGGAGAAACATCCTTTTGATGAAGAAAAGATTAATGTAGGCAGAAGGAGTGGTCAAAGATAATAATGAGGCCTCAAGCCTGGTTGGCTGCTGAGCTCAGAGACAGTAGTTGTGAAGAACACTAGAGGACCTTTCTAGGCTCCTTTTCTTTGAGATGACAGGCTGGACATCAATGATGTTGATCAAGACCCAGCTCTTTTAACACCAGAATGTGCCCCGTGGTGAGACAGGCAGGAGGTGCAGCTAGCACAGGACATGGGAATGCAGCACACATGAGCTTTTTCCCCCGTATTTTTTCCTGTGAGAAATTGCCAAATTGACACACAATAAATGGCTCTGTCACAGGAGATACATTTCATTTCAGCTGGCAACTGTATTCTGAAGCATCTGAGGAGCCTTTTAAGTTCATAATGGACAGGTTACCAAAATGCTGCTATAAATGGTAGTTGTGTGTGCTGGATGCACTTCCTTCCCCTGCCTCCCCACAAAGTACCAGAGGCCTCTAGGCCAATGGACCACTATGGTCATGCACAGGACCCTTGGTCAGTAGACAGGGCCCTTGACTAACAAGATGCCTTGGTTGAGAGTTTCTGGGCCACCACCATAAATGACCACAGCTCAGATTCAACTAGCGTATAAACAGAGCCCACTTGGATACATCCATTGAGTTGGTCTTTCTTGGAGCAGTGGGTCTGCAGTAGAAGACTTTCCTCCTTAGACTGGGACGTCATCTAAGGAACATTCCTTGAGGACTGAAACAACTTGCCTTATTGGTAAGTGATCTTCTGGATACCTTTGAGACTTTTCACTTTGTATGAGTGGGATGACAAGCATTTTGGATCATTCTTCTGGAGTTTTGGGATCTCTTGAGTCTGAATTGGCTGTGTAGTAATTGATCTCCTAACTCGTCTCCAAATCTGTGTTTTATAACGTTGCACTGCTGAATAAATTTGAACAAAGCCCATTTCTAGTTTGTTCTCTGCTAAATAATTCTGGTTAGAATAAAGTCTATTTGGAGCTCATCAGCTGCCTAAATTGATTTTTGAGGTGCCTCCATGACATTGTGTTACCAAATCTCTTTACATTAAAAATTCCAAGGGGAAGTGAGTTTCACAAGTCACTCACTGCAAACAAAGTTTCTACTACAATTTGTATAATTATCCGGAATGCTGTGATTAAAAAGCGATTAAAAACCAAACCAAAACAAACACAATGATAAAAAAATTCTGTACCTTAAGACTTGCAAAAATGCTTATCAAGATATGGTCTGATTTGTTTTACTTTCATTGTTTCTGCCAATGCAAGATCTACCAGTCCACCTGTAGCCATTGCACCTGCCTGCTTCAAACCATGACCAGCTTAGTGCTGAAACCCTGCTAGGGAGATGGTTTTGGATTCTTTCTTCTGGGGAGAGGAAAGCTGATGGTGGTGACAGATGAGGGTATTGTTGCCTGTGGGATTATGAACAAGGCAAGAACACCCTACTGCCTACCTACGACAACCCAGCTTTGGACAAAATCCGTGGCTTGGAGGTGGGGTTGGACTTGCTTCCCAGCTGCACTGCTCAGCTTCTGTTGTGGCCTTTCAGTGCATGCCATTTTTTTTGCAACATGAGAAAAATGTATGAGGAATAGCGTGTGGTTTGGGCTGGAACTCAGAAGGACTGAGCCATGTGCTGTGCCAGTTAATCATGGCTGCCTGGCAGTGGGCGGTCTCTGAACTGCCGTCACGCCTTTCTGCAGGTTGAAACTGCTCCTAGAGGGTGGATTTACACTGAGGGTTTAATGATTGCAGTTCTTGGTACCATTCATGCTGGTGAAATAAAAGCATGTCTTTAAAAGGTGATAGCAGAGCTGAAATGAACTAATTACAGCTTCAAAATGAATGTTTGTGGAAAACTGATTCCACTACTCACCTAACAGTTCTTCTCACCCATCGCTCTGCTGAGTCCTAGACATTCAGTCCTACTTTGGTTGTCATGTGCAGTTTTTTATCCAGGAATGCACTTTTCTTTCCACTTTCATTCGCTGAATCTACTATGTTTAGTTTGTGAAGAACTTGTCCCTTTTATAGGAAATGAAATGAGTCTCATACGTAATAGGTAGATGAAAAGAACAAGGTGTGGCCTTGGAGGGTCCTAACCCTCACTCTATACACAGATAATGTCCAGGGATCCTGAACCTGAGCCTGAATGTTCAGAAGTTCCTGTAGAGCTCTGGCATCATGCCCAAGTAATTTATGTTAATACTATTTCTGGAGTTCTTCTATCTCATTCTTTTATGTCTCTGTGTTTGACAGTGCTTCACCTTCATTATCTTTAGAGATCAACACTAAAGTAGATATTTCCTCCCTGTTCCCCCTGTGAAACCAAAACAAATAAATCACTTAGCTTCTTTGCTGTGTCTTTAGTTTCCTCGCTGTGTTATTTTTAATCATTTTGACCTTGTAAACCCAAAGACTTTTACAAGGATCTTGAGATATACTTAAGCGACTCCTCTGTATCAGCAGTATATTTAAATAAAGTTCTATTATTTTATTGCACACTGTCTTTTTTGTCACATCTTTTGAAGTGTTTTCGCAGCCTTACCAGTATTTCAGCTAAGTGAGTTTGTATTATGTCTGTCAAGGATAGAATTCAAGTGCTATGTCTGTATATTAAGTGTTATCTCTGAACTTGAAGATAATGTGCTTTATCATTTTCGAGTATTCATTAGGTAATAAATAAAAATTTATAATTATGAATTTGAAGAATCTGTGTATTTCCACTGAGTCTACTGCACAGATATGATTTGGAATGATTTCCATATGTTTATTATATCAATTTAGTGTGAGATCTGTCAGAGACTCATTGTCTTTATAGCTCATTTTATCTAAAGGACTTGTGTTCTTCTGCAGTTTTACTAGTTCAAAATAAAACTGTTATGCTTTTGTATTTCCCTATCACAAGCAATAAGCACAAATACAGCATATTATATTTCAATATGGGGTGAAAGATTTCCAGCCAGTTGACAACCAAAAAAAAAGTTGAAGGATCCAAGCTTTGTTTGAAATGATGGCTGTAGTATTTTTAAACCAAAATATATTGCATAGATTTTCACATTTGAAAAATTTTACTCTGTGAACTCTAAACCATATTAATTCACAGCCTGAGAATTTACAGTCAAGAATTTTCCATTGAATTTCATCTTTCATTTTTGGGACAATGGCAATCTCTTGCAGGCTTGTCTAACCCCTGCTGCATCTATGAGACAGCAGCAGTGGTACCCAATCTTACAGGGCTTTGGTGAATGCCCAGGAGTTTTAGGAAGACATGAATTGCCCAGCATGTTTACATAATAAACAAGCCTATGTACCTCCTCCCTATGTCTGGTGGAGCTATTTGTGTGGTTGTCATGAAGCAAACTACCAGTGTGTTGGAAACAAAAATAACATGCCAACTCAACATGCAACCTTTCTTGTTTTATGCCATTGCCCTTTCTTTAGTGCATTGGATTACAGCACATTACAATCCTACCTGGCTTTCAGACAGTTATTTCCTGGCAGAATTCAATTTATTGTGTTACAAAGGAGATGTGGTGGTACCAATCTCAGTCCAGTTTCCTTTTAGTACTGATATATTTTCATGGTAGAGGACTGCAGTCAGCAACATGTGTAAGATCCAAATCCACTTAAAAAAAATACTAAAGCTTAAGACCTTTCTGAAGCAGAAGTGGTAGCAGAGTTTGAGTAATAAAATCATCTCTAATTAAGAGTGTAATTTATGAAAGGGATTAATGTTTGACAGTGGGGAATAGGAAGGAAGCAGCAGCTATTACTTTAAAAAATAGCCTATTACTAACCATCTAGAATGAATTGAACCCTACTCAGTCGAATCTCTAACAAGCTGGACAATACTTAAAGTAATTATCCAGAGAAATAATTGTTTTTATAAAATGTATCCACTACTTCACAACACCAAAAATACCTGTTTTTTATCCAGTATGCTTTTAATTTTTTCAAGCAAGCTTTCACTGCCTAAAAAGTGCTTTTTCGCTAACATGACACAAAGCAATAGATAAATGACATCAATGACAATGTAAAATGCAAAGCAAATGTTAAAGAGGTTTCATTTATTAGTATTTCTTATCAGCCAATAATTAATTCTTTTTAATTAATTTACTGGTCTTGTGAGATTGTTAACAATTAATCATTAATGAGAAGCAAATGGGAGCCCCACAACAACACAGATGTTTTTTATTAAAGTAATTAAGGCTGTCTGCATTCATGATCACATAGTTGATACAAATTTTGAGCAGTAATTCAGACATTGTTTCTAATGGTGTTGAGTTATAGTTGTGTTTACGAGTTTTAGTGCCATACTACCCTGTTTCCCCGAAAACAAGACAGGATTTAGATTCAGTTTTGCTCCTAAAGATGCTTACTTTTTTACATGTGTAGCTGCCTGGACACTATTTAAATTGACCTTTTTTAAAATTAACTATAACTAAAGCTCATTTTTAGACTAGGGCTTATATTTCAAGCATCCTCAAAAATCCTGAAAAATCATGCTAGGGCTTATTTTCAGGGTAGGTCTTAGTTTTGGGGAAACAGGGTACAGAGACAATGTAGGGAAAGAGTTCTGTACGAATTTCTCACAAAATGCAGAAGTGATGATGATGTTTCTTCTGGTACGCCCATCAAGGTTTCAGAGAAAAACTGTCCATTTTATTTCCTGCAAAGTTCTTCATGTTTTCCCTACTTCAGCATTCTTTGTTGAATAAAAGGCAAAATAATTTTGATATTTTGGCAGGAAGAGGAGGAGGTTGTGTTTCTCTTAAACACATGTTTTCCAAGTTTCTTTGAATGTCTCTATGGAAAATACCTACTTTGGTTTTGACTAGAGTTAGCCTCATATAGCGCACAGGCACTGTGCTTGTATGCAAGCAAATTGTAGACATTCACTATGCATTTTGGAAAACATGGAATTAAACTTACCTGCAGTTACTAACTGATTAATGTTTGTACAGTTGCTGGCTTGCTTGTACAAAGGGAAGCCTGAATGTGTTTAGATTTAGGTCAGTGACTGGTACAGTTTTCAAGTGGAACTGAATTGGCATCCGTTAAATGCATAGGCTCAAAATTCAGCACTGTATAGTATGCTCAACTGTTATTTTTAAGTTTCTGTCTGAGTCTCCCTTGGAAACAGTCCTCTGTAAGAATTTAGCAGTTGATGTGTGATAGCAGCAGCTGCGGAGCTCACAGCAACCATACTGTGAGTCAATACAAATTAAGGGTCTAAGAAAGAAACTGAAAGCAAGAGGAGGCTTTGAGGGAGGACATTTAGCCTAACACAGAGCCAAATATAGGGCAAGAGGTAATATAACAGAGAGTTTAAAGTAGGGTTGTGTCTCCATCTGCTACTGAGAAATAAAAGGTAGGCATTCAGAGGAAAAAAAATGCTGGAAAAATAGAGATGAGATAAAGTGAAGGGTACCACAATTGCCTTCATAGACATGGAAATGATTAGCAATGCAGGAATGGTTGAGACCATACTCATTTCCATGAAATAATAATTATTGGTGTTTTTGAAAACACTGTGGATCAGAGCAATTTTAATCTTTCAACAGAAGTACCATTCTTGCTGTTAAAGTTGATGAAAAGATCTCCGTCAAAGCCCTCTATTTTTGGAAGGTTGGTGGTGTCGTGTGCATATGATGCACCATGTCTCTTAAAATAAATACATAAATAAGGTATATACCATATAAAATACAACTAAAGTTAATGAGCTGTTTCTTCACCTGTTAGAAACCTTAAGGGCTTTCCTGCTTTGCGTGGGAAGTCATAATAGCCTCAGAGGATTTGATTTTCCTTTCTCTTGAAACATAAAAAACATAAAAACCTTTCATTCTTTCAGTTTCAGATCAATCTTTGTCTCCTTTGTCCTTGCAATAAAATCCCTGCCAAGTTCGCATGGCATTGGGTGTTTGAAAGGCCAAGTCATTTTAATACATCTAAGGCCATTCCTGAAAATCTTTTTCAATTGGAAAGGAAGTTCCAATTCCTTTGAAGGAATTGGGTGAGCGGATTGGCACCCTTTTCCCAAGTCTTTTCAAATGTGTGCTTGTTTTCTGAAGTGCCCTATTCATAATGGTATAATTCACTTACAGCACTACTTTCAGCCTATGTATTGAAACATTGACTTATGAGCTGCTCTCCCTCTGCAACTGTCTCTTGCTGTGAAATTCACTGACAGATTAAGCTCAGAAATCAGCGTGAGAGGACTAGAGTGTTGCTGGTGGAAAAAGACCTGGAGGCTCTTTTGATCACTATACTTTTAGGTCTCGCACATCCTGAAAATTCTATCATGTATCTGATGAAACGACAGGAATCGAAAATGCCTCAGGACATAACTTTTTATGCAAAAGAAGTAAGCAGAACTTCTTCCAACACTGAATGTCTTCCTTTTGAAGGACTATAAGACACTAGTTACTTTTTATCCTTGCACTCATAACTTGTCTTACCCTTTCCATCCTTTGGTCTTCTTTCTTTCACGTTTTTCCCCCCTTTTTTTCTCCTATCTCTTTTGGAAGAGTGCTGACTTTATTTCACCTGTGGAGAAAAAACTGGTTTAACATTAAAATGATTTTCAACATGAACAAATAGGCACAGTAACGGATAGAGTAAATTAAAAGTGTAGCATTGTTATGATACATGTGCTGACAAGAGCCGATTTACCTTTGTTAAAATGCTGATGCCAAATACTAGGCTATTACAATGTCCACAACATGTACTGTCTGATTTCGGCAGTTAAATCCTGAGACTTTAGCAGGAGCATCACAAATCTGTGATTTATACTGCCGAAAGACTGTTTTTAAAACAGTCTATAATCTGGCAGTCAGACTTGTCAGGAAACATGACTGTTCCACCTACCACTGGCACTATTTCCATTCTAACTCGACTGCTCTTCAACTATGCAAACACTCAAATGCAAGAAAAGGATGTTGCTTCAATGCTTGACCAAAGAACTTGATTAGATTAATTTGGTTTCATTCACTTAATATGATCCTCAAGAAGCATGGCAATTATTACACACCAGTTGGTTGTTTGAATACAAGCAAGTGCTATATTCTGTGTCATCTTTTGCAGCAGCTTGCTTGCTTTGATAAAGGTATGGAGCCTCTCACTGTCTTTCAAGATAATTTCTGAGAGTGCTTTTCTTCATACGGTGTAGTTGCTGAATACTAATCCTGGTACTTTATGTGTCCTGTGAGTACTGAATGTAGTTTATAATTTGTATTGTGTTACATAACTTGATAATATTTCTATTGCAGTGGTCTGGCACTGCCACAAGGACCAAACCATAATGTATAGCACAGGTGGCATTTCAGCTTTGGAGAATGAGTAAAATAAATCCTTTCCTTTCAGAAGAGAGCTGAGAGTAGTGGCATGAAATAGCTTTATTTTGGAGGGTTGTTTGTCTCTTGGCATAGAATGGCCAAATGAAATGATGCATGACAGCTATACACACATCCCATGCTACAGTTCTGGGACACAGTCAACCATGGACGAGAGGGCAGCTTTTTGTTATGAGTTGAAGGCTCTTCTGCAAGCCATCAGGTCCCCACAGAGGACAGCTGGAGCAGCATAATGGAGATCACAGCATCTGCTTCCCTGAAGTACCCATTAACTTTTCTGTAAAGGTCAAGAAAAGCAAGAGTGAGCATTTCTCTCCATAAGTGTGCAAGCAGGGTCTGTGTGTAGTAGGCCTTCCTGCCAGAAATCCAAGCCTCCCATTTCCCCCCACTTTCCAAGCAACTATTTCTGAAGGGAAAGCAGAGGAATCTAGTTCAAACATATCGGGGAGCACTCTAGCATTCTCCTGCTCCCTCTGCTTGCTCAATTAAGCCTTAATTAGCTCATAAGCTACTTTGAGGCAGGAACCATATTATTTTTAGTCAAGTCAATATTTAACCCAATAGAATAACAAGTTTTTTGGCTTCATTTTTTCCTATTTATAAAGGCTGTACCAAATAAATAATGCAGTTAAACTTATTTTGTCTGTCAGGTTGGTACACAGTGTTCTATGTTACATGTAGTAGTCTGTATAGAGAAGCAGATGTACAGAAGAATTGTGGGCATGCATACAAATGTAGCCTACAGCTACAGAAAGATGCACCTCCTTTCACCTTAAGTCAGCAATCTCCCCGTGTTCCCACTTTTGGGGACTGTGAGAGTTGCTGGATCATGTCAGGGGTTACACACTTCCTCCTGTGACTGAGAAAGGGAAATGGAAACAAAATTCAGGACTTCTGACCATCTAGTTTTCCTGCCAGGAATTCAGTTATTTTTATGGTAACGTAAATGAAATAGAAATTAGTTAGTTATCCTGTGTAAAAATTTCTATTACGTTTGTCTTAGGCCTTTAGATGCTCACCCTTGAAACCTACAGAATGTGTGTTCATTTAGGTTTAGTGCTCTAAATCTATGCTGACAGCTGTAAATTTAGGCTAATAAATGAATTACACAGGTAAGGAAAACAAATGCTATCTTCTCAGAGGTTGTATAAGCCGCATAGCTAACGCTACTAAGAAAACACTGATCAGACACTAGCTGATTGATTTTCCCCCTAGGTAGATAGTAAGCTTTGCAGCTGATAAAATTGTAACTACTCATATTTCTTTGTTCTTCATTTTTCATCTTATTAGATTTAGTCCATTTGCTATACAGGATCTTTCCTGCAAAATCAAGCCTCCTAGGTGAGAACAGAAAAAACTTTTCATTTCTATCCGTGCTCTTTAGGGACAAGCCATAGAATTCTTTAAAAACCGTGCAAGCTTTTACTTTTGGTGAGGAAGGGCACTCCTGGACAGGAAGGCCACTCCTGGCAAGGCTGTCCTTCAAAGCAGAGATAACTCTGGATCTCAGTCCATCCTCCCGTGTCCTGTCTCTGCAGTGCATCCATGTCAATGCTGGTGTAGGTGAGGCTGTAGTGTCTTGTAGGGACAAAATTCTGTGCATAGCAGTAGCCGTAAATCATCCTACGAGGAAGCTGTAACCAAGGAGGACTGTCAAAGTTGTGCTGGACTGCATGGAAAAACAACACAAAACAAAAGGCAAGCCTGAGAGCACCAGAGGGCACTGGTGATTTAAAGTCATCCTGCTAAGTCTCCCAGGCTGCTGAACACTCTGCAGAGTTTATTTCCTGTACCACTGTATTGCACTGGGTTTCACTGAAATCTTATCCGCTAATGTGAATGTACGTATAATGGACCTAATTTTCCTCTTATATTCTCCGGTGAAAATTAAGAGCTACTCCAATAAGGACAAGGCATTAGAGAGTAGAAAGTGAGAGCGGATTAAAAGGTATTATCTGGGAATGAGAATGGGGAAACAGAAGCACAAGATAATTTTGCGCCTGTTTAGAAAAGCTTAAGAGTCTGGCAAAAATAAACTACCATAGGGAAACGGCTTCTTATATTCTTAGCGAAAAATATCAGATGCTGCAATCAAAGATTTTTTTTCAAAGCGTAACATAACATTGTATGTGTGTGAGGGAGAAACCCTGGTAGATTGTAACATTCTTTACAGTCCCATAGCTAGTATATCTGGATTCACTGAGGGCAGAAAAAAAACTTATGATGTTTCACAAACTGGTCTGTAGTTTACTGATGCTAAATCGGTGCTTCGAAATTGACGTATACAACTCATTTTGTGTGTTTTATAATGAAATACATGATTCTCAAATATTCTGAAGCTCTGCACCTTTCAGAGTTACATTTAGGCTGGTGTTTTTTACATGCCTTCCTTTATCCATAGTTCAACCGAACAGCTGAACGAGCACTTTCTGAGTTCAGCAGAGCTAACAATATCTGTATCTTTCTACCCGTAGTTACTATTATCCACACTTGTTTTCTCCTACTAGTCTTATTTTCTTCTTTTTTCCCTTGTCTGTTGTTTTCACGTCTGCCCTAGATTTCTGCTTGAGTCACCTTCTGATCCAGGGCTCTAACTAAATAAATTATAATACACATTATGTTCGAGATTGTAGGCACCAGCAGACACAGCAATGAAATGACTACTAGTAATGCGATGTCAAAACTCACCATCAAGGTGAGAATCTCTGCACCACTTTGTTGGCATTGAACACTCTCAAAATGCTGGCAGCTTCATAGAAAGCTTTCATTTTAATTGCCGCCTGCCAAGCAAAGACATTAGCCTGCTTCTGGCAGCTTTATGGTTCCAGATGTCCAGATCTCCCATGTTATCCTAAAACTGAGGCATCAGTGTTTTACACCTCTATTACTGCTCTATTACCTCTATTGCTGCTGACTCCACAGAGAAAGAACATGATACTGAGCTGATCTGTAGCTATCTGAAGTAATTATTCTCCATACTATTTACTTGCAACTTATTACCACAAGAAAACATAGTATTTTGGAAAGATACCAGATAAGAGCATCTCCAGGTGACACCACAAAAATGAGAAGTGCTATGTACCATTTGCTGCTATTCTGTCTCTGTAAGATGAAGATAAGGGAAGTAAGCTTCAAAGATTCAGAATTTTACTTCTTAAAAGTATCCTGTTTACTCAATCTGAATGCAATATATTCTATAAATCGCCAGAACTGATGTCTCAGAAAATCAACCTTTCTTATTTTTTAACTTTATGAAAAGATTTGGCAGTCTAAAGTTATATTTAAATACAGCAGTGGCATCCCAAAACAAATGCAAGCAAACAATAAGTTTAAACTAACTTCAATTAGGATCTGAAAGGAAAACCTAATGACAGAGTGAAACAAAATGACAGAAACCAATGCAAGCAGGGAAGCTGATAATCCAAAATCAGTCAGCACTCCAAGGACATTTAACAGACTGTAGGTTCAATATACCAGTTGGTGATATTATTTCCATATGACCACGTAAGAACGATGATCCACAGCGTGCACGTGCTTACTCAAAAGAGAAGCCTCTCTCACTCATGGGTACCCAGAAGAAATAGTCGCTTGCCCCGTGGTGGGGCAAGAGCTCACTCAAAGGTATATCCAGAGGAAATGATTGCTTACCAGGGAGAAGGTGAGGGCTCTCGGTCTTGGGAAGTCTTCTGAAACGGTGTCCTTGTTTTAGGGGAGGGCTCACAGTCCAACTGCTCCGAGAAGATCACTCCAAAGGGGTCTTTGGTAGAGGCCTCTTTTTATAGGTTGGTTGGGTCTGGCTGTGGTCTTTATGAGCACGGTCCAGAAGCTTCTCTGGGCCTGGCACTTTGCTGGCTGAGGACCCTCTCTGTTGACCAAGGGTCTCACCTCTCCTGCTCTCTCAGCTGCAGGGAGTTGTATGTGAGGAGTTGCCAGGCCTCAGGGTCAGGGAGGCTTGATGGTTGGCGTTAACCAAGATGCACATGTGAGGGCAGCCACAGTGGGGCACAAAAGGTGCTAGAGAACCACCAACTACAGTATTGAACGCTCTGGACCTCATTGGGGTGGGTGCAGCTGCCACAAGCAGTTTATGCTTAGTAGAGTTCAACGGTGCTGATGGGTGCTGTGCTTAAGCTCCGCCATTTTGGATGCCTTTACGTGGTCCAGGAGAGATTTTACAGGCTCTGGAACTGTTGACCTCTTTTTGCAGAATATCAAATCAGACCTGTTCCTTGTTATAGAGTAGAACTAATGATGTGGACACACATGTAGACAGTGCTATGTTAATGGTTGGGCTTGATGATGTTAAAGGTCTTTTCCAAACAGAAAGATTCCATTATTCTATGCAAATAAAAGGAAGATCGATTATACAGTAAGTGGACACAGTATATATAATATCAGTTAGGGTACAGTCAGATTTCCAAGACACCAGGACTTCTTTCCAGTACCACACCTCCTCAGACACTTTATATTTTGTACTTTTCCTATTATAACCACAATTCCTTATGTCTTTCTTCTGGTTAAAAATGTCCCCTCAAACCTCTGTGTCTTACAGCACTTCAACAATAAACTCATTAAGAAAGAACTGAGATTAATTCTTAATCACCCTGAGGGGTGATGCAAAATTTAATTCTTAATAGACTTTCATTCTTTTAGATATTAGATAAGTGATGTGGAAATGTCCATTGTTTTACACAATCACACATAAATTCTGCATAATAATAGACATATAAAGGACCAAACAGAAAAGAAAAATGGAGATAGGATTCTCATTTGATAAAAACTGTTCTGACAAGTTTTGAAGAATGAGTAGTATTTCTATAATGTAGATTCTCTCTTTCAAAAAAATAATTACAGAATTAACCAGTTTATTTACTAGTGGATTTTTTTGGTGTTAATTAATTTATTTATGTTTAAAATGTGTTCATAAGCAGATAATATTTTTCTCAGGTATATTTCTTGTTCATTGCACTAATAGCACAGTTCCTAGTTTATATCTTGTTTGTAAATCGTAAATATTCAGGTCTGCATATACACATAGTCCTATAGCTTCAATAGAGGGGTTATTGGCTTTTTTTTTTTGTCAGTCTGGAAGCATAGATGCTTATCACTTGATGTACAATATTTCGTAGGTAAAAAAAAAGATAACTCCTGTAAAGCCATATAAATAACCATCGGTAATATGGCTTTGGCTCATAGGTCTTCGTTATTAAGTAATTAATTCTTGTTATTAAGAACATTAACAATAATTTTTATCATGGACTGACCTAAAAGATATTATGTGAAGTGCTCTTTTAACTGCCAAAACCCAAATTTATATCATCCATGTATGCTGCAGCTTATGTTGTCCCTTTTCGTCATGAGAGGTATATTCAAAACGATATGGTTTGGAATGGCTAAGTATGATGTAAGCTGAGACTGGAGGCAAAATGCCTTATAATGGCAAAATTAATGGCTTATTGATTTAAATTATTCTCTTTATTTTTTGCATTATTGGTAACAGTGCAAAGTAGTTTCAATTAAACCTGTATACTATTGTAATTTCTTTTGTCTCCTGCCAGTTCTTTTTTTAACCTCCTTTTATGAAACTGTTTTCTTTGAAAATGTGTAAAAGTGATATAGCCTATTCAATACATTTGACTGTGGCTTATGATTATCTGATAAGCCAGCTTTAGAAGATCTGTAAGGTTCTGTTAACTCTAGCTCTTCCTAATCCTGCTGTTTCACACATCCAGAAGGGAACAAAATGGATTCTCTTCCTTTCTTTGTATTTTCAGCAGTTTTGCTTACATTAGTTTTCCTGCTTTGTAGGAGACCATATAGCTTTAACACTCAGAGACCTGCTTTTATTTTCAGAAATGAATGTTACTTTTATTTCTAAGTGACTGCACATGATATAAAGTTGATAAGAAGACCATAGGTCTCTGAGGTGACAACCTTAGTCACTCTCAAAAAGTGACAGAATAACTGCAATTTAAAATATATTTTGTCAGCTCCTTAATATTTCCTCTATTGGATTACTTTTTTTGTAATTGATTACTTAAGATTTTAGAGGATCTTCTCAAATCCACAGAAGCACATTAGATGCAGAATTGCCTAACATGAACCTAGTAATATTTTGAAGCTGTGTTTGCAGCTACTGTTATTTTAAACACTAATTGGGTTGAGAGAAGACTGGATATTTGAAAAATTTGGTGTACCGAGCTGATAGAATTTGTTGTTTTCTAAAAAATCATTAAACCCCACTCAGTACTAAAAGTGTTGAAGCAAAGGTTCAATTTCAGTTATTGATTAATTTCAGGTCATAATTTTTGGCTTGAATTTACCAACTTAGACACAGCTGCTCAGTACCTATTGGTTTTTACACCTTTACAGCTGTAAGCCAAACACATGTGAGAATGTTGACTAAATACTATGAAATATATAAAGCCTTTCTGTTTATCTGTTCATGTGCCCTATCCCTTTGCTTCCACAACATCTAGTTATTTTATTTTTGTGGAGGCTGTTTTGGTTATGATGATTTAGCATGTAGAGACTAAATACATTTAAACACTCCAAAAAATGAAGACCTTTGGTATATTGCATTATGTGTGTTGGGCTTTATTTGATTTTAAGTGTTGGGCTTCTCTTCCATTACTGTGATTTGGAGGATTTCCCTCCCATTCTTTCTCCCCTTTTTGAACAACAGTCCCTCCAAATCTCCTTTACCCTCTGAAGTGTTATCTCAGTTCCTCCCCATTTTTACTCTGACACCTAGTGCACACTCTCTTTTCTCATTGTTTCTCTCCATCACTCACGTAATATCTTCCATTTGCCATCTCTCACTGCAGTTTTCATACAAACTTCACAGCCAGCACATTGGTTATGTGTTTCTTTAATTCCACTACTTCATCTGGCCTTGATTTGAGGTGTTAGACAGATCCTTTTCTTTGCTTCTCTGTCCCTGCCTTTTCTTTCTTTGCATCAGTCCTTGTTACCTATTAAATCCAAATTTACCTATTTTCAAACAGAGGTCATAGCTGAAGCTCTCATCCTTTACTCAGAGTAGAAACTGACCTGTTTCCATCTGGCTCAGCCTTCATCATTGCTTATTAAACATGCAGTTATCTTTTTCAAGAATGACATGTATAAGTCTCTAACTCCTCTCTGAAACTCTTACTTTTGCGTAATGTCTATATGAAAAACCCTTGAAAAAAGTTCAGCTGTTGTTGTACTGTTACAGTTTCAGAAACTCAGCCTTTGTCTTCCTTGGTTTTCTCTTGCTTCAAATTTCCATTTTAATTTGGCTGAAGGGAAGGATCATTTAGTTTCTGTCTTTGTATAACATTAAAGAGTCCATAATTAGGGCTGCTAGATTGAATGATAGCATAAGTAATATACCCATGTGTATCTCTCATATTAAAAACACTTAAGACATTGGTAAAGATACCGATATGAGAGTAGTGGGATAAGAGATCTATTGAAAGGCTTTTATTTACTGTATTTGCTGGAGTTCTGTTTAACTGAAAGAACAGAAAGACCTTGGGGATATTATGAAGTCTTTACGCAACTTTGCTCTGAATTAATGGCCTTTAAGATGGATTTTTTTAACACTAATGAAGATTTTCATTATGCTAGGATTTGGCAGATATTTAAAATAAAAAAAATACCTGTAGTGCCAGTGTGATATATCACAGAGGCTCTTTTAGAAAACAGGCAAATAGCTTCATTTCATAATTCCAATGTCTATCAGTCTAGAAATGGCAGTCTTCTTTGTTTGGACTATACCACATAAAGAAGTGATTTGAACAGACAAGATTCTCTAATAATTTTAAGCTTACAAAGAGTGTAACTGGATTAATAATTATTCCTAGCTTTACAATGAGACCTACTAACATAACCTGTATTTCTGTTAGCTTTGTTACACTTACAAATGTCAGTACAGGTGTTCTTTAAATAGTAGTAGGCTGTTCTATATTTTTTCAGTCTGTTTGAAATATGAAAATGTATTTTGGTGTGAATATAAAGTACATAGAGTATTATTCAGAAGTTTTGGGTTCCTTTGAATTCAATGAAAAACGCAACAAATAAAAATCCATCAAACTAGTAAAATTCTGTGAGTTAGGCTTGGAAAGATTTTTTTTGTGATTAACATCAAGACTCTTTTCTATATAATACTGAGGAATAATATATTTTATATTCTTGATTTTAGAATGATAGGAAAAGGGCGGCATTGAAGAGTATGGTCTACAGAGTGAAGTACATTAGATTTTTTTTTTCCGATTATAACTTTAATGTACTTATTGGATTATGGGTAAGATTATATAGTTAGACTTTATCCGTATGAAAATATCTTTTGATGTCTAAATTGCATAGAACTTTTCCTTAAGCTAAAATGTTTAACATTTCCTTTTATCTCCCTTTAAGCTGCATTTTTTTTACATTTAGTTTGCCTTTTAAAAGAGTAAATTATTTAAACATTTGTACTTTATGTGAAATTAATTTATACATCTTTCCTGCCACTACTTTAGATCCTGTTTTGAGGTCAAGAAAGACCAGCATTCTGTCTTACATTTCATTAAGAATTATAATACTGCTGTCAGCAGAATGCAGTAGCTATAGAAAAAGCTTGCTATCAAGTGTACCTTTTATAACACTTTCTTTAAAACATGTAAATATTAGTCAGTGGAAGGATGACATGATTAATGTTACTGAATTTATAGATATCTGTAACTTAGCATGCAGCAGATGGGAAGAAAGTAAAGGAGTTTTACCTCATTTCTTTCTCCCATTTGAAGTTGTATCACTAGATCTACGAAGGCTTGGAAAACAAATTTTTAAAATGCTGAAAGCTCCATCAATTACAGGTCTGGTGTAATTAATGTTGACATATATAGCTGCACTTTAGTGCTTCTCAGCAAGAAAAAAGGAGACAGACAGTATAGAGGAACAATTGTGATCTGCGAAACAGCAGGAGTGAATTGATCTAAATGGAATAAATTACAAAAGTGAACTTTAAGAACTGGAGATGTTACTTAATTTTAAAACAGGCAAAAAACCACTTTTAAATTAATACACGGTTTGCATTTATGGTGCTAAATGAAAATAATAGTACTAGAATGATAACATGGATTATAGAACATCTTGGAGCTGCTAGTGCCACATGGTGAAAGATCTGGTGCATGGGTGTATTGAGTGAGGTGAGAAGAGTAAATATTCAACACATCTCTGTAAGATCCTGGGAGAACTGGTACATGCATTTTTGTTAAATCATGCACACCAACAAAGTGCATTTAGGCTGAAAGGAGTGTGGAGAGGAACTGCTATAACCACTGAACTATGTATATGTAAAGAGGAATAGAGGACCTTGGCCTGGGTGGGGTGAAAGAAAAGCTCAAGGTGGTTGCTGTGTATATTAAGAGGCAAGATGTAAATTAGAAAAAAAAAACAAAACCAACAGCTTAATTGATATAAAAACAAACACGAAAAACTAGCAGTAAGCAATGCATGATAAGAATTATTAACAGAAGAATGTTTCTGACCTTCAGACCTAGGGTGGAATAATAGTAGAAATCGTAACATGAGAAGAATATTCAAGTAATGCCAGTTAGCTTGTAAAAGCGATTATATACAACTCTTTTGCTTTTGATAGCTTCTCTGTGACCCCAGACATTTACCTTTCACCCTGTTCTCATGTTTCCAAGTATTTTGACGATGCGGAAAGCAATGATAACATAGGGGACAAAGCAGATGATTTTTCCTAGACTGTATTTTCTGGAGATGGAACCAGGTTCCCTAGGCTGCACCTACACTTTCATGCTGAAGAATGCAAATTTGTGAGGAGAAAAAGTTTTGTTTGTTTATTTATTATTAATATTGCTAAGGCTGGAAGCTGCAACTTTGAACAAATGTCATCTTTAACCCATACAGGTATTGGAAAAGAGGGCCAGTAGGATCAAGAGGAAGAGGAAGAGGGAGAGGCCTAGACAAGTTTCTATTTTAAGGAAAGTAAAACAAAGCAGAGAGGTCCTCATGTTGGGTTAGATGGTGCTGGCAGGCACACCTTTTGAAATATGGGTCTGGGCTGGATGGCATCTGGAAACATTCCTTCAGTTTGTGTTAGCAAGGCTGTGACACGCTTGTTTTGAATGAAGTTTGGCACAAACAGAGCTCTGGGAATAAAATAACTGCTTCAGGAGACAGGAAACACTTCCTTTGTGGACAAAACTAAAGCAATTGCTGAGAAGCAGTATTTGTTTCCTAGTTTGCTTCTAAATTACTGAATACTGGCTGTTGCTGGAGGCAAGACATTGGACTTGACATATAAATGGTGCAATTTAGTACAGAAAAGCTTATTAGTCAGTTTAACTTCATATTGAAGTACTACAAAAACACATAAGAACAAGTTATTTCACAGAAAAACTGGGAGAAAGTCTGCTGCTGTAGTGGTTCCTCTATAATAAGTAGAAAATAAAATACTGCATAATGATCTGGATTTATGTATTCCAAACCAAGAAGTAGTTTGAGAAAACATAAATTAATTGGATGTACCCTTCCATTACCGCTGAAAAATTGCTTAGCAGGTCTGAGGGATTGGTTTATAAGGGCATCAAAATAGCAAAGCACACTGGTGCAGTTATTAAACCTTGCTTATCTAAATCTAAGATTATATTGTCCAGTGGGTGAGCTGGATTTATGTTGCCTTTAGATAGTGGGTGGCTGGTAGCCCACACAGAGTGTAAAGATTTTAAAGATCCATTACCTACTAGTTACTACTATGCAAAGTGTGCTTTTAAAATATTATCTTGTGCACTAATTGCACCTAATGGGCTAGTGTAACACATTCGTGTTATTAAAGTTAATCACCCGTTGCATTAATTGTGATAATGAAGAAAATATGAAGGCAAATTTTCTGTTTTAATTGGAGGACTGTATGGTTGAAGGGAAATTAGTATCATTATGCTGAAACTGGTGATATCTACAGGCCTAAGAAGACAGAAACCACCTATGCTTTGCACATCAGGAAATATTTTCTCATGTGCCTGTTACATTTTCAAAGATTGCTTGAAATCAGTACTTCAAATGCAGTTTTAAATTCGCTGTGTTAAATGACTTTTGAGTAAAAGGCCGATCTTACTATTTATTTAGAGCTAAATAGTTGCTTCTGTTCAAAGGAGAAACAGCAACTCTTGCCTGAGGTTTAGGATACGGTAAAAACAGGATGGGCAATCACGTGGACATAGGATTTCTTTTCTCTCCTGTGAAATTCTGTTTTGCACTTACATTTGTGGTGTCTCCAGGCTGCACCTCTCTCCAAAGCCCAGTGGTGCAGGATTACGTGAGAGCACAACCCCGGAGTTGTGAGTTGTGGGAGGATTTAATCTCCTGTCAGTAACTCGTGAATGGTTTCTTTTTAAGGCCTGGAAAGCTGATTTTATCCAATACCTTTTGCAAACATACTGCGTGAGCACTATAATGTGTGAATTTAGTGGTAAAATGATCATGTGAGACATGGCAACACACATTATCTGAGAGCATTACCAGTCTGTAAATTCCTATTCATGGCAGACTGACTCCTATCCAGAGCAAAATTTTCTTTTCCCCATTTTATTTGAGTTCAGGTGCTTTCTGCTATTTTGTGGCATGCCCCTTATGCTCTTGCATCTTGGCTGCAGGCTTTTCAGAGCAAACTCTGCTGTATCCTATTCTTCCCTATAAACCACTAAGCTTCTTTACTGAACTATGAGAGGGGAGGGCAGGGAGGAGTGGATGGAGCACATGTTTCTGTGTTCCCAATGCTTTCTCTGTCCCATTAGAGAAGCTCTCAAGAAGTACATTGTGCTATCTTGGCATGAAGTGCAGATTGATGCCTTCCTGTGAATGCTGCATTTTGTAAGAGCTCCTTGATTGCTAGTTAAAGGTGTCTCTTTCTATAGTGACCTTGTTTGATTTGAAGCCAGCAGCGGCATGGGAGGCTTCATCGGTCACCACCTTTTTATTTATGGGCTGAGATGAGACCCGGTTCCCATGACACTGTAGCCTGAGTTGGTTTGAGAGGGCTGGGTGTGCATGTGAGGCTTTCCCTGAATGAATTCAAACCCTTTTCTCTGCAAAAAGGTCCTTGCAAGTTTGTTAACACATTTGTTAACAATGGAAGGCAGGGAGTTTCACTGACTTTTTTAGGACCACTGTTGTATAAACCTTTTGTTCTGGTGGTAGTGTGGTAGCTGGTTAGATTTTTAGCTAATCTGCTGTGTGAAGATCTCTCTGGATGGGTTAGACATATTCTAAATGTTAATGGCTAAGATATCCGTTTTCTTTTCCAATGTGTTACTTTCAAAGTGTCAGTTTAACACAGAAGTTGTGCTGCATTTCTATGACATAATAATTCCAGATGAATGTATTCTTTTAAATACTCTGATAGATCAAGTCTACAATTATATGTGTGCCTTAACATCTCTTCCTTTAATTTTTAATTTATACATAGCCATTTTCAACAGTCAGGTGACAGGCCATCTCTTGTGTTCTGTTTCCTCCAAGCAACCTGCAAGCAAAGCATCTCAGCATTCACGATCAAATAGTGGTTTTATGCAAAAAACCAGAATGTTAATAAAGCAAGTCTGTTAAATTGTAATCTCATCATGTGTTATGAAATACGTGAAAACAAGCTATGTATATTTGCAGTATTTTTTTCTATTATTTTGTCATGTTTCATGCAGTTTTTTCTCTTCCTGAAAAAAACAACCACTATAAAGAGCATTTAATGTAATAAACCTAAAGAAAACCAGCTTATTTCAATATTACTTTTTGAACTGTGCTTTTCAGCGGTTATCAATGCAAGGAGTAGAAGCTTTATAGCCTGTCTCTTAAATCTACTGCCATATTGATGTATTTCCTCACAGATTAACTCTAGTAATTGGAGCTGTGCTTAATGAAAAGGTACTTAATCTCTCTGTAGGTTATCACACAGGCTTGTAGAATGATTACTCATCAATCTTACCTGAATGGCAGATCTTAGATCAGTACCTACTGTTACAGACTGTGTGATTTCTAGAAATCCTTGATACAGTTTTCTAAGATGCAGTGTGTGTTGTGTCCAGCACAGCTTGCTTAGGAGACAGTGTTAGATTTCCTATTTAGTCATGGTACGGAATCCAGAGGGGTTAGTGACAGTATCAAGCAGCAGTACATCCTTTGCTTCAACGTGCTGCTCTGTGTACAAGGAGAAGTCTCTACTGTCTTTCATTCCAATTGCCTAGCAGGGGGTGTGGGTAAAAATATTTAATGAATTTAAATGTAATATACAGAAGCTGTAGCATTTTTTATGTTCTTCAGATAACACGTTGCTGATAGAGGAAAAAATGCAGGTTAGGGACATGTAGTCCAAAGATTTTCATTGACAGGGAAAATATTATGGTTTTTATCCTTGAAAGGAAATTACAAAAAAATATGTAAAGAAGCAGATTAGGGATTTGCAACTTCTATTTCTCTGGTACATGACAGAAAAAGGGGAAAATAGCTGAATAAATAAAGGAAAAATAAGGAGACTTTATAATGATAGAAACAATTCTTATGTTACACAGTCTGTATTTAAGCTGTTAAGTGGCAGATCTTTAATGAGACAGACATGTAATAAACAATTCATCTTAAATAAATAAATTTGAAGACCTATTCAAGCATATTTTTTGGGACTTCATCAGATGCCAATTATAGACCAGATTAAGACACGGATAGTGGGTAGTGCTGACATACACATCCTTTGATGGATTCCTATGCCCTCCTATGGAATATCTGATAACAGCAGAGACAAGTTATTGGAGTTCAGTGTACATGTTTTCCGATTTGATGAAAATTCTTCTGTTCCTAAGAGAAAAATACTCACAGATACATTGCTCTTTATGAGTTTCATAGGGGAGATGAAATTGTGCTGTGCTCTGCAAAGGAGCTCTTTGTGGCAGCTGCCCACATCATTCTGAAGTTGTCTTTCAAGCTGTTTCTCTCACTGTCTGGATCCCCCTTTTACCTGTGTGCCAGCAGGTATAGCTCTGCAGAAGCACTTCTCAGAAATTACTTGCAAACACTTTAAAGACTGATAGTCTTTTTGTTCTGAAGTTAAAGATGCTCAAATATGTAATCCAATACTGAGCCCTTCGTTTTCTTATCTTTCTTTTTCTGCTTTTTCCCTTTTTCTCCTTTCCCCAATGCTTTTCTCAGGTATTTCAGTTCAATCACATAATCTTTTCTGCTTAAGGAATTGAAGCCTGTTGGCTTTCAGGGCTTTTTCATTAGTTAAAAGCCATTCTCTTTCTCTCACTACTCTGTATAAAGAAAATGCACTGGCTTTAGAAGTTGTTGTCAAACTTACTGAAAACTTTCACTGCAATGCAAGAGCAAGGCACTGAAAGATAATTGGTTTTGTGTCCACTCATACTCAAGAAGAAAAACAAGGAGAAAAATTTAATTGCTCTCGTACAGAATATTTCACTGAAACTCTATGTCTAATTACAGTGATGAACACACAGCAGGGACACTGGAAAGAGGAAATGTCTTTAAACCCTTCATCTTTGAAAAGGCCTTTTGACACTAGTTATGATCCAAGTTAAGAAAACAGTGGCCTGACAAGTTATACCCAAATAAATGTGTCATAGATGAGTAGGCTGTGTATGAAGCATTTTCACAACACACATATTGTGCCTAATTATTAATAGAAAGTGTACTTTCTCTTGTTTTCTATACTAATTAACTTCTTCTGTGCTTTAAGACTGCTTGACAATTTGAATGCTGAATATAATCACAGTGACTTCACATGCTCTATTCTCTATTGAATAGTCCAGATGAACCATCCAGTTAATACAAACTATGTTGGACTTCTATACTGTGTGCCCCATATTAGCCACAGGATATTATTCTTCCCTTTCACACATTTGTTATGGGGTTCTGTGACTGTGCAACAAATGTGTTGCTATAAAGGTGGCAGTATATATGCTTCTTATTCTGGAAAGCGTAACTCAAAATGGCTGCATGGAGCACTAGAGCAAAATATTCTTTATAGCAATCAGCATAAAAAAACCTTGTTTTCCTCTTAGAAATCTGTGTCTCAGGAATCGTCATTCTGCATCTAACACAAAGGCTCGCAGCAATAGCAGCTAATAAGTGAGTATATATTAGCAGTTACATTTTTCACAACTCATTTTTGCTGACTTTCTCAATTTAAAACATTTGGAATATTTTTTCAGGCTTTCATGAAACAGACCATGTCAGTATCCTGGGCATTTGTGACCTAAATGCAAGATATCTGTGCCTTCAAATAATTGTCTGCATCATCCCCTTCTTAAACACTAAAATTATGTTGATAAGAACATTTCTTCTGTTTCCAATGTTCTTTAGACATTTCAATTCTATCTGTTCAGCCAGGAACTAACTGAAAATCTAACTAAGAACCTTCTGGGAAGCCTGGAATTTTACGTGAAATGTTCAGAAAAACTGAGGATACTAATCAAAACTTCTGAGATTCGGTTTCTGGAACTATCACTGAAGTGTCTTAATCTCAGCAAACATTTACATGAAGTGACTTCCCAGAATTCATAAATAGGAAAGGCGTTTGGAGCTCTACTGCTTGTACTTGGGAAGGAGAAATTAATCTAGATTTTAATAGCATATACTAAAATATCTATATCATAGTATTCCTTTGGTGGTTTGGAACACATTGCATTGGAGGAAAGGGTTTCAGCAAATCCTGGGACTTAATTTGTAGCTGGGAATAAATGCAAGTGTGTTGTCTAGGTACTGCTTTTTCGTGATGGACAGTGTAAACTACCACATGTGTCATCTTGATGAGCTTTGAGCAGAGGTGTTATTTAATGTCCTGCTCAGTTTATGGAATTCCCTGTCTATGTCATGCATTCAGATTTTTTGTACCGTGCTTTCAAACTTTTTCCAGTGCCTGAAAGATCCAGTGATTTCAACCTTGCTCACCGAGTATCCATTCAAGACATTGGTGCACGTGTATATATGTATATATACGTAGAGACACACAAACATATAGATATGTATGCGTACGTATATACATGTACTATCTGTATGAACACCCAGGGAGGCAATTAGATACTACAAATTTCTGCTTATATTTTAACTCACCATTTTAAATACATGTATGCTTTTGAGAGTCTTGTCTCATGATTACTTAAATCATTCCGTCTCTGACTGATTGTTTACAAAAGAAGACCGAAAAATCCATGTACCATTGAAGACAATCAGGTCCTTAAAGAGGGCAGAAAGATTACTTGCATTTCAGGTAGCATTGGGCAGTCTTTCTCTGACTCATTCAGTTTTTGAAATGTTGTCAGACTGTATTGTAACTCTAGAATGATAAATCAGTACTTGTATAAACAAGTGTTCTGGTATTAAATTAGTATAGTGTAGAAATGTAGACAAATAAGTGCAATCTTCTTCGGAAAGCTTATCCTAAGAAAAGGTTATACTGTTTAAACTTCCACCACAGATGTGAAGTAATATGGGAGAGTCTATTCTCAGTTTGGTATGTAGAAATTTTAATATTGTCTTTGCAGAAGAACTTTTCCTCAACTTTTTGTTAGGAGGATGAGGGTTGTTCTCAAAGATCACAGTTACTTTTCTTTATGTTTTTTCCTATTTATCAGGCTTTTTTTTTTTNCTAAGTTTTCAATTGTGTGAAAACCAGTCTGTAAAGAATTGTTTGATGCATAGGAAAACAAGAACAGTAGAGAGCTGAAACAGTGATGCAGTTGGACAAAGCTCAATGACTTTTAAAATATGTTCCCGTTGTATCATGTTGCCATCTGGACTACATGCATAGTATTTGGCCTTTTGTAGAATCTCCAGTATTTTTTTTTCTAGTGCAGTCATTTCAGCCAAATGAATCTCATAATTATTATGTAGTGGGCAGACAGAGGCTTTATTCAAAAGTGGAGCAACACAAGAATCATGAGACTTTGCTAATAGTAATATGATTTTATTCGTACTTTCACTAATTGAGAGACTTGTTCAGTAATCAGACAAATGAGAACTATCCTTCTAGACATGAATGACCCTTTTAGAGCTGGTGAGAATATGCTCATAATGCTCTTGAGCTAGATGTGTGCATCTTTGGAGTGGAAAAGCTCAGCCTGTAAAAGTCAGGCTTAAAAAAGAAATTGCCCAAACCAAGCCTTGGTTTTGAAGTTGTGACTGAAATAATAGTGAGGGAGGCAAGGAGATAGACTGTAGGCTCAAAGGAATTAAGAGCACTGAAAACAAAGACTGTCATCAGAGACAGATTAATGGGAATCATCGTTGTGTGAGCTCCTGTAGTTCAGAGGATTTACCCTGCAACCTGAACTCGTCTACAAGGAATGAAGGGAGAAAGTAGAGAGGCCTGCATGATTTCACAGCTAGCACTACTAAAATGATTGTTTTATCCAGCTGTAATTAGGGGAGCAAATTATTTACATTAAAGTCTTAATGTTTCACTAATTTTAGAACGAAGAATTTTGTGTGTTGAGTTTTACCACCTTCTCAATAAATTAGAAGACACATCAATGAAAGTACCACTGGAAAAAACATTTGGATGTGCCTGACTTCATTATGATTTGATGTGACATCAGCCACTATGAGTTACTGGAAAAATATTCCCAAGAGGAGGAATTCTGCTGGTCCAGGTGGGATGCTGAGTAAATGGCCAAGCTGATTTCCCAGCTGGGATCTCCAAAGAGGCACTGAAAAAAAGCACCTTACCAATTACAGTATTGCATTGAAAATGTTAAGTCCCTTAGTTAATAAGGACAAAGGGACACATCAAAGCTGCTGAAGTACAGCTGTCATAAAGAGATGGGGCGTAGCAGAATGTGTCTCCTCAGATGCTGCTTGTTTTCCTTTACAAGCTGCCATGCCAGAGAGCAGGTGCTAGTGCTCACGAAATCTCTGCAGCAGAAACGTTGGCTCTGGCCTTTGGGACTAGCAAATGATTTTGTCATCCTGACATCTGAAACCCCTGAATGCACCCTTTGTCCCATTGCATCCTTTTCACAGGGCAGAAAATCAGGTTATGTGTCATGCTCAGAGAACTTGAAGAAGAGATGTGCTTAAATGACAACTGTTCTAGTGACTGGATAAAAATGTACACCATGACCAGCCAACAAGACAGATACTAGAGTATTTGCATCACCGTAATTTATTTGTGTTTTTCCACCAAGCTGAACTGCACTCATCTCTTACATGCTTAACTAAAGTTATTTTCAGTGAACAAAAATAACTGCAGATAATGTCAGCTTACTAATGGGTCCAATGATAGAATTTCTTTAGCCTGCTTGACAGACTTGATTCTTCTGCACAAATCTATGGCTTGCTCAGCTATGCCTGGAGGCAGATGTGCTGCTGTGGGTTTCTTCAGTTCTGTTGATGGGTGCTGTTCCACCAGCACATTAATCTGTTTCTGTAGATAAATCATGCACAAATGAAAGAGCATACGTCAAATCTTAATCCTGTTTCAGTGTGGATGAACCAGTATTGCTAAAATAAGTTCCCCTTCCTTCCTGCGTTTCATCTTCAGATACCATTTGCGTCTGAACCGGTCACATATATCTATTTTGATAAATATTCCTGAAGGGAGAGCCAGTCACTTCCTCGTTTGTTTAATTTTAATCACGGTAGCAAGCTTTCTTGAAGGGAGTCACTAGAACACACTAACTCTGCTGGCATCCCACAGCAGCTGGTGCTCCTGACTGTAGAAGAATTTAAAGCTTTTGGGGACTGGTGTGATGCAGCCTGCATGGCTCTGTGTGCAAACTGCTGCCAGGCCTCTGTGCTTCACAGGGAATTTGCAGAGGCCTTCGACTGTCTCCCTGAAGAAGCAGAATGGAGCACAACCCACCAGAACCCTTGGAGAACAAGCTGGCCCACCTGGCCACCTGCAGAAGATACCAAAGGGTACAGTAATATGCTGAGCTGCCCCAGTAAAACTGGGCTTACTTGGCAGACTAGTTCTGAAGAGGGGTTAGGTGGTCTTGGTAAGTATTACACTTTTATATCAAAAACATAGCAACATGTGCAATTTACCCTCAACAAGGGGTGTGAATAATTAATGATTCCTATCAACTACTGTTCTGATTAAACCCTGTCTCTAGCACTTGGCTTGAAGACCTGCCCTAGATAAGAGGATGGACCTGGCAATAAAGCCCTCCTGAGCCCCCTCAGGCCGTGGATCTGTTGCACAAAAATGCGGCCTGTGCACCTTTGACAGTTTGTGTTTCCCTGCAGTCCAGAGCTTGTGCTGGATCAGAGGTGCCTAGTTTTAAGGCTCTTTCGCTCTGCTACTCTCTATCACAAAGTTTTTGAAAAGCAGGCTAGGTGTTAAAACTGGTAAAATGCATTGAACAACTTACTTTGAATGAACAACTATAGTTACAGAGGTCATGGTGTGTGTAGGGTTTGTGCTTAGTTGTCATGCCATAATCAGAATACTTTTGATGAGAAGAAATCTTTGTACCCTTAGGATTTAATAAGCAATTAAACATCCCATGAAACTCTTTAAATGAAATGAAAACTTGCAACCATTTCAGAAGTAAATCAGAAAAATGCCTATTCACACAACATTGTTAACATTTTATATTACCGTTGTTAGAGAAATTGAATCAGGATGGTACTCAAACTTCAGAAACACAGATGTAGAAACAGTCCTGCCTTGCAGACCTGATGATATATAAAGACATTATTGTCAAGGTACCAAATATTTCACTTCAGGTTAAGCTGAAAGGGAAAGATTTTCTCTTGCCCTTCTGGTACAATATTCATGTGCGAAAGATATGCAGAACATCTAATGGAGTGTTGCAGTGCAGCACAGGTGAAACAAGATTGTTATACCCGTACTGGATATTGAAAAAGGGCAAATGTTAAAAAAATCCAACAATGCAAAACTTCTGGGGGCTCATGTTTTCTGTGGGAACTTGAATCAAAACTCATTGTCTTTCCATTGCATGCAATAGACTCTAGTATCAGCCTTCCATGAGCATCATGAAAATATCTGAAATCCTGCAGTGATGTAAATATGTTGTTAAATTTCCCTTTCCTTTTCTTGCCTGTTAAAATCTGCACTTGATGTGTATTTTTTTTTGTTTTCTGAAAACTGATAAGATGTTTTTCCTTGTTTTCAAATGAATTTTTAGATGTCAGCTGTAAAAATCCTAGAGAATTTAGCTTCCGCATGTTTGCAGTAAGTGACCTAGTTCACTGTAGAAATAGGTTAAATTTAGCCTTCATAAAAAATCTATTTTCATCTCATAAAATATCTCTTAGCTTGTGTCTTTTTGTATTTCATAAAGTGTCTGTCTCTTCATGCTTAAAAAGCTGGTGGTGTTTTGCCTAGCTTTGATCAAGACACGCTCATTCAGACCATGACAGCCTTAATTACATCCAGGGATATGGTAACAAGACAGGCTTTTTTCTGCCTGATATGCTTAATATCTTATAGTATATTTTTGATCCAGATTTTGAAATAGTATGTGTTCTTTTGTTTCTAAAAAATGGTCAACTGATGGAAAACGAGGGAGTTTTTTTGCTTGCTTTATTTTCCCTTTTAACATGTCTGTATATTTACATTCTGAGATAAGCAGAGCTATGTGCTATGTTCACACTTTATGGTTAAAAATTACACATGCACTATTGTCTTGGTTTTGGTTGAGATTAAGTTTTCTTCCTACTAGCTGTCACAGTGCTGTGGTTTGGATTTAAGGTAAGAATAACATCGATAAAATATCTGATATTTTAGTTATTCCTAAACAGTCGAAGACTTTTCAGCTTTTCATACTGGCCTGACAGCAAGAAGATGAGGACTGCACAAAAGGCTGGAAGGAGACACAGATGGGACAGCTGACCCCAACTGACCAAAGTGATATTCTATACCACGTGGCATTGTGCTTAGTGTATAAAGCTGGGGGAAAAAGAAGGAAAACGCAGACATTTGGAGTGATGGTATTTGTCTTCCCAAGTAGCTGTTACATGTGATGGAGCCCTGCTTTCCTGGAGATGGCTGAACACCTACCTGCAGATAGGAAGCAGTGAATGAATTCCTTGTTTCCTTTGCTTGTGTGCATGGCTTTTGCTTTGGTTATTAAGCTGTCTTTACCTCAACCCACGAGTTTTCTCACTGTTACCCTTCCAGTTGTCTACCCCATTGCCCTGGGGGAGTGAGCGAGCAGCTATATGGTGCTTTGTTGTTGGCTGGGATTAAACTGCAAGGGTCCTTTTTGGTGCCCAAATGAGGCTCAAAGGGTTGAGATAATGACAGATTTCATTGGACTGTGCTAGATCAAATTTATAGCAGTTATTACCGTTTAGCTATTAACTGACAGGCCTGTGTTCTTGCAGTGGGACTTGCTTGCCCTACTGTATATGAGAGTCCTGTGCTTGTTAGTGGTTGCTTTTTGCTTTTGCTGCTTTGTGGTACTGCTGCACTGCATATCATTTTACTGTACTGTGCCTGAGAACATTTTAATAACAGCAATGGCATATGCCTGGGCTGGCAGGTGGCCAGGGGGGCCATCACTGCTGTTTCTCTGCTGCTGTACAGGATGGGCTGGAACTCCAGTGTGAACTCGGGTTGAAACAACTCTGCAGACACCCAGGTCAGTGAAAAAGGAGGAGGAGAAGGTAGTCCAGGCGCCAGAGCAGAAGTTCCCCTGCAGAATGTGGTGCAGACCATGGTGAGGCCATCTGTCCTCCTGCAGCCTATGGTGGTCCTTGGTGGAGCAGAGATCCACTTGCAGCCTGTGGGGGAACCTCACACCAGAGCAGGTGTATGTCCAAAGGATTGTACCCCATGGAAGGGACCCATGGCGGAACGATCTATGCCTGATGGATTGTAACCCATGGAAGGGACCCGTGCTGGAGTAGTTCGTGAAGAACTGCAGCCTGTGGGAAGGACTCGTGTTGGAAAACTTCATGGAGAACTGTCTCCCACGGAAGTGACCCCATGCTGGAACAGAGGAAGAGTGTGAGGTGTCCTGCCACTGAGGAGGAAGGAGTGGCAGAGACAACGTGTGATAGACCAACTGCAACCCCCACTCATCATCCTCCTGTGCTACTCAGGGTGGGGGAGGATGTAAAGAAATCGAGAGTAAAGTTAAACCCAGAATTTGAGTTACATGGTAAGGGAGCTGTTATAGAAGGAAACCTTTGTTGCTAGCCAGGCAAGGAGCAAGGCGAGGAGTTCATTGTAACGGTAAACCCTATAACCTGGCCTAAAGGGACCAGGGGTGGAGATTGTAATGGAAATACCTTTAAATTGTTGTAACCCATGATTTGAGTTGCATGCTACAGGAATCATGACAGCCGTCTCAGCTTACAATTCCTGATTGCCCCATGTGACTTTTTATGACATGCAACTTGATAAGTTTATGCTAACCATATTCTTGGTTAATTTTACTGACTATATTCCACTGTCGTTACAGGTAACACTGTCTTCAGGGTTCATAATAATGACACACTGCATTTTTTTTCCTATTTTAGGAAAGCTGTAAGTGCGTGGGGAAAGGGTTTGTGTGCTTATGCAAACGCATGGTTGTCTGAGAGCTTTTTGAGCTATGTCAGAAACCATAACAATAATTAGTGGTTTTTATTAGTTCAGAGTTCAGCACGGGTATGTCTCTGTCTATATAGTTCAATTACTATAATGTAGGAGATAGAAAATATGTTACTACTGTCTACAGATCTTCTATTAAAAAATAGTTGCTTTGTTTTGTTCCAATCTAAATGCACAAAAGTTTATGGACAACAGCTTTTATGTTATTTCTGCAGAAGACTTCCCTTCTTGAACAAACGTTACTGTTCATCTCCATTTTCTGTCTTTCAGCAATGCTTATGCCTAGATAATATCCTGTTTTACATGGACATGCACAGGAGTGATGGCTTAAAAGCTGCTTTTTATGCCACAAGTAGTCATCAGGATTCATAGAATACATGTTTGTGGAGGATGTGGAGCTTGACTCCAGTCGTCTTGTCACTGCAAGTGAGCAAGAACAAGGATTCTGCCTGGGAATAACTGAATAGGCAGGCAAACTGGTCTGTGCTTACTGGTGATCAGTCCAGATTACTTTGCCCTGAAGGACACAAAATGCAATTAGTTTTTCTTTGACATAGAGAAACATATGCAGAGGCTTAAAATGTACCGTATGACCACAAAAGAAGTAGAAGAAATTCTGAAAATTTATTAGCTTGTTTCTCTGTCTTTCTGCTGGGTAGAATATGATTGTTCAGTACTTGCACTTGCAGTACGAAGACCTTGCCCACTCACTTCACTCGAAGAGTGATTTCCTTACTGTTCATTATGACAGTGTTTACACTGCAACAACATCCAGAGGCCTGAGCAATATTTAGGACTTATTTTCCGATGCATTGTACAAATAAATAAGGAGGGAATAAGGACTTTGCACATAAACAATGTCTTGTCCATAATAGAAAAAAAGAAAGTTGAAGATTAATTTTGGACTCAGGTGATACTTCTGCGAAAGGATATGGCAAGAGATTTTGAGAACTATATTTCCTCTATGGTTCAATAGGTTGCTTCCTACCCCTATAACACAGGACAAGTGTATTGATACACCTAATGGTAATCTCCAGCTTTCAATCATCATCCCAATAAGTCACATGAACAAACTACATGTGCACGCCTTTTGGCCCTGCTCAGACGTCTCATTTGCTCATGTGCTGGCTGGGACCACTAAAAGAACTGGGTCCTTTACTTCACCTGCAGTGTCATCCTCCAGTAGCAGACAAAACATATGCCAGCTAGTGAAAACAATCGGTTTTGCAGCAGGTCAGTTGTGCTAACAGCATGCCAGGTATGAAACATCACTTAGTTTTATGCTTGGCATATTTTAAGATTTTAAGATTTCATTAATTTCAGTGACAACACAAACATTCCAGAACATGACCACACTGCAGTAGTGGTAGGATTTATTGTTAAACGTAATTTAACTGAAGAATTACTATGCGCTGGGGAGAAATTAGCTTTCCTGCAGATGTTCCTTAGCTTTGGAGCTAGGCTTGTTATTATTTTAAACAGAAGTTTAGGAACAAGAAGGAGCTTCATAACCACCTCTTTTGTTGTTAGGCAAGTTATTGCTGTGACCATTTTTTTTCCTTTTAATTTGAGGTACGGTTGGGATGTTGAGATGTTTTACATTTGTGTGAAGTGCTTCTGGCATTAAGCTATTAGGAAGACTCAGATTGGTTTACCCGCTAGGTCATGGTAAATGAATGCAGATGCAAAGACTGTGTCACTTGTGTCAATGGTGAAGGCTGTGCCACACAGACTGTGAAAAATTAGAGGAGGGCAGGAAATAATTTATTTTTCTAACAACCTATTTCCCATTTACAAGTTGTACCTGTTGAAGCTGAAAATGCTCTCCTTGTTTTGCCCTTTCCCTGCTGGCTGTCTCTCTTCTTTATTTGACAGATATTCAACACTTGAGGCCTTAAGTTCAGATGACTATTATTAATAGCAACCATTATGGTCCCCTGGGGATGATTTTACTTCATGTGTGTGTGTTTTCACAATAGTTTCAAGATGCTGGAATGCAGATATATTTCTAGTAAAAAAAATAGTTTAGACAGGTTGATTCATTTAGCTACCCAGCAGGATCTGATTGCTTTTCTAAAGTTAATTCCCAGTGAGTTTTTTCCCAACAGAAGAATACTACAGTAGCTGTTGCTACAAATGAAAACACTTGTTTTCTCACAAAGAAACGAGTGAAAATTTAACTTTTTCCCATATTATTTCTTTAATATATTTTTTCAAGTCACTTAAAGTACATATATTAATCAAGTAGATGTTGCTAAGCTATTGTTCATACAATGCCCTGTTTTTCAAGAACTAAAACCTCTGCATTTCTGAGGAAATTAAAAGATTGTTTGCCTTATTCAGAGGCAGGGTTGTTTTGGTTTCTTTTTCCCCAGTTTCTTGGGTTTGGGAGGGGGGATTGGTTTGCTTGCTTGACTGCAGCTGACAAAGCAAAAAGGCTTCTTTGTCCCTCTCTTCAAGCTGTGTGTGAATTCCAGTGGAATTCTGAGCAGGTGAAACAACACATTATATGTGTTACAGATGTGCTAATAACAAGCTCTTCTGTTGTTACGGACTTTCCAAGCAGTAACTATGAAATAGAGATGGCAAGTATGTGCTTTTACTGGTGGTGGCATTTAAACAGTGTTTGATGCTCTCAAATTAAAAAAAAAAAAAAAGTTCTATTTTCATACTCTCACTAAGGACTGACGTGTCGATTAAATTTCTCATGTATTTGTGTGTTGCACCTAGGCAGTGTCTTATAGTCGAATTGCAGTCACATGGCAATGATGGCTTTGATGACAGATTCTGCAGCAAATGTAATGAGTTGTCCCGTATTGGTTGAGAAATAGCTGAGAGGTTTAAACTGAAGAGCCAAAAGTAACTTGAGCAGAAGAATTTCATGTAGCTCATCCCAATCATGCTTGCAACGCATGTGTAGTGGCCCAGTGGAGGGTGGAAAAGCCTGCAGGGAAGCGTGAGGTATGGCTTCCCTTGTAGCACGCTCCTTAGTGCCAGGGCATGACTAAGTTGCTCAAACTGTTGCCCGTAAGAACCACTAGGTTGTCCCTGGTTTGGAAGAGGTCCAGTGCGGGGGCTATGCTGAATTCTCCTTTTTTTCTGTTCTGACATGTGAGTGGGAGAGTTTCAGGGACTAAGTACAGTCTAGTGCAAGAGATAAGAGTCTTTGGCACGACACGGAGATGAAAGGCCATTGTGGGCAATTACAAAGACAGTTTTGAGCCCCCTTTCTAATTGAGTGCTTTTGTCTTAGGTGTTATGTAGCTTGTCAGGGCAGAATAAACCGTCTGCAAAAGGTCTGGAGCAGTTGCTCTCTGACAGTAGATGCTAACAACCTGACTGAGAGAGACTGCAGATCCTATCCTGCCCTCTCAAATTCCTCTCTTGGTCAAGTATTAGTTTAACACTTTATTGTAAAGACTAATGTAGTTGTAAACCATGGCTCACAATTCTTTTTAAACAACATGGCATCCCCTATATTAAAGGCTTCACTAAACAACCCACTCCGTAATGTACAGCCATGCAATTGTACTGGTTTTGGAATGAAACATCGACTGCAATTTAATCTATTTCAAATTTTGTACTTAACAAGCTTCAACCAAATGTGAAAGAGTGGTTCAAGGAACAGTCTAAATGTCGCTGCTTTGTATTAACACTCATAATTTGCAGACAGGGTGTAGTGCTTTAACCCAGCTGGCAACTAGGACAATGCAGCTGCTTGATCACTGCCCCTCCCCCGAAAGTGGGGTGGAGGATGAGAACTGAAAGGAAGGGAAAAACTTGTGGATTGAGATAAGAACAGTTTAATAGGACAGCAAAGGAAGAGAAAGTAATAATAATGATGATGAGGATGATGATAATAATAATAATAAAACCAAGAAATCCACAATGCATTTGCTTACTGCCTGGTGATCGATACCCAGACTATCCTCGAGCAACAATCACAAACTCCGGTCCCATACAGCTGATCCTGGAGGAACAAACACCCAAACAACAGTTTGCACTTGAACATGATCATGCTGAACAGCTTGTCTCAGCAAAAGAGAGTGCCCTTGTCTTGAACAGTTGGTTGTGGAAGAAAGCAGAGATGGAACAGCCAAATCCAACTACATACAGAGTGTGACATTGATGGTAGGGAATATCTCGTTGGCCAGCCTAAATGTCAGTCTAGGTGCTGTATGGTTATGCTCCCTCTCAACTTCTATGTGTACCTGCACCTGGAAAGTTGAAAAAGTCCTTGGTCTCCTTGGCAATAGCTAGAACATCAGTGAGTCTTCTCATTCTCTTCGTATCAACTCCAAAACACAGCCTAGCTACTGGAAAGAAAAAAATAACCCTGTTCTAGGCAAACACATGTGAAGTTCAGTGTGTTATCACATTATTCTTGTACTCAATTGTCCTGGTTTTGTTGAAAACAAGACCAGTTCTCTTTTACTAAATTTTCCTTTCAGATAAGTTCCTCCCAGTACCTTCTAAGTAACTGCACTTTTCTGAATTTAACTACCTTATTTTTGAGACACTGTTCACTCTGGACTGATAAGATGACAAATGGAATGCAGAAGAAGCTCATGTTTGGATTTATTACTATGGTAACC
>VWYH01007042.1:0-112118 GCA_013399365.1 Pampusana beccarii
AAGTTCAGCTCCAGCTATGCCTTAGCCTTCCCGACCCCATCTCTGCACAACCAGGCTGTGTCCCTGTACTCTTCCTAGGATCCCTGTCCCTGCTTCCACTAGCTGCGCATTTCCTTCTTGACCTCTAGTTTGACCAGCAGGTCTCGAGTCAGCCATGCCAGCCTCTTGCCCTCCTTACCCAATTTCTTATACCTGGGGATCAAAAGTTATTGCAATATATCACCTTTAGCAATGACCAATAACCATAGAAACAAATTACTCGCTTTGTAAAGTATAATCAAGACATGTGCTTAGGAGAGTGCAAAGTTAGGATGGCAGGAAATCCAGGGCTTCCCAAACCAGCAAAACATCCTAACAGACAAGCTACATAATGATATTCCCTCTTGGAAACTCTTGGCTGACATTGAGAATTAATATGGTGAACATCAACAAAATGTGTTATTTAGTGAGTAGCTGGATTAGGAAAATGTGAATTAGTAAATATTTTTTAAAGTTATTTTACTTGCTAAGTTTGGTTAATTTCAAAAGCTCTTATTTAGTTTTGTTTCATTTTCTTTTTCTTTTGAAAAAAGTTTGAGGTTTTGTTTTTCAGTTAAAAATCATAGAAAATTCAGTTTTGGCCTTGTTTCTACTGTGTTTTATTGAGCTATTTCATTTCCAGGTAGCTAAAGAAAATATTTCCTCACAAAATCTTTTAAAATTTCTGATGCAGTAAAGTAACTTCTGAAATAAATCACATATTCATTGGCAATGATGGAAATATCAAAAGTCACAGAAGTATGACAGAGTTCAAGTGAGCTTAAATTGAATGTTCTGTCAAAGTTTGCTGCAAGTCTCTAAACCAAACCTTTAATAAATCAGCAAGATAAGAACTGAAAGTACCTTCTAGAAAGGTAGAACAGAAAGTAAATAATAAGCTGAAAATAACGAAAGTATATTATCTACTTTTTGGGTAGAGAAACTATCCAATAAGTTTTATGCAAAAATGTAGAAAAAGCATCTATACTTACTGTAAAAGGTTATAGATATATTTGCATTATGTTCTTAAATACCTCTATTCAAATTAGTGGGCTAATTCAAAGAAGTAGAAATGAATTAGAAATGAGTAGTGTTGCTGAGTAAAAGGAAGTCCCTGCACTTTTATACTGGCCATGGAAGATTCCACAACCTCTCTAGGAAACCTGTTCCAGTGCTCAGTAACCCTCACAGTAAAAAAGGGTCTCCTGATGTTGAGATGGAACCTTCTGTGTTTTAGTTCGAGCCCATTGTCTCCTGCCTTGTCACTGGGCACCATTGAAAAGAACCTGGCTCCATGTTCTTTACTCCCTCCCATCAGATATTTTATGAGATCTCTCCTGAACCTTCTCTTCTCTAGGCTAAACAATCCTGGCTCTCTCAGTCTTTCTTCAAGCCTTTAATCATCTTAGTGGCCTTTTCCTGGAACTGTCCAGTATATGTCTCTCTTGTTCTGGACAGCCCAGAACTGGGGACAACATTTCAGGTATGGCCTTACTAGTTCTGAGTAGATGGGTAGAATCACCTTGCTTGACCTGCTGGTAAGACTTTTCCTAATGCAGCCCAGGATATCATTAGCCACTTTCGCAGCAAGGACACAACGCTGGACCAGGTTCGACTTGGTGTTCACTAGAATCCTCAGGTCCTTTTCTACAAAGCTGCTTTCCAGCTGGTCAGTCCCCAGCATAGTGGGGTGCATAGGGTTTTTCCTCCCCAGGTACAGGACTTTGCACTTCCTCTTGCTGACCTTCATGAGGTTCTTGTCAGCCCCCCTCTCCAGTCTCCCTGTGGATGGCAGTATGACCCAATGGTGTATCAGCCACTCATCCCAGCCACCTTCTCTACCTCCTCCCCTTGAGTGGAGGAATGGGGAATGGGGATTGCAATCAGTTCTTTCTTATCCTGTTCCAGCATGGGGTTCCACCCACAGGAGACAGTCCAACAATTTCTCCAACGCAGGTGCTTCCCACAGGCTGCAGTTCTTCATGAACTGCTCCAGCATATGACCTTTCTACAGGGTGCAGTCCTTCAGGAACAGATTGCTCCAGTGCACATCCCCCATGGGGACACAAGTCCTGCCAGGAGCTTGCTCCAGCATGGGCTCTCCACAGGATCACAGCCTCCTTTGAGTGCACCCAACTGTTCCAGCATGGGATCCTCCATGGGTTGCAGGTGGATATCTGCTTTACTGCAGCCCCATGCAGGGGCTGCAGGAACACCTGCCACGCCATGGACTTCACCACAGTCTACAGGGTAATCTGTGTTCTGGTGCCTGGAGCACTACCAGTCTACCTGCTTCTTCACCGACCTTGATGCCTGCAGAATATGTTTCACATATTCTCACTCCTCTCTCCTAGCTGCTGTTGTGCAGCAGTTTCTTTTCACCTTCTTAAATATGTTATCACAGAGACACTACTGCTGTCACTTGATGGACTGAGCTTTGGCCAGTGGTGGGTCCAGCTGGTACTGGTTCTATCAAAAATGGTGGAAGCTTCTGGCATCTTCTTACAGAAGCCACCTCTGTAGCCCCCCCCACTACCACTCAAACCAAATACATTCCAGTCCTCAGCAACATCTCCTAATTGCCATTGTCATTCAAAGTTTATTGAAAGTGACTTTGCAATGCCATCAGCCATAGCACAGTTAATCCTACTACCACCTACTCTGCATTTTACTGAAGACTGACTGACATTTTCTAACATAAGCCTATTCAGTTCAAGCACTTGTGTTCTGTACTGTTTTTCTCCTTCTTGACATAATGGATAATATGAGGGATTCACTTTCTTGAGAAATTGATCTGTGTTTTAGTCCTTTGGTTGCATATGTATTGCTGTATCAGCAACAAAAGGTTGTCTGGGGAAATAAGTAGAAATTAAAGGCAAAGGGAACTTGGGAGAAGGGGAAACGGAGAGTGAAAACAAATTACTGCATAAGTCATAGCCATTGACCCGATAATGTAGGTCCCTTGCTGAAATCAGTCTAAAACCTCTGTGACTGTGAGGTGTTCTTAGCTTTAGACAACATGGTAACCATTTCACAATATACTTTTTGAAATCAAAACAATTTGATATGTGTACATGGGAAACTTTAAATCAGATTGTCCGTCATTTGACATGACTCACTGACCAGGACAGAGAATAAACATCACTCCAAATATTGTGTCATTTAATGCAGTTCACATAACTGTGATCGTCTCTGAATGACTTGGCAAGTTTATTCAGTCTGCTTAGGACAATCTTTGGGCATCCCAATCCATACAAATTAAAAACAAACAAACAGACAAACAAACAAAAACCCCACAGAGTCACTTTCTATAGTCCGATGGACACTTTGGCTTGGTTCCTAAGCAAGTAAGTGTTATTATAGCCAAAATACTGAACAGAAGAAAACAGCCGAAATTCAAATCAGCAATAAATCTCCTCAAGATGAATGACTTCTGTAAAATTTAGTTAGCTGAAAGTAATAGGCAATTTAAATAAACATTTTTCCATATTTCTGTCAAAAAATTGTATAGAAGTTATTTTTACTGGAAACACATTTATGCATGAATGAGATTAACGGATAGATAGGTGAATTCAGATCACAAATATATTTTTTCTTTCTTATGGGGAAGACCATATTTGTATACTTGTAAAATCACCAACAAATATTTTAAAAATATACAAGTAGTTCAGCAAATCTCTGTGGAACCATCTTAACCAATGAGAAGGGGAAAAACATTTTTTTTTATTTTACTTACCCAAATTCTTCATGAACAGCTTGAGGATCTCCCACAGATAGCCAACTGCAACAGCTTGTAGACCTTCTGCAAGAGATAAACCAAACCAACCAGGGTGCTGTAAATGAAGACATGTTATAGTTTGGGTTTTGTTTTTTTTTTTTGAGATATTTTCCTCTATTTCTGCTTTATTTATATTATTCATAAATTATTTGTCTGGAGTGTTGCTCTTGAAGCAGACTGATTGTCCATGGGGAAGAAGCCTACCAAAGCATTCTACTTTTACAGAAAACAGTTGAGTTTTAACTTGGGGATGAGATCTGCTTTGCTTTCTAAAAGGAGAATCAATCTAGTTTGAGAATGGTGACAAACAAGCTGAAATAAATCAGGCCCTGTGGAAATTACCCAGTCTAGCACTGACTTGGAATAAATAGTCATGCCCAGAATAACTGCGGTTTTGTAAACAGTTTTAAGCTTCCTTCTTTAAGCTATAACAGTCACAGGGGAAATAATAATAATAATACTAAAAAAGCAGCTCAAAATTATACTCCTTGGTGAACTGCTCTGTGACATATCACTGATGTGAAAGGGTACTGCACTCAGTAAATATTTTCATGTGAAATCTTACTTTTTGCCTCTTTAGGTCCCCAGCTACTACAGGCTTGCCACTAGTTAATGAGATAAAGATTAATTTTTTTAAATTTTTTTTTTTATTTTTTTAGGGGGGTGAGGTTGTGGTAATTATAAATTACTTAAAGGGTTTGGAAAAACATACATACAATACATTCAATTGCTTCCCTTTTGTGCCTCTGAATGTATATAATCAGAACAGTATAATTTATAACTATTCCTTGACTACTACAGGTATTTTATGCCATATTTAAATTTCCAATAAAATTAGTTGTTTAAAAAAATCCATTGGATCAGGAAGAAATTTCCAGTGTTTTATTCTATTCGTGCTTCTTTCAAAAACGGTATATATCCCCTCAGCTGCCAAGACACTCCACAAAATTGTTGCTTGGAAGCATCATACCTTTCTAACCAGTAACATCTGTCTGATTGCAGTAAAACATTTCAGCCAAATCCAAGCATCAATGTCTGAACATTAGATTTAATAATCTAATAAAACCCAATCCAGAAACCCAGCCTACAGACTTTCCTGCAAAGTTCAAATCTTAAATTAGAATCTTGACCATTCATAAGTACGAGACATGAAAGAAAAGTGATTTTTTTTGAGCCTTTCTGACTGCACAATACACCAACATAAATTAGAATTTCTGGAATGGTACACTAAAATATGCAATCTTTTCTCAAATAGCATCACATTATTTTCTTGAATGGCATCCCATTAAAGTCAGTGCTTAGGATTTTTCATATACATACCTCCCCTTCTGATTGCTAACAATGATCACCTTCACTCTTTCTGTCTACTGTATTAATATTATTATTTGCTCCTTGAGGGGAAAATTTCATCTGCTTTTCTCACTGGGATCTAAGAGACTGAAAATTTAAACCTAAATGTGGTTCTTGCCATGCTTACTCACTCTTCTGGATTTTGCTGAAAGATATTCAATATAGGAAAGAGATACATGAATCATAGAATCTATGAAAAAAATCAGCCCCTCTTCCCTTAGATAAAAATCTAGTTTTAAAATGTTAAAAATTACAAACATTTTTTAATAGTGTCAATGATTATTCAGTTGTTTGAAAGGCAGCTTATATAAGTTAAATTACCAGTGATAATAATGCCACCTGAAAATAGAATTTCAAATACAAACTCTTATGGCATAGAATCCACTGTGACCATAAAGAAGTGCACATCCTGACTAGCTGAAGATGTTCAGTCTAATACTTGTGTTTCCAGTTGTTTTCAAAACTTCAGCTCTTTCAGTTTGTATTCAGGGTGCCTGATGAGTAGAACTCAGTTGAAATCCTGAGACATAAGCTTGCAAAGGACTGCTAGATAGGGCTCTATTTAAACACAGTGGATAGTAATTTAATCTGCTTAGAATGGGAAAATCTTTGTGAAAAATATAAAATATTTTTCATTTAATAATTGAGGATTCCTTGTTTTGTAGCTTGGTTGATGAAAAAGCAGTCAGATTGTCACTGAATGTTAGCAGTCGCAAATGTCACAGATGTTTTTTTCTAAAACACACTACGTCTGCATTTCTAAAGAGCTGCAGTATGGCACAGAGTCATTCTGTCATTCCAGGTTTGTTCAAAGGCTCTCAGGGCAATGGTGCACATTCTTTGCTATAACAGATGGTTTTAGCTGTAGTTTCCGACTTTGTGGAGCTGGTACCAGACAGCCGAGGATTTGCCTTAAGCATGTCCTCACAAGACTTCAGTGGCCTACCTGTCAACCGTTCACCATGCTTTTAATGGGCATAAAAAAATGGCTTAAGGCATTCGTGTTGCTCATCATATGTGCCAGATGTCCAAAGCAACAGAGCTGCGCCTGCAGGCACCTTGCTGTAATATTGAGCATGTGAAATTATTCAAAGACTAAACTTATTAAATATATCATCAACCAATTTTCTTATCAACAAGCTCATTTAACATTTTAAAATAAGAATACAGATAAATACATCCATACTGAGATATTTTTATTTGAATAAGATAATGTTATTTGTGTAAGTATTAGACATTCCATAATATTAAAAATATTCGTTTCGAGCAATAGTAAGAGATAGCTAACATTACACATTTCATGGAGGGAATAGAAGTATCAAAGTATTAATCAAAAAATGTGTCAAATCTAATTTTTATTAGATTGCCAGATTTTAGGGCATATTTTAGAAATATTCTGATTTTCTCTGAATGACCCGGATTAAAAATATGTATATACATTTTGAAATTTCTACTCAAACTCCAATTTTCTTATTCTTTTATTCTTCTGCTGTAGTTGTTAAGCAGTTATATTAGCAGTTAACAAATTTAGCAGCAGTGCATTACCCTATTGCTTTATTATCTATTTCTGATAGTCTTAGGCACCTTAAAAGTTTGAAAAAATCAATATAGTTGGAAGGAAGGCAGTGCTAATTTTAACAACTGATTTAATAGATGTGTGAAACGACTTCTGATTGTGACCACGTGTTCTGCACTGGGGGCTGGGTGAAGTGCACGTTTTTTTCCAGACCTCAATAAGAAAAGCCTGACAGCAAACAGCAAACTAGAATTGCATTAGTAAGATGAAAACAGAAAGAAAAATATAGATAGTGAGTAAATCATTTGCCCTCAGTTTCCGGGAGATGCTCTGTTACACAGCATCACGCCTAATCCAAATGAATTCCCATGGCACGCTGTGCAAATCTCATCCATTGAGAGATTCTACTTCTCTCCTGAGCCTTGGTATCTTTTATTTTACGTAACAAACCAAATCACATATCTTCTGACTGGTAGAAATGCTATCACTTCCATGCTATGCACTAGAGCACAGCACAGAGCAGTATGGGGCATTCCAGCATATTCCCTTACAGCATTGGAGCTAAATAGCAATTACTCATGCTAACATTTGGGTTTCTCAAGCCTTAAGTACAGGGTCCAGTAGACCTGACTTGCCCAAAGTCACAAAATCCTCAAATACAATGCCTCCTGCAAGGTTCCAAATACACCACAGATCATAGAATAATCACCTTCCTGTCCGTCATGAGCCTGGAGATGGGTTATGTGAGGACTTCCTCCATAAACTTCCCAGGTTCTGAGACAAGACTGACTCTCCTGCAGTTCTCTGGATCCTCCTTTTTGTCTTTCCTTAAGACAAATGATACATTTGTCTTTTTCTGGACTTTGGAGACCACTGCAATTTACGTAACCTTTCAGAGATGGTATAGAGCCGCCTTGCAATGACATTAGCCATCTCCTTCAGCAATTTTAGGTGCATCTCATTCACCCCGTGGACTAGTGTGCATCCAATTTACTTAAGTCATCCCTAATTCAGTCGTCTTCTCTCATGAATAGTATTCCTGTCCCTCACAATTTGTGACTAGTAGGGAGACTTGGGAGGTCTGACAGTAGACTTTTCTAGTAAAGACCAAGACAAAGCAGGCATGGAGCACCTCCAGCTTTTCAATCTCCTTCGTCTTTAGATTATTTGCTCTATCCAGCAATGTGGCAACATTTTCCTTGGTCTTCCTTCTGCCACTGACTGACTTGTGCTTCTACAGGTTTGTTGTTACACCTAACATACCTCTTCAGTTTCAGCTTCAGCTTAGGCTGTAATTTCATTCTATATGCTTGAGATTGCATCTGTACTCATCCTTGATAGCCTGTCCCTGCTACTACCTCCCGTATGCATCATTTTTGTGTTTTGAGTACAGGGAGGACTTCCCTGTTTAGCCAAGCTGGCTTTCTACCACGTTTCACAGACAAAGGTGAATTGTTCTTGTGCTTGGAGGAACTTGTCTTCAAATACTAACCAATTCTCCTAGGCTACTTTGTTCTTTTGAGCTGCCATGCACAGGAACTTCATTGCCAATTGCCTGAACAAGTGGAGATCCACCCTCACAAAGCCAGGGGTCTTTGTTTAGCATTTTAGATTACTTGCTCATTTCACTTCAGGATCTTAAATATTGTGGGATCTCAAACCATCCTGTCTCATGGTAATTGCAGCCAAGGCTCCACCTCATCTACTTGTCTATTATCCAGATTATTATTAATGATATTGAATGGGACTGGACCAATTACTGGCCTCTGGGATACATAGCTAGTTACGGGTCTCAAATGGACTTCATGACACTGATTAGCACCCTCTCAGCCTGGCCTGGTCTGCCTCACTGTCTGCAAATGGGTTTGCTGACTTTTATTTTACTTCTGTGACAACTAGGGTTGGTTAACACATGTATTTAATTATTTTATTGTTCTTCACTATTATCAATGTCAGCTTTTTGTTTATTATTCATAATTTAATATTTAATTTCAGTTATGCTTTTAACAGTGCATAAATTATCTTTAAGTATATCTCTAAAGATTCAAAAAATTCATGGTTAGGACTTAGCCATGTATCTTCAGCAAACAACACTTCAGGCTGTTTACAAATTATTCAGAATAAATGTGTAAAATTTATTTTCTATTGGGACAGACACCTTAGTATTTCACTTTCTTTTTGCCCTGAAACTGCATTTGTCAACTGCATACATTGTCGTTTTTGCAGATACGTGGGTAACTGTTCTCACTGAAAAACTATGTATTTATACACCGACTGTTCAAAGCAAAACCAAGCTTTTCAAGTTATAAATTAGCAGTGGTTTTTTATGAGCTTTTAAACTGTCTTTTAGGAAATTTCTGGGGTAAAGTATATATTCTTTGTATTTGTGCATTTTTATAAATAATAAATGTGGTATTCATATTAATTGGAAATCTTCCCTACTACCATCAGTTTTTCCACATCTCTAAATACCTAGTTTCACTCTGGCCTTAGACATTAAATATTCTGTCTCAGCTCACACATGAAAATATACTAGCTCATCAAATTTGCTTTCTTACCCTTAAATTCCTTCTTTAATATCTATATCTGCCAATATGGCTAGGAAAAGAAAAAAAAAAAAACAAACCCCGCAAGAGCTATTTGGTTAATGGACTACAACAAAAAGGACAAAATCACAGTTTTAGATTAGAATAAAACATATACATACTGCACAAATGTTTGCATTGTCTTCTTCCTATATGTGCAAAATATTTTTTAATTTTTTGATGTACATTACTATGGTGAAACAATGCTGTAAAATGAGTAGACATTAATGTTACCAACATGGATTTTCTGTTTCATAATTTTAAGTAAGTTTTAAACACACAGTAAACAATTTCAATATTAAAGTTATTCAGGAACAAATAAAAACTACAATTATTAAATGGTAATTCAAACTCGACTGTAATTAGATGCCCCTTATTTTACACAAAGCCTTTTTTTTGGAAAAAAAAAGCAGAAAACAATAATAAATTAGCTTAACTTCTAATTGACGTTTTCATTTTTCAACAATATTTATATTCTTTAAAAAAAATTAGTCATAATACTGAAAATATTAAATCATTTTTCCTCAGACTAGTCAAACTGGAAATAATAAAAATATTTAAGTCTATTTAAATAAAATCTAATGATAGAAGATTCACAGGGTACATAAAAAGGGGCAAGAAATAGATTTTTTTTTTAATGTTTAAAAATCGCAAAGTGTGGTTTTTAAAGTGAATTTACATTTTTGGAAATATTTATCCAATACTAACCTTCTGCTGAAGGTTGTTAATACTCCTTAACTTAAATAAACTTTGAAATAATAGCTGAAAAAGCTAAGTGGTGTGTCATAACACGCTAAATTTTTACCTACTTTTGAGATGCAATAAATAAAGACATTGAATAATATTATCAAATGTGATCTGAAAGTCTCATATATCTACCGAAGTCTGGAATTTAAACCTTATACTGAAGAAAACAATCTAAGCAATTTATTCTTCAGAAAGAACTGTGACCACATCCGCTTAAAAAGAGACAGTATCTTCTGAAATTTCCTTGGGAACATATATAGTAGTTATTTTATCTTGCAAGAACACTGTTCTTAAGCTTTGGTCTTGCAAGCCAGTGTGGGGCTAGTCACATGAAAAAAAAAGGCAGGATCATCTTGAAATCACTTTTATAATTCTGTTCTGAACTTAACCTTAAAAAGTGATGTGAGAAGATACAGAGAAGACTTGAAAATTGTGTGTTACACTTTTGAACAGCTGAAGGCTGACTGCTGGCAAGAACTGTGATCAGAAATGTTTGACAGGCTCAGTGGTTAGGGAACATTTGCTAAACTGTGTTTGCTTCTTTCAGTGTTGTGTTTCAGTATTCATAAAGTGATGATGCAGAGGTGGCTGTGGGGGAGAGAGAATATATGGAAAATAGTGAGTTCTAAAACCACAAAATGTAAGAGAGCTTCTATACTTCCTTGTACAAGAATCAGACATTTAAATTTATTCACATTTTTGTCTTGCTCAATAATGTGCTGAGAAGCTCTTAATAAATTATTTAAATATTTCATGTGAGCAATCTGGTAACATAACAGTATCTCATTATAAAGAATTATATTTACAAATAAAACATTAAACCAAAAATATTTTAAAATGTATTATTTATACGTATATGGGAATAATGCAAGTACCACAATGCAGTACACTCTGAACTAATACTGGGAAAGGACAAAATAATGTGCTAATGCATTTTCATGTTACACTATGTTTGGAATTACTGTATTATGTTCCTTTATTGTATAGCATAGCGATACATTCTTAATTAGATGCTTGCTTAAACAAAAATGACCATACCTTGCTTCCAATATCTTTCTATGGAGTTTACAAGCTTTCGAATCTTTCAACCTCTTCCTTGTCATTGACTGACAATAGACACCAGACAGCTACACTGTCTTCTATTTATTCATGCAGGTAGACAATAAGTAACCATTGCCATACAGGGTGTGGTGGTTAATTTTGCTATTAAAAAATCTTTGCAGTAAGGCAGAACAGTAAGAAGAAAGTAAAATAATAAGATTAATTTTTCAGAACAAGTTTTATAGGCAGATATACTATGTGGTGTTGTAAAACTAGTGCACCTATTTATTTTCATAACATACTCAATTTCTTTTGAGCCCCTTTTCATCCTCAGTCATGCGGAGGAAGCTCCGCTCTGCACTCACCCTCCCTGGTCCCCACCTGCATTTTGAAGTGGCATACGATTCTGTGAAGGGGAGTGTTGTCTAAGTTGAACATACCTGGACTGGAATCCTGAAAAGTGGGAAAAGTATCTGGATTGTTTTGACTAGATTTAGGGAGAGTGTCATGGAGGGACCACAAAGTCAGTTTTAGACAGACAACATGTCCAAAACAAACTTCATTCTGGCCGGAAAAGTATAGCCAATAAACTGACTGGAAACAGGGTTTATACAATTAGTTAGCACTCCAATAACATAAAATGCAGGTTCGTAGATCGGTGGAGGAGATTATTGGGGTGCAGCAAAATAGAATAATGAGGATCCACAGTGTGCATGCACGCACTCACAAGAAACAAAACCAGAGCCCTCTCTACCCCGTTCCGCCCACAAGAAGCAAACACTTGCCTGTTGCAGCAAGGACTTATTCAAGGATATTATCATTCACCCAAACGAGGAGGTGAGACACTCCCAATCCCGGGCAGTTTTCTTAGTTTCCAGTCTAAGGGGAGGGCTCCAGCCCACAGGCCCGATGCTCCAAGAGCACCACACAAAGGGAGACCCTGGCGGGAGCACCGTTTATAGTCTGCTCAGATCTGACTGTGGGCATTCCAGAAGCTTCTCGGCTTCTCTGGGCCCCTCCTCTGCTAACGACCCTGTCAACCGACTCCGGGCCTCCACAAAAGAGCCATTAACTGCCCCATTGAAGGCCCCAGTTCTCAGAGGGGGATGTGCGACTGCCACAGAGAGTTAAGCAAATCATGATGGAAACACACAGCAGCACACGTGGTAGTGGGCTACCTGTGCTCACACAAGGAGGGTGAAGTAAAGCCAGCTTCTGAAAACTGAAGATTTCCTATTAAGGTAGACTGTATTATTTTGCCAGTAGAAGAAAGCTGGGTCTAGACTTACAAAGTGAACCGTGTCTGCATGTAAAGTTGGTAGTAAGTTTGTGCAATTATATTCTGTCTCTCAGTAGGGCTTGTTATTGTAGGCTTAGAGTTGCACCAACCACAGTTATATTGTGCTGATGTACCCTAAAGCTCCAAGGTAGCAACCTCCTGTCCATTTAGGATTCATAGCTTAGAATGGTCTCCTGAGGATGACTTCAGAGTAATTGTTAGCATATATCGGGTTGTTTTGATCAATTTGCCTTCAGATATTGTTAAAAAGCAGAAGGCTGACTAGTTCTTGACAGATGTGAACCCTGTTTTTTATAGTACTATTTTATTGTTAAATAGAGAAAAGAAATAGTTTTAGAGATGTCAATCAGAGCTATTTCAATGAGTAAAAAGATAACAGAAACTTAAGGAAAAACAACAAAATGAAAACAGGAGCTGTAGAAACAGAACAGCTCCTGTTACATTTGCTTTGGTACTCTGAAGTAGAACTTGATGATTCATTTTTCATATTAATTTGAAGTGCTTGAGTTATCTAGCATTGTTCAAGGCAAATGCTAGTATATTTGGAAAACATAAGATCTCAATTCTGGAGCAAAGCAAACAAAATGAGGAAGATTTAAAACTTTTTTCCACAATCTCTGAATTACAGCTTCAGAAGATTAAAGTGGGTATCTTTACAAAACCTCCATAAATACTGGCTCATTCAGCTTCTGTGCTGGATAGTACATGTTATCCCTGGGATACTCTTGACATAGATTTTGTGGGGTTTTTATGGCCCTGTTGGATTGATATGTTTATTCAAGTCTAAATGGTAACTGTAATGCTTTATATAGAGATGAAAAGCTGTATAATTACCCTTTGTACATTGACATAAAATACAGGGTTTATTTGAAGGGTAAAGTATAACAGAATGTCTTTGTTTTTTTCTTTCTTTCAACTGTACTTCAGAATGTTTTACGTTGTCTATAGCATGACAGCACCAAGGAATTAATCTCTCTCCTTGCTTCATCTCATAAGATGCAAAATATTTATGAATTTTGTTGGAGCTCATAGAAGAAAAAATACTGGTATTGCTTATGGCTCTCTTTAACAACATGCTTTCTAAAATATCAGCAGATTAGTTCATCATTAGGATAGTTATGTAACTTAAAAAACTAAAATGGGATCATTTAAAGGACTTGCAGATTTTATTTGAGAAACAGATTATTTGAAAAATTTGACATGCAAATAGTGGTTTACCTGTTTTCTTACTTGGTGATCACATTGCCTTTTAGTCTACATCAGTCTTTTGGGTGATATTTGACAAGTCGTTCTCCTTGCATCTTGGAGAAAATTATACAGGAAGCAAGTATTAAGTTTTAGATTATTAACCCTTTGGGTGTACCAAGGTTAATATCAGTGCACAAATACCCATCATTATGACATGGTCTTATTTTGAGCAGCTGAATCTGCATTTAGAAACATAATCTGTAATAAGATCTACCAGATGTACAGCTTCTTCAGTGTTTAGGAGCTAGTGAAAATACATATTAATTCAGTGATCTATGTACTAGCTGGTCCACTGACAATTCAGGAATGATTTTTTAAAAAAATAATTGAAACATTCCAATCAATTTATATTCTTTAAATATTTGTATTCATGTTTGGTTTCTTTGAAAGGTCGGAGCATTGTAGCTGGTCTCCTAAAAATATCATAAACAACTCTCCAAAGGTCAGCATGTCATATTTATTCTTTTTGTATAGCAAGTGTTTGTCTGTGTGTTCACTTAAGAAACAGTTCTCATTTATTTTCCTACAGCTTACCAGTGGGGTTTTTTGCAGCATAGATATTCTATTTATGATCAAAACATCAACTAAAAATATCAAGAGAACTGAACATTACATGGGTTTTCTGCATCTAATTTATTCAAGAGAAAAGAATCAGGGCAGTACAACTAGAGAGATAAGCCTTTCACCAAAACAACTGGTTTCCTCAAGCAGTTCATAGAAAAAAACAGCAGATCATGGAACTAGTTTTATACAAACCAGGTTCTCTAAAATTGTCTGAGAAATATCTCTGCCGGTCATATGTTGAAAGTTCCAAAGCAGGACAGCAAATTAAAAGCAAAACACACTCTTGATTGAATCCTCGAGAATAGCTAAATCAGGCAATTCTTAAAACCTCCTTTTTAATGGATTTTTGATTTATTAGCTAACGTTTGATTTATTAATAATGTTTTTGTGGAGGAACCACCAGCTTAGCTGAGGGGCTCAGCTGTGTCCTGCAGTGGTTCCATTGGAACCATGTGGAACTGGCTATGCCTGGCACAGGGCAGCCCCAGCCGCTCCTCACAGAGGCCCCTGCAGCCCCTGCTGTCATGGGCATCCAATAGACCACTTCAATCTGTCTTGCATGTGCTCTTTACATAACATCTCTCTTTATTAAAACAGGCTGTTTTTCTGTAACTGCTACTGAAGTTTTCTGTGACATTCTATAGGATTTTTATTTCGTGTCATATTTGACTTTCAAAGACATTATTTTGAGCTGCTGGCTTAAAGAATCAGCAGTCTGTCTTCTACACATTTATTGCAAGTGCTCACTGGGTTTTGCAAAACATTTATGAAGGTACTGAGGTCACAGACAAAGCTTCTATTCTCCCTGACCTACATGGAATACCAAAATTGTGGTCTTAACAAAATTTTGAGGACAGGCTTGCAGTTTTGTGACTTGGTCACTACTGTCTTTCTGTCAGACCCATAACCCAGAAGGTAGATGAACTGCAGTCTTGGAGGAAAGACACTTAATGTCATCACTAATACCTGTGAAAAGCTTCCCCATTAGAAAGTAGGGGGAAAGGTCAATGGTGTTATAAAAGCTTTAGGATCTTAGGAAGGGTAAAGGATCCACTGAAGATTGTTTGTATATTGATTGATTTCTAACACGAGTATTAACTTCTCAAGCCTTTTTACATGTGGAGAGTAGACTCACTGTGACCTGCTCATTAGCACTCTTTTTTTTGCTATGGAAAATGCATGATCTTTTCCTGATTTGCTAATTTATAAACCTGCTTTTATTTTTTTTTCTTTTTAAATTTTATTTTGTAATGTGACTCCATGCATGTTCCCATAGATAAAGAAGATGGAGAGGTTGAATGTATGCTAGGCTTGGTCTTCTAACATTCAGCAAGCCACATACTTCTGTATTAGTTGATTTTAGGCTGTATTGCATGCCATGGTAATTGTATCATTGCACAGCTGAAAATGTTACCTTTTTAACATTAAAACTGTATTTCTGACTTCTAACGTTCTTATTTATCACATGAAGACAGAAGACTTGTGGCTCACCAAGTATGATAAATGAGTCTTGTCAGAGATTCTGTACACTCTAAACAGCAAGGCAAGACTAAACAGAGCTAGGTTAAGGCCTAGCCTGAAAGAAAGAAGATAACAAAAATGAGATTATTAATCATGGGTCATTGTTTTAAAGTGTCATATTTCTGTTGTTTCTTCATTGTTTTTGTTTGTTTGTGGTTTGATTTGGTTTGGTTTTGTTTTAAAGGACTGCAGTGTAATTTATATAGAAACTTACAAAAGATCTTAAAACCTTAGTTTAAAAAAATCGTGTCTGAATTAAATTTGTTTTGAAATTATTAAACTAGGTCAACTTAAATTTCTCCTTTTCACTCATACCATCAGTTAAGTTTAGTAGACCTATTTCATTCCTATGCCTATAGTAAAACGTTGTGAAATGTAACTGCTCTGTTAAACAGATCATGTCCTCACAGTGGGAAATCCTGCTTTCAGCATGGGTAATATACCAGCTATTTACAAGAATTATAATACTGATGAAAACTTGCAAGATTAGAAGTACTGATAAACGCAATGTTATTTACTTGTAGTCTATATTAAAAACAACAGAACTGTGATTTCTAGATCCTGCTACATTGGGTATTTCTGCTAATATTACATATTTATTTCAAAGAAAATAAAAAATCTTGGAGATACAAATTTAAGATTAATATACTGAAAATCTGAAAGTCATGCTTAAAATAAGCAGATTTTAAAAAATCTATTAGGTTTAGACTCTTCTCTAATACTTATTGAAATGAAAAAATCCTAGTGCTTGTTTCCAGCCATATCTCTACATCAAGTCTGAGTAACATCCTTTTGTCCATATAAAGATGTGCTTGCAGAAATCTTGTTCTGTGGTATTCTTGGACTATGTTTCATTCACCCATGAGCTTATACTTGATTGAACACAATCATTCTTGCTGACATGGACCTGTGCCAGGGTGCCTCAGAGGCTAACCAAATTTGTCCAATTTAGTAAAAATCATTTGATTTAACTAGTAGTTGTTACCTTTCTGTTCTTCTCTTGACAGGCAGATTTAGAGCATATAAAATGCAGAGGCTGAAAGCCAAGGCATCACTGACCTACACAATGCTGGGTCACCCTGTCAAAGCCCTCGTAAAACAAACAAGTTAGCATTTCATAGTCAAAACCATCAGCTCTGGGATAACTTGAAGGGACAACTTGAAGGGACAGACTTTAAATAAGCATAGTCTTTCCTATACTTTATAACGATGTATCTTGCTTAAATGCAAACAAATTTTCTTCTTCAGGAATGCTGACCAGAAGCCATCCAACAGAATATATCTCTGGCAATTTCTAAAAACCAAATTTTAAAGCATACACAGTTAAAATATTACAATCAAATGTGAAAATATAGTCTCAGTATAATAATAATTAATTATTTATTCTTTTAACTATTCAGTAGTTCTGTTGGCTGGTGACGGCACATAGAATCAGCTAACAAGAAAACTGGCAAATGGAGCTTTGGTTCTATAATGACCATGGGATACCAGACCTGATCTGGACATCTGAAGTATGCTACTAACTAAGCAGTTTGGAAGCTCCCTGGACTTCCAAACTGCTTGCAAATGAGAAAGCCTGGAAGATAAAAAAAGTCTCTGAAAACACCTAGATTACCTATAGCTGAGGAAAAAATAAAAGCTGCCTGATATTAAACAAACAAAATTTTCAGATGATCTAACACGTTTACAAATAAACAAACAAGAGGAAAAAAAGAGAAGAAAAAAAATGTAGTAAATGAATGAGTGCAAATAAAATAAAAGGTGTGATAATAAAAATGAATCAAGATTAATTATAATAGATTTACAGCTGTTTAACATTGGAGTGAATTGACTCCCTTCACCCTGACATGGTCCTCTAATTGCCCTCCAATTTCTGTTTTCCATTCTCACTTAAAAAAAACCCCAACAGGTAACAGGTTTTCAAAAACTGTAATCACTTGTGAAATACTACTTAGTATGTGTTCATGTTCTACTTCTGGAAAAAATAATCCACCACAAACTAAAAACATCTAAAGTATATATTTTCCCCTAACCTCGAAAATATTATACATTTAATGAAAGTTTAATACTCTCTTTGTCTTGCAAGAAGTGTAAATAAATCTGACATGAGATCAGTTTCAGACTTCTTAACAATCCTTTCCATGTAAGCATTATTAGGATCCTCTTCAAAAGGGTCAGTTTCCCCTTTAACAAATTATCAGCTATTTTCCTGTAATGATGCTTGCCATCTCTTCTTGTAGGCTCCCTGGAAGGGGACATTCAAAATGATACGCTGCATTTATTGTCATTGGAGCTAAGCATAGGACTTGTGCAGCATTCTGAGTATGCCAAGCCTCTAGCAGGTTTCCTCATTTATCCAGGACAATGTTAATACGAAAGCTGGAAACAAGATTGAGTGTATTGCTAGTCTCATAAAAGCTACCTATGTTGGTTTTGTTTTCATTTTCTTCATTGTTGTAGAAGTTCAAATGCACAGGAGATTCTACTGTTAGGAAAAGTTAAAAGAACGTTAGCAACTGATAATAATAAAGGGATGTATAAACCCATGCATTCTGTTTTAAACTTACTTCCCAACAGCTTTAGCACAATATCAGAAACTGTGGTAGCCAATAGACCTCTGTAGTACAGATGCACAAAAAACATGATGCAAAGAAGTGTTGTACAAAACGGTCATACATGAAGATGGCCTATTCTTTTTATACATGCTGATTTTCAAGAAAATGAAGACTGCACAAAGAGGAACAGCTTACAATTTTCATATGCATAGCTATGTGAAACTTCACTAGTAAATTGTTAAGATAGATAGATAGATAGATACATACATACATACATACATACATAGACAGAACAAAACTCCGGTTAAAGTGTTTCCCATAAGAATTTTTTTTTTTTTTCTGTGAGATGATCAGAGAATCCAGAAGCAGAACTGTTTTCAATGGCTGTGGACAGTTTCTACAGTATCTCTGTGAGAGCTCTTGATAGCATTCTATACTACAATACCTGAAGTTCAAGACTAAGAGCAGTGTAAAAGAAGAAGAATGGGAAAGATAGGATTATTAATATCTAACATCATGATCTAATTTTTTGCTGTAGTTGAGAATCCTGACATAATCACATGGATAATTATAGGGACTGTAAATGAGACTTGGATTATTTTAGTCTTCTGATATTGGTACTGGTGAAAATTTCTGATGCCTTTCTTTGTTGTAACATGGTATTTTCTTCTGAAAGAAAAAGAAAGTAAGAAAACCTTAGGGTGTTGCATACTAGGGGAAAAGGATTTACTTCCATACAATGAATAGTTCGAGAAATGTACTGTGTCCAAACTGCACTGTGTCCAAAATGTACTGTGTCCAAACTGTACTACTATGAGTTTAAAATATTTTCAAACAATGTATAATAAGGCATCTTGGGATAGAGATTGTGTGTTGTCTGGACAAGGTGACTTTCAAACTCTAATTTATTGTGAAAATCACTATTGTCAAGTATTTGATCCTCAGATATGCAACATTCGCTCTGATTCGCTTTAATGATAAGTGGCTGATGCTGATGCTATTCACTGAAAACCACATATTTTTAATTTTGATCTAATTTTATTGTTAATTAAGTCAATTGAATTTGCTCTATAGAAAGGGAAACAAGAGTAAGCATTACAGATTCGTTTTCTATGAAATAGTCTTAAATCCATCACAAATACATCATAAATCACAATCACAATGACATGAAACAAACCACCCTAGCATTATCAAGTGAAAGTCATTTTAAGCTTTGTTCTAATTGTCTTTATTGAACTGTTTCATCCTCCTTGTACCTGAAAAATTGGATTTTATCCTGGAAATTGTTACAAAACCTCATTGATGTTAATCATATCACTCAAGGCATTTCTAATTGTATAGTCTTCATTTTCTTGTTTGTTAGATTTTACTTTAGAATTGTATTTATTAAAGTGGTGAGAAAACAAGCTCTAAGTTTCTTCAAAATTCTGCATTTACTGAGAATGGAAGTTGCAGAGCTTGTATTTGAAAATGATTGCACAGAGCTGTAACTTTTAAGTATTTCTTTAAAGCAAAGTTAGCAAATAATCTATTTTTAACATACATTGCTTTCTAACTTGTACTGTTTTTAATGGCGTATTAGTAGAGTTAACTTTCTAAGCAAAAAAAAACCCTTACAATCAACACTCCCTCTCTCCCCCTCAAGAGAACCCTGAAAGTTCAGTTTGATTGGTTGGTTTTTGATTGTTTTCTTCTTTCTCTACTGATCTGCATTAAAATGCGTGTAGCCTGGAGCATGAAAACACATTAACTCTGTATGCTTTCTTAATTGTAATACTGACTGGAAACAGAATAAAGTTCACTATCTTCTTCTGAGTATTAAATGTGAGAAAGTTGCCAGAAAAATATATTGAAAGGTCTTTCCGTGGGATTTTTGTTGTCTTTGAGGTCTTTCTGTTTGTTTTAATTTCCTTTAAGAAAGAAAAGAAAAATACACACACAAATCCTGAAAATCTCGCCCCCCCCAAAAAAAACCCAACCAAACAAAACCCAAAACAAACAAGCAAACAAAAAACCCTAGCAGATTTAAGGAGACTTTGTGTTCTGAAACTTTTCCCTCACACATTTCCATATATAACTTACTTCACTTTTTCTTCTAGATTCTAGAATTAGCATATGAATTCACATAGCTAAGCTAAAAGAAAACACTTCAACACTTCTATGTCTACAATCAATAATTGAAGTAATGTCTAAATGAGCTACATAAAGTGTAAGAGGTTAATAGGGAAACCTTTATATTCAGTAATCTTTTCTTATAAATTGATCTGACCTCTTAAGAGCATATGTACAATCTCCATACCTATGGTCTGTCATTAGATACTTTGTGGGGTTTTGAATTTGTGGGGTTGTGTTTGTTGGTTTGGTTTGGTTTGGTTTTAGATTTTAATATATGAATTTTTAATTAAAACCTTTTAATATCCTGCAACTACAAAATAGCCACTGGATTACTGTAGTGCAAAGCTCCACAAGAAATTATAACACTTGTCCACCCTATTTATTGTAAATTATTAGAGATAATTGTGTCATTCACTGTCTCTGTAACATCACAGTTCTCTGAAAGCAGGCTATTCAGTACATTCTTTTAATCAATTCTTCCACTTTGAGTGATGAAAAATGCAAGGCATGTATTTGATCACCTCTGCCTACAATTTAGAACATTCTGTCCTTAAAATAACTTGAATATGACAAAAAATGGACTGAGACTAAATTTTGATCTGTTCATGACCAAGAAGAGTATGATTGCTTTTAACAAGTAAAGTTTTAGTTGAGTAAAAAAATCTTTAAAAAAAATAACTAAATTCTGTCTTTTGCATAATCAATGTTCTAAGTATGGGAACACTATATGGTATAAAATGGTTTCTACAATGTGCAATTTTAAAAGCAGTAAAAGAATTTCACTGCATCCAAGCTCAAAATATACTGTACATCAAATTTTCTATGAGTGTTCTTACCGACTTTTTGTCACCATTTAAAGGACAGACTGTTCACCTTGTTTGAAAATTCAGTTTCCTGGATGACATTTAGAGTCAGAATGTCAAAAATCCACCTCTGTATAGTTTCCTTCCTGGAAACTTTAAAATAGCACATTTCATTCTGCTGCTACCATTAGGACTTTAGTACTTTGAAAACACAGAGCTACCCTCATCTATTCCGAGCTGACTAAACTCATAGAGCAGAATTTGGTCACCTAGCTCTTATTCACGACAGTGCCTTACTTTTCCACAAGAGCTTTCCACAAAAAAAGCAGAAGTTTCTTATGTACTGTTATCTGCATCTAGCAAAAGGAACTTGGAGATCCAGCTTTGATTTCTGCTTAAACATATGTTTTTGTGGGGTTTAGGGGTTCTATTTCATAGTTATTCTTTAAGTGCTGTTGTAGGTGGCATCACGGGACAGGTCAAATCTCATATGCTCTCATGGTGATTGTCAGAAGCAGGAACAACAGAAGCTTTGGCAGTAAATTATCCAAAGAGCACTAAAGAATATAATCATAATAGACACAAGCTATGATGTGGGAAGCACAGTTCAGTGAACATGACTCACAATACAGATTTTTTTTAAGATAACCTTATTGGTGGGGAGACAAACAAAAAGACCTTTATTAGATTAAATGCTTTGTGACGCTTCTATTTAGTTTTCATACGTATCATAGCTACAAGGTCATGAGAAATGACCAAAAGAATTTACTAATTCAAAATGCTAGAGATACTGGATCAGAAGAGAACTTGTTTAATCATTTTGATTTTTCAGGTTTATTTATTAAATGGTTTTAGAACTGCCAATTTAAATAAAGATTGTATTACATAAGTGTCCAGGTTCTGCTTGGGATGGAGTTAATTTTCTCTACAGCAGCCTGTATGATACTATGTTTTGGATTTGTGACCAAAAGTGTTGATAACACATCAGTGTTTTGATTTTTCCTGAGCAGTGCCTACACAACATCAAAGTCTTTTTCTCACTCTGCCTCCTCAATAAGTAGGCTGGGAGTTGGCAAGAGGTTAGAAGTGGATATAGCTGGGACAGCAGGCACAACTTGACCGAAAAGTATTCTACACCATATAATGTCATGCTTGCCAATAGAACTGGGGCTAGTCTTTCCAAAGTAGCTATTGTCAGAAGGCTGACTGGGCATCAGTCTTCTTGTTGAAGGTGGTCGTTAATTATCTTTGCATCACTTTGGGTTTTTTCTCTTTCCTTCACTGATTAAACTGTCTTTATCTCAATCTATAAGCTATTTTATGTAATATTTGTATTAGTTTTCCACCTCTCTCTCCTCTCAAATAACTTTATCAGGCATTTAAAATATTATTTTAGGAAAGGTATTTCCACTGAAATAGATTTAATCCTAAATTGCATTATTGCCTGCTAAAAAGGTATGTTTAAATTGCTTGTTGCACCAGTAAAATTGCAAAGTATTTTCTTCCAAGGAATGTATAAAAGGCAGCTAGATGTGTTGCATTCCTCTGTCTTTAATTTGGATTCTCCATCCTAAAAGGCTTCAAAGAAAAATGTACCCCTGCTCTTCCCTTGAAGCATATTTCCAGGCTGCACACTGAAACATCATTAGTGATGTGTACCCACTTACAATGAAGTTTTTTTCAAAAGTTTAGTTTTTTTCTTTTTCCAAATTTCTTATGTATCTAGGGACTAAATAATTGCCTTTGTTTCTTTGATGCAACTTGGTGTTTATGGAGCTTATAGACTGCATAATTAATTTTCATTAAAAAAAACCAACAAACTGAGATAACTACCTGGATTATTTTTTTCTATTTTAACTAGAAATAAAAGACATTTAAACTCTTTCCTGAAACTGAAAAAAAGATTGCAAGCCCAATTACTTTTTCTACAATAACACATCTTTACTTTAGCTGTACGATCAAGAATCTAACAGGTTCTTGTTGTGTAACTTCAAAACATTTTGGGTTTTTTTTTAGGATTTAACAGTCCAAAAACTAAGGGTTTCTAGTCACTTACAGTGTTGTCAGCCAAGTACACATTCTATTGCCTGGTCTCGTGCATTAGACTTCCATTTATGGGGGGTTTTTTAGAGCAATACACTGTTGACTAATACAAGAAAATGAAGTTCTTATTCGCAAAGTAGAGTGAGCTTTTTATTTCAGATCTATGAAATGTGAATCAATCCCATGCATTGGAGAAAAATTAAAGATTGAGTGTGTCAGACAGGGAAAGTCATGTCAAGATGATAATCCTGAATAATTTATGAGAAAAAGTGCAAGACAGGTTTTTGTGTGTATGCATAAACAAGTAGTTAGTTCAATGTATCAAAACAATTGTATTCCCATTTATTAGAGTTGACACAATGAACATACACCCAGTTCTACTTTGCAGCATAGCTCTGGTGTCATGATTTTAAATACCTAATCTTCCAGTGATGTAGCAGTGCTAGCAGAAACATCTTACGTAAATGCAGTCAATGTAGAAAGGTTGTATAAAAAGTTGTTTGGGGCACATGAGACAAACAACATAAGAACCCCAAAATTGTTCATTGAACAAGTTAAGCCACAGGATGGGCAAAATCTCAGAATCAACAGTCCTGTTCAAACAAAATAAAACAACACAATAACAAAGGAAAACGTAGCTTAGATGAACAAAGTTTGCATTTTTATCCGTTTTTCTGTTTTGCTTTATGAAAGTGACGTTGTAGAAGAGCTCTCACATCTTAAATTCATCCTTTTCTCTCCTTGGTTGGTAAACCCTTGCCAAAATAGAGATGATCATGAAACCTGGTTTAACACCTCAGATTGTCCATAAATAGGATTTCTTTTGTAGTTGGTATAGCAATAGCAGGATTTTTATTTATCTAGCGACTGTTTTACACAAAATAATTGATTCCTCTTATTTTTTTTAATATCAAAACTATCTTTTGTGGTTTGTGGCAGAGTCTTTATTTAATCTTCAGTTTACCTCCTAGATAGCCATCCTTTCCTTGGTAAGGAAAAGCCCATGTGGGAATTTTGTAAAACCACATAAACTGAAAACAACCATCAAGCAGGCTAGACTGTTATTTAGAGTGGCCCCCACTTTAACGCGCATTGACAGTAACCATAGACATAAATGGACAGTTCTGAAGCATTTGAGTCCTCTTTGGTTTACTTTATAATTGTGACTCCTTCTTCCCCCTGTCACTTCCCAATACCAGATACTGTCTGGGGTGGGGTTTTTTTGTTGATAGGTCACAGATTACGTTACTTATATCATGCTATAGCTGCTTACAAAGTGTCTAGACTTCCATGGTATACAAGCAATCTCAGGCACAGCGTCGTGTAGGGCAATATGAGCTAATGTAGTCTATGACAAAGGGGTCAGATGTCAGTGTACCTTGAGAGTGCTGCAGCACATTGTTATCTGCCTCACCCATTTTCCAGCCTTAGTAGACCAAAAATATTTGGCTTCCACTGTTACGGACTGACTGCAACCCATCATTCTCCTTTCCTCTGCACTGCTTGGGGAAAGGGGAGGAACCAGAAGAGTTGGGAATGAAGAAGTGGAGTTGAGACTGGGATGAAAGGTGGGTGGGGTAAAGATATTGGAGTTTTTGCATTTGTTTGTCACCATTCTAGTCTGGTTTTAATTGGCAATAAAGTAAACTTATTTTCCACAAGCTGAGTCTGTTTTGCCCGTGGTGGTAACTGGCAAGTGATCTCCCTGTCTTTACCCATTTGCTTTTCCACCCTACTTTCTTCCCTGTGCTGTTGAGGTGGGGGAGTGAGAGAGCAGACGGGTGGGTGTCTGGAAGCAAGAAAAGTTCAATCCACCACCAGTACTTTTATATACTGCAGAGCAGGTACCATCTGTAATGCATACACTGTCACATTCTCCTAGTTGTCCTGCTGGGAAATACTTGACTCCTTGTCTGTCTGCACATATAGTTGTCTTTCCAAAGTAAATACAACTCCATGAAGTGGAGGATGTGTATCTATAACTCCTTGCAGATGTGCAGATAAAAATGGTAAGTTGCAAACACAGGAGTCAACCCTCAGGGCAGCTGGTATGGTTATACTCTGCAAAGTGGACATAGCCACTGAGATCCATCATTGCTTTTTTTGATGTTCTTATTTACCTAAACTAGGAAAGTTATGTTTATCTTCACTATTGTTATGTTTAATCTCAAAAAGAGGAACTACTATTTCTCATTACAGAGGTGCTAGAAGGATTAACTGCAAGAGTAAAACCTTTTTTACAGGAAGAAGTCTTTGTTCACTGTCTCTTCTACTACAGAATTTTGAAGCATAAAATGAAATTATAAGGAGGCAGATTCAGAAAAACAGAAAACAACAAGGAAACGTGATCCATCATGTAAAATGTGAGGCTGTGAAACAGCATGAGGTATTAATGTAGGCTTACCCACCTGTAATATACCATGGGATACTCTGAATGTAGAAGTTTGCATATGTTCAGAAATTTACTGAATAATAAATTAATAAAAGTTTATCAGGGACTGTTAAATGCAAGCATACAACATCTGACTTGAAAATCTGAACTGCAACCTATTAGGGACTGGGAAAGCATTCTGAGAAAGAATCCAGCATAGTTTTTTATTCCATAGTTGTCTTGGCATTTTTCCAAGGCCATTGCCAAAAATGGATGAGCATACTCAACTAAGCAGATCTTTAATCTGATCTAATTTAGCTTCTGTTTCTTCCCTTATTATACTAGATAAAGTTCTGTATGTATCACATTCATGTAAATATTTTGCACAGCAATATAATATTAAAATGGGCATTGTTACACAAATGAACATAAAGAGATATGAGTTTATCCAGTAGAAAGACATCACTAATTTTTTTTTTTTAAACCAAGATAACATGATGTCCCACACAATTCAATAGCTCTCCTTGCCTTGCCTTGCCTTGCCTCTCCCCGCCCCTCTCCAGCCCTCCCCTCCCAAGCCACTACCACTAAAAAATGAATTTCAAGTACAAATAAAACATAAGTTATAAAGGCAGCTTGCTGCTTACATCGCTTTCTTCAGCTTTTGCACACATACTGATAAACAGAAACTTATCGACAGGGAATCCTCAGTATCTAATCAGCCAGGGTTTCCAGAAATTGAGCAGTAATGATGTTTGATATTCAGAAGTAAGGCAAATCACTGCCTAAGATGGAACAGCAGTAGATTAACAATGTAAGTGTTAATTCACAGAAGACTTCATAGGTCTCAGTGCTAAACAAGAGGTAGTTCTGTCATTGATGCAACCAGCCTCTTGTGTTGGGAGCTGACATATAAACAACATAAGCAAGAAAGAGAAGAAACCGTTAAGAAAAACTGTGATATTACAGAAGTACTTCTACTATATTTTTAGGTTTTTATTTCTCAATACATTATTTTATGTCTTGAGCACGCAGTTTTTCCATGAAAACCAAGTTTCTGTCTTTTTCTAAAACATTTGTCTGTTTTCTTGGCTTTTTTCATCAACCTGATAAACCTCTATGGAATGATTTCTTCTTCGACTCTCAGATGGTCATGATTTATTTTCCTTGAGGTGCAGCTACCTATTTTCTTTCTTTAGTGTTTAGAAGGACTATTATTACTTAGAACAACAGGCTTGGATGCTATTCCTGGTATTCACCCACTTATCCATTGTTTCTTAATGCTACCACTTGTGTCCTGTTTCTTTAGACACTTCAAGGAAACTCCAAGATCTGTGTAACCTGTAGAGACTGCTAGAGGCTGCACAGGTAATCAAGTTGCACAGTCTGGAACAGTTAGCTAAACAGTAAGGTCCCATCACAAAGATAATTAGTGACCAGAACTCTCACTTGAAATACATTCAGGCACCTGGAACAGAGACTTAAAAAGAACAGCCTGCCAAGTGACCATGACTGATGCCATGTGAGTTTAATATTTCTTTAGAAATTTGGACATTACTGCTTCCTAAGAGAAACAAGTTAAACAGAACAATAACAACAGCAACAAAAGAAGAGGAAGAAGACTCACATGTTACTTTAAAAGCTTTGAACTTTTACTTCCTTTTGGGTCATATGGTATCTGTAGCCTTCTGTGACTGCTCAGTTTTCCTTAAAATTGGGACTGTTCTGTGCAAACTGTGACTGAAATTCCACGTCTGCCTTTTGCTCTGAGTGTAAGACTGTGAATACTGTCCCATCAATTTCTGACAACACAGTGTTTGTACAGACCGAATCCATATGCTGAGGATCTTTTCAAATGTCACCAGAAATTGTTTGTCATTTAAACTCAGAACAAGGTATTCCTCTCATTGCACTCAACTTCAGTGGCAGCAAAACTGTCCTCTCAGATCAATAGAAGTGATATCAAAACCACCCACCAAGGGCTGGAGTAGATTTTCTTTAACTTAAGAGTTAAAATGTTCCTATAAATACCTACTAATATTCTCCAAGACAAATTTTAAAATGACTGATTGATACCATTGTTCTAATATGTAAGATCATAAAAGCTGTTCCCTGAATTACTAAAAAGTTTGAGTTTAATGTAGAAGACAGACCTTTAACTGCCTAAGGCTGCTTTGAAAACTTGAGCAAATGTTGGATTGGTCAGATTTAATATGAGCATGTATATTTTTAGGAACACTATTTCCCTTGTTTTTCTACATTATTTGTTAACATATACTTTACCTTAAAAAGCTAGTAAAAATTTGCGAAGCACTTAAGTTGAAAAAATACTAATACTGCTTTCAGTCAGGTAGTACAATTCTGTGGTGTTAACTGAGAGATCAGAGTATCACAGTTGATTTGGGAATGGAGTTGAGATTGAATTTATGGCACTTGTAGTGTCTTGTAGTGTTTTTCTTTCTTATAACGTCTATTTTTTGTTCACTTGCAAAAGTACAATTGATATGTATATGTTAGAATACTAGCAGAAATATAAAACATGAGTTACTGAGATCAAGAAAATCTTACGCACTACACACTGAAAAATTGCATTGTTCAGTAAATTGGATATAAATCATAGATATATCATCTTTTGAAAGACATTCGTAAATTATCCATCACATGACATGGTCTTCCTCTTGAATCAGATACATTGTACTTGAATCAGTTATGTTTCTTATTGAAACATGTATGCTATCAGAACATATACTGCATGTATCATCTGCTCAAACCTGCAAATAAGAAAGATTTCATATTGAGAGAGATACCATGTATCAACTAACAAACCAAAGTAATTTCTTATCAAATTAGAAAAGTCACTTGTTGAAACGAGTTCTTCACTTTTTTATATAGATGCATTGGCTTTTCTACACGTTGTCTCTGAGATTAGATGCATTGCTTATTGAAAAAGATGGATTTCTCTTTTCAATAAAAATATTGTTTTTTTAACAGCAAAGATATGCACTATATGTCTATGCAAATATGTTGTCTAGTTTTAACAACTTGCCTCTTGATAAAGGTATGAGTTTATGAATTCACATTCTGACTGTCTAGAGAAATACATCATAAAAGTGCAGAGATCACCAGGCATTCATTGTATGAAATGTAGTTTTCTGTCCCGCACTTTCAGCCACAGTCTCAAAAAGTCTTTTAGTAGGGATAAATCAAGCCCATATTCTGTCATTTTCAAAGCATGTGACTATACTTACATCAATAATGTCAATATGCTAAATAGCCTTCAATATATCACTAACGGAAGTGAATTTAAAAAATTATAATAAGGATCTGATTTTCACATGACAGTAAACTGGGTGTAATTCCATTGAAGTCAGTGAGTTTGCTCTGTATGAAAACATACTAATAGCTAAATTTTGTTCTTGGGCATCAAAATTAATTCAGGAGTGCCTCCCTAAGTTCTGGCTACTTTATCTGGTGGTAAAAACCTATTAGGTTGATGAAACGTTTTTTTTCTTAATTATTTTTACTAGACATGGGGGATAGGTACAGTCTGAAGTTGTTGTTCTTCAGAGGTTTGTGATAAACCTTCCTAGATGCATAGTATTGAAATCATAGCTGAACAGCTGCTGGAGTAGTTATGATTAGCATTTCTCCATTTATAGACTACCACTTCTCATTATTTAGTGACTTTTCCTGTAACCATTTTTTACTAACATTGTGAATTTCATAGCCTTCCACAGTATTCCCTCTTCGGAGGGAGCTGCAATTGCAGAACAGTACTATGATGAATTGATCCTGTCTGGCAGCCAAGCACTGACCCTGTCTCTCATTCTCCTCACCTCAGCTGGAATGGAGAGAGAGTAGGAAGAACAGGGATGAGAAAGCTTGTGGAGTGAGATAAAGATGAAGAGGTAGCTTACCAGTTACTGCAGTTGGCCAAACAGACTTGAGTTCGAGAAAAATAATTTCATTTCTTGCCAATTAATATTCAGAGAAACTACATATAATACATATTCATGGTTTGAGTTACCCTAGTGGTGGCTGACATCTCTAGAATTAGATGTGACAATCTCCAGAATTAAAACAATGCATTAATGCTGCCTGTACTGAGAAACTAGAGACTTAAGCTGAGATTTGTCTCTGACCTATACTTCTTCCATACTGAGTACAGGTGATTGTTGATTTTGGCTAATCTCTATCAAGGATTTTCTCTCCAAATTAGAGTACTTCCATAAATACTGCTCAAAATATGGAACGCTGTAAACCTCTAATAGCTTCATAAAACTTAGAAAATAAGAATATCCTTAAATATTATGAGAATACAAGAAAACTATTTCTGTATGCCTATGCTTATTCATGGAGGGAAGTAGCTGAGACTGCTTCCATAGAAAGAAATGACCCATATAGGTGGCAAGAGAAAATCCTTTTTCTTTTTTTTCCTCCTGTCTTTACACTTTTGAGATTCTGTGACAATATGTGTGTATATATATATTCCTGGTTTCTCTTAAAAGATTATTTGGTTTTTTGTTTGGGGTTTTTTTTTGTTTGGTTTGGTTTGGTTTTGAGTTTGGGGGTTTTCTGTTTGTTTGTTTTTCAAAATGAAAATATGTCATATTCCTTTAAATTAGTCAAATATTATTCTAGTGACATCTTTTTCTATCTTACGTAGCAGTCCTACATTCCTTCTCTTCTTCATCCTTTTTTTCCATATATTTTTTGGCATATATCTGCTTTATCCTTCTTTCACTTCTAGAATCACAACTGGAGCTTAAGTATATTATAGTACTTTCAGCTCTTCTATCAGTATCATTATTTAGCCACTGAAACTATTTTCAGAATCATAAACTAGGTACATTATAGTAAAATCCTTTTTTTACAATAAATGGTTTTAGAACTATATCTTTTATCTATATTATTCTAATAAATCTTCCTGAAATAAAGTGGCATAGTACTTTCTCTTCCTGTGCTTAATTTCAATTGACTGAAAATAATATTTAAACATAAGAATTTTAAATATTTTCAAACCTTCAGCCATTGCAGTAATCAAAACACTTAGAGTAACTTTGCATTCCAGTATAAACAAGTATCTAACTCCCAAAAGGAAAGGAAAAAAANAATTTCTCTTCTGGTTGGTACTCAAAGAAAATAAGAGCCTTTATTCTAACTGGTTCTAATTATAAGGTTTTAATTGGTTTTCACCTAAACAGATGCATTGACTCTATTCACTTGGGTCATTAGCCTTGTAGGTTTAAGGCAATAATTTCAAGATTCTCTGGCCACAATCACCCACAATGTCTTTTACTTCTGAGTAGATTTGATAAGTTGAGGTACACCGAAATTTTAGGTGAATTCATTTTATTTTTTTTTTTCTTTCATATAGTTCGAGGGAGTTCACAAATGCATTTTTTTGCAAGGTGAATGTTTTTCTCTGGAACATTACAAGTGTCAGTGTTGAGTATACTGGTTCATGGCAACTGGGAAAGCCAGAGAACAAACCTTAGCATGAGATGCATTTCAGCAGCTGGAGAGTAGGACCTAATGTTTGGGGGCTTGTGCGAATTATTTAATGAAGCTTGCTGTACCTGAAGACTGGTCCACAATATAAGCTCACTGACTGAACTTAAAGTATTTCTTCACTCTTCTGATAGGGCTATTGCAAGATCTAACCTGCAGCAAAGCAGATATTTGTGAAAAGATGAGGAAAAAAATTATATTAGTCATTGCATGAAGTAGTAAGGAAAATGGATTTGAAGCCTTACTGCCGTTCAAGTTCTGCAGTGCCTAAGGCAAATAGGAACTTTGAATGTTATTCCTTTTAAATCTTAGAAAACATCATTGAGCTGGGAGATTTTTTTTTTTTTTTTTTTTTTTTTTGGAAGCTACCTGCAGCACACTGAGAAGCAGCTCATTTCAGCATAGAGATTTTCTTACCCGTTTTACCTACCCCGAATTATGTAAACTAGCCATTAAATTCTTCCATTTTCTACAAGATTTCTTTAAAACATACCTATAAAACATGTTTCCCTTGTTGTGTCTTTTCTAAAGGAACTAAATAAAACAACAGAATCAATAAACTGTATTACAGCAGAAGTTAAAGTCCCCACAGGAGGAGCCTACCTGTTAGACCACACCTGGAGTTTGCATCTAGGTAACACTTTGAATTAGCGTGAGCCTGCAATGTACCTGGATACCTCTTCTCAAATTAATTTCAGTGATTTTGTGAATGCAAGACACCAGAGATAAATCTGACCTTCCAGGTTTAATTCCTACTGTATTGAATCATAGAATCATGTACTTTAGAAAGGAAATCCAGCAATTGTATAGTTTCACCTGCAGCACAAACCACATCCAGTTAGAACAGATTGGTCAGATCAATGTCCAGTCTAGTTCTCAAAATCTCCAAGGATGGAGATTCACAGCCCCTTCAGGAAACTTATTCCCATGTGTGACTACTACCACAGTAGGTATTTTCTTTTTATCAACTCAGATTTTCTTATGTTCCAAGTCTAGTTTCTAGGCTTGTTCATTCTGTGCTCCATCCCTCTGACCGTGCTGGTGGTCCTCCACAGAATTTGCTCCAGTATATTAGTGTCTTTCCTGTACTGGGGCTGCAAAAACTGGACACAGCACTCACAAGTGATGAACAGAGATGAACACACTCTTTCTAAAACAGACCATTATGAGATTGGCCTTTCTAGCTGCAGGAGCATGCTGCTGGTTTGTATTCAACACGTTCACAACCATCTTCAGACCTTTTTCTGCAAAGATGCTTTCTAGTTATTCATCTCCAGGTCTATACTGTTTCAAAGGATTAGTTCATCCTAGATTATGGCAAATTACATATACCTTTTTTGAATTCAGTATGTTTACTACAAGAATATATCTAAGGTAATGTCTTCTATATATTGTCTATAACACCTAGAATGTTATATTCTATATAGAAATGGAATTCTGAACTGCATTTTGTGGGTTTTCTTCGAACATTTTATCTTATATTTCTTTAAAACAATCAAACTGAAGTGTGGAAGTAGTATTTTAAACAGATCACATTGCAAATAATAATTTGTTGTGATATTCCTTAAAGATATCCCAGTTTCAAAGTCAAATACATCACAAAAATTTATCCATAATAATATTATTAACCAAAAATGCTCATTGACAAATACTATTTGTTGAAAAGAAAAAATGGTCATTCTTTCAAATAATTTTTCTCTGTGAAGTAGGATGAGAGAAACTACCATTAGATGAACTAGCAGGAAGATATTTTTAGAATAAATTAACTGGTAGACCTTGTGGACATGTTACATGATGTATTTGATCTGTGTCAACACAATTTTATTGGGCTTTGGATATTTTAATTAAGCATAAGATGTTCGTAATATGTGTGACCTTTTGGGTGTTTATCTAAGATGATAATTATTCTGTAGTGTCAAGAAGCTGTTTAAAGAGCATAATTAAGATTATAAACAAAACAAGACAATATTGGTTTTGCTAATATAATATAGCGACAATATCTCTTCAATTAAAATGTCTGGCTATGCTAGTGCATCTTTCTCTCAGCTATGCTCATAGGGAGGGAATCCTCCCTTCCTTCCTTCCTTCCTTCCTTCCTTCCTTCCTTCCTTCCTTTCTTTCTTTCTTTCTTTCTTTCTTTCTTTCTTTCTTTCTTTCTTTCTTTCTTTCTTTCTTTCTTTCTTCTTTTCTTTCTCCTCAGAATTCTTTTATTAGCTGTCTAATACTGTTTCAGCAAAGCTGGATCTTTGAGATCAACAATATTTCCTCTGCTTCTCAAAACCAAGCCCTGAATAGCTCTCAAATGCCATCCATTTTTAAAATCAAATCCAGGAAAAAAAAAAAAAAGCACACCACCACTTGGTGCTGAGATTTTGCTTCACTATCTCAGCAAAGATTTCAGCTCTTTAAAATCTTTTCTGCAGAGACAGGCTCTTGAACAAGAATCTAATACCCTCTCAGGCCTCTCTACCCTCACTTCTGTTTCTTTTTCAGGAAATATAATAATTTTTCACCAAATCCAGTATCTTTTCCCGCTCACCAAGCTTTTTGATCCTGCCCTGTGGTATCTCCCTGTAGTCTTGATTTATATTTAAACCAGTCTATTAAAAAACTTATGCTTAGACATCTGGATAAATCTTAGACAAATACTATATAAAGGACATATCTTTCTGCATATCTTTGTTTTAACTCTCAATCCTTTTCAATAAAAAAGACAGATCATTTGGCATATATTCCAGTTATGATTCCTAATACTTCTGGCATATTACTGACTCCAGCCTGTAGTAGAAATTTCATTGACATCAAATACAAAGTGACATCAAATTGTATGTATGTATACACACATATTCACCTCATCCCTAGGAGGAGGACAGCACGGAAATGCATGAGGCACTCATCACCCTGCCCACACATGCTGCACAGGAGCTCCGGCAGCGGCAGCTCCAAAGCTGGGCGGCTGACCATGTGGATGCCAAAACAAAAAAAACCTCTTTCTTGTAGTCCTCAGATCTCCTTGGCTTTCACTATTCTTTGGATTTTAATTTCAAGCATTTTCCAAGTTGTGAGGCACATTGTAGGACCTGATCTTTCCCTGTGTGGGAAAGCAGTCTGTTATAGCAATTTTTTAAAGCAGTGTTTTTTCTTTGAAGAAAACAGTATAAAACAAAAATGTATGTATGTATGATGCCATACATACATATGTGTGGATTGAAAACAGATAGCAGTCTTTTTTAGGGTAAATTGATGATCTGAACTTTATGGTGAAGTTAATTACTCTTCTAATACTAATAATATAGTGGATTTAAGAAATTTTGTTCAAATTTTGGAAGAAGTGGTGATAAACAGGCCTGGTCATACAGGTCAGACGAGTGCATCTGTTGACTTACCAGCAGCTGAGCTATATAAATACTCTTACGGAACTGTTAGTAAGTTACAGAATTACAAATAAGAGAATGTCATTAAAATGTTTTCAGGTCTAGAATGCATATGAAATAAGTAAATTTAGTAACTAAAATACAGGCACACCTCCACAAAATCCAGAATGGTAAGTAGTCTATTGTCTGTTTGCAATTGAGCATCCTAAAGCTATTTACATCTTTAATACTCACCAATAATGTGCAGCAGTCCTCTACAACAAGAAGAAATGCCAAGAGCAATTCCATCTACACAGAATAACAAGAAAATAAAGTGAAAGAAGAAAAATGCATAAAAGATGTTATAATATTCTTTATGAATAGGCATTTAACTTCTGAAGGAATAAAAAATTAGTAAAAAAAAGCATAAAATAAGTATGTAGCTTTTTCAAGGCTAGATTCTGCTACTCACATTTTATATTACTTGTGTTACACTGCTAAGCAACATGACAGTATTTCCGACTATCAATTCCCTGATGGGGTGGAGTAAGGAAGATGATGCCGGACTGTTCTCGATGGTGTTCAGTGGCAGGACAAGAGGTGATGGGCACAAACTGCAACACAGAAATTCTCATATAGACATAAAAACTTTTTAACTGTGTGGGTGGTCAAACACTGGAACAGGTTTCCCGGAGAGGATGTGGAGTCTCCATCCATGGAGATATTGAAAACCCAACTGGACTCAGCCTTCAGCAGCCTGTTCTATCTGACCTTCCTTTGAGCTAGGATTTGAATAGATGGGACCCTTCCAGGGGTTCTCTTCCTACTGCAACCACTCTGTGATTCTACTATACCTCATCAGAAAAAAAAATAAAGGGAATTAAAGCATAGACCCCTTACGTCCCTTAAAAATATAACTCTATCCTAACTTCAAGGCAATGAATGAATCCGTAGCTGTATCCATGGCTGAATCTTCGAATAGGTATTTCAGATTAACTAAACAGTTATACACTATTTCTTGTCTTTGTTCAGGACATTCAGCCTGTTGTTGTTTGACATGTAAATCACATATTTCATACACCACCTTGAGAGCTTAGTAAGTTTCACTCATGTTTCCCACAAGCCTTTAAAGAAGATACTCACTAAAGATTTGTCGGAAGTTGTTTAGCATCATGTTTTCTGACGAGTTGTTTTAGCATTAAAAAAAAACATAACAAGCCATACATTTGACTACATGAATCACATCAGCATTTATAATACATTCTTTATCACTATAATGCCTTTAGGTCTTTTTGCCAATATTACAGATTGAACTTAACCCAGTAACTAGCAGAAATAATTCAAGTGTCAGTAAAATATATTTTGTGAGCAAGTAATATTGCAAAGGGAAATATACTAAATGGTTCTGAAATAATTCTAGCAATGGCAAAGTTTCAGAAATTTCATGTTACTGAGCATTCAGTCATTCAGATATATTTTCAGTGTTCTATTAAAGAAAAAGGACATTGATTCTATTGTCTGAAGTGGAAAGCAATATGACATTTTCGCTTTATGTTTAGTGTATAAAGGTTATTGTTGGACTTTCTCAACATTTTGTCAGTATTAATCCTATTTTATACTTAAGGATATTTATCTTTTACTTGATAAAAAATAATTTAATAAACAGAAGTATATACAGGCAGAAAAAGACAGGTTGAAGATTTAATCATGTAAGCTACATTTTTTAATTTATAAGGCTAAGACACCTAAACCCCTGTAATATTCAGACTTTTAGACTTATTAATTCCTGAATCCTTTTAACCTAAAGGACACATTCATGTGGTTGAGATTCACTTAGCAATTTTCTTACTGGGAAGCAGCATGTGGTATTCACACTACTGAAATGTCTTTCAAAACATAACAGTGTAATAGTCTGGAATGCAAAAAAGCGCAGGAAAAAAAAACCCAGTTTTTAATTTATCTGTCATTTAACAAAAGACTAACTACTCATTTTAATAATACAATAAAGCTTTATGTATGTTATCCTAAGACAAAAAAAAAATGTTTCGTTGATAACTTACATGAAGTATGGAATATTAATAGGATTTTATTTTCAGCTTTGCATAAGAGTATGAACTTGGCACTCAAGATTTAGAAAAAAGTTTTACTACTAACTGTCCGGATATGAAGACCCACTGGATAGTGGGGAATTGATACTTATTTGGTCAGTAGCGAAGTATCAGTTCACATGGTGGGTAGTTTGTTAATACTGTATTACAAAAGCAAGGCTGGTCTGTTTTGATCTTTGTAATTAGATTAGGAAGAGTGAGCAGCTTTCTCTTTTTTCCTTCCCTGGGATTTCCTCTACCAAACTGAAATGTTCTCATGTAAAAGAGGAGACAATAAACTGCAAAGGGTGAAAGTGGTAATAAACAGGTGTACAAACATACTTGAGTATAATTCCACTTCTTTTTTTAATCCAGTAATCTGGGGAGAAAAAAAAACATAGAGAATGCAACAGCATTACCCTTTGCTGAACTGCGCCTCTAGAATTCAGAGTGAAAATGCATATGGTATAAAATAGTCATGCTGATGACACTACAGTTCTCTATAATTATTTAGGTTAGAGTGTTATCTTCCTGAGGCAACAGGCTGCTTGTACCAGCTCTTGTCAAAAATCTGGATTCATTTGTACATTCTTGATTAGTGACACATATTAAGGTTTTATTTTATCATTTGTACTTAAATTGCATTTTGCCTAGGGCAGTCATTTAAGAGAGTTCATTAAAGTATGCTATTCCATTCTAGTAGAGAGCAAAAAGGAAAAAAAAAGCTATGCTGAGAAATGAAAGACATTGATACATAATTTATTTTGACAATTATGCTGTTATAGCAGCAAGGTAAGAAAAAGCATTTTAACAGGAATTACACAGAAACTATTATGTTTCCATTTGTATTACAACAAAGAAAAAATCTGGAAATATTTTGTTCTATCATATATCAAAACAATTAGTATAGCACTTGGGCACATATTTTTCTAAAATTTTACAGTTTCAGTGGATCATCTTTGAATTCACATTATTTTAAAATATCCAGCTATTTTCTTTCAGTTTTAGAATCTTAAAAGGGTTAAATTTAATCATACATTATTCAAATTGTAAAATTTCTTAAATTGGGTCAAAACTGATGTGCAGTCCAAGTACCATGTTCAAAGGAAATAAACATATGAAATGGTTCTGAAAGGCAAAAAATTGCTGGTTTTGAAGCAAGCTGGCTATTATTTTTAAAATGCAAAATCTCCTACAACTCGTATAATTTGATACTTAATGATCTGAACAACCATTGTGAGGTTACACTCTATTCACACTGAAATGTGGAATTAAATGCCAGTTTTCAATTCTTCAGTGCTAAATTCCTTTTGGGAATTCAGGAATAGCAATACCTGTAGTCTGAGATCTGAGTATTTTTCATTATTGAGGGGCTTTAAAATATTTTTTTAAAATTGCTCTGCTGAAAATCACTAAACTGATAGACTGGCAGCTAGGCAGCTGTCATACTGGAGAAAAATGCAAATACTCCAATTCTAGGTATTGTAACTTCAAGTGAGAGATATTAGAGAGCCTCCGTGGGAAGAAACAACTCTTCCCTAGCACTCAGGCTTAGTTCAAAGTGTAAGAGTTCAAGATCTGCTCTGAAACAGTGACCAGGAGGTATGTGGGACAAATATTGTCAGGGCCAAAAAAAGGCAATAAAAGGAAGAAAACAAACCAAAACAAAACAAGTAAAGGTCATATCTGAATGGTTAGCGGCTTTGAGCACATAACTTAAAAGTAGAGATGGAGAGTGCTGACCTTGCTTAATGAGAAGATTAGGTTAAAGGGTACGCTGTTAGGAGCCTACAGCTATATGAGGCGTAATTACAAGCACAGCACAGTTTTAGCAAGGGACAATGGCCACAAGTTGCAGTTTGGGAGGCTATGGTTACATCTTAGGAAAAGATATATTTTTACTGGGATGGTAGTCCAGCACTGGAAGGGTTTGACACGGGTAGTGTAGAATCTGCATCCTATGAGGTTTTTAAGACTCAACTAACCGAAGTCACAGTGACCAGACCTCTGGCTGGCAACAGTCCTATTTCAGGCTGGACATTGGATCAAATGACTTCTGAGATTTCTTCAAAAAAATATTGCTGTGATTCTGTGAGGGAAATAAAAACTAAACAAAAAAAAAAAAAAAAAAAACCACAACAAAAAACCAAAAAAACTAAGGGTGGACAACTTAGATGTAATATAAACAAAGGAGACCTCCCTCCCTCCGTTGCCCTCTTCCACCCTCCAGCTCCAGGCCCAAAAGGAATTTCAGGAACAAATTCTAGAAATCAGTGACAGCAATAGGAATGTAGCCCTGTAAATATTTTGTCCATTACTAGTAAAAACCCACAGGCCTTGTATTGACCTGACAGTGCAGGGACCCAGGGATGGTCTGGCCTTCTCTTTTTTCTGAGCTGGTTTTAAGTTGTTTGTACAGCTGGTTGGTGGCCAAGTGACCAGTGAGGTCAGCATTTTTAACGTTTAACCGGTGAACCTCTAAGGTCCTTAGACTATTTATTTTGAATCTCAAAAGGTGATGGAGAAAATCAAGCAACAGCAGTATATATTCTGTATCTCTGCTGGGATGTAGGCATTGATTTTCAGACACGGGCTGTCTCTTCTATACTGTCAATTGCACAGTCAAGTTAAAATTATTAACTTCTGTAAGATCCACCAGGATTATATTTTCTTTTTAACGAGTTTCATTTTTTTTTCCTGGCATTCTAACACTATTCGTTGCAGTCCTTTGGCATTGATTCTTGCTTACTAGGTTAATCATTACCAAGGTAAGAAAAGCGTTGTTATAATTACATTCGCTACTCCTTTTTCTATTTACTGAGGATCTTGTTTGCGCTCTGTTAACCTAGGGGTCAATGGCTTTACACAGGAAACATGAAGTCTCGGTTCAAACTTACTATGTGACAAAGTTGTTCATCCGAATGAACAGAGTCTCAAAATTAGCTCAGCACAAGCAGTTGGTAAAAAGTGACTATGTAGCCCATCCATCTGGCTAGAAAGAAAAAACGTGTAAGAGCATTTATATCTCATGTAAATCCAGGGGGACTTCCCTCGTACTGCATTAGGTAAGAACTAAAAATGTTTAATATAAAGATAAACAAAAGTCTTAAATAGTGAGTTTAAAACCATGCAGCCTGTGTTGCTTCCTCCAAGCATAGTACAGTCATTTCAAAGATAAAAGTATAGAGTACTTCAAGCATGTAATGAGTGAACTGACATCAAGAAATAAAATTTTCTATTCAACTGCTGCTGTGAATAATAAAGTGATTGAATATCTTTTGATGTGAACCACCAAATTGCAAGACTGAAAAGCCTCACACAGACACAGAGGTTCTGTTTCTATCTATAGCAAAAGACAGGATCGTCAGAAATACTTAGTAAAATGCAGCTGAGCAAGTTTATTGAACATCTTACTCAGATACTGTCATGGTGCATCAAAATCAAAGAATGGATAGATGCCTAAATCAGCTTCCAGATCTAATCAGGAGCTTTCTGACTTTCATCTCCTGTGGAAGATGTTTCTCTCACCAAAATGTTTCTCATAATTTAGTAACTCCAAAATACATAGCAAAGATGCTCTGCATATTTGACGATTTTTAACAGGGAAAGGATAAAAACTTGAGAAACTGTATTGAGGTACATTCAGGTAATACATGTTTAGTGACAAGAAGCTTGTCACTATACATGCTCATAAAATAATCATTAACATACACCTCAAGTAATACTTATTAGAAAGTACTGACATCTAAGAAGTTGCCCATGAAAATGAGATGTTGGATACTTCTCTCTGTAAACTCATTCTCTCTTTCAAAGCACTACTAATGACTTGTCTGGTAGTTCAGCAGTCTTGTATTCCCACCCTCCATCTTTCCTATCTCTTTGAAAGAATGTCACCTTGAAATTGCAACCTGTCTTTGCTGCATTCTTACTTAAACAATTTATCATGACATCACAACCATAATTTAAAACTCTAAAGAAATAGGGGACAATGGTCAATCTATTTGCGAGGAGAGAAGGGTGCAAAAAAGGCGAGAGGGAAAGACCTTTTTGAGATGCTTTAACTGCAAATCTGTTTCATAAGAGAAAATAATTTTGGCTAAAACTGAATTGACGTGTAATGGAGACATAAAAAAGAAAACAGGCACTTTTTAGTTCTCTCCTTACTCATTATGAAAAGATGAGTATTGAAGTATTATGTTGAAATCTCACTGCTGGAAGAGGATAACTTTGGTTTTAACAGTGACAAAAGCAAAGACATTTTCTGAATTATCCAGCAATGATTGCCTGAAATAGAATTCTAGACAGGATCTTGTTTAATTCTATTGAGAGGAAAGAAAGCGTAGTATGAACTGGAAAAGAAAAGACATCCACAGCCTGAATAGCTGTAAGCTAACTATGAACTTACATGAATATTGCTCTTTAAGGAGAACTTTAGTATTAATGTAATTAATGTAAATGTGTAACTACAAACTGGATGACAAAGGAAAAGTCCTCATGGTTTTTTTTCAGAAAAAGCCAGTACAACCCATTCAATTAGAAGTGAAGGAAAAAATTGTAAATAAACGAAACATTAAAAATCATTTTTCTTATCAGTTAGAATTCACAGGAATCTATATTATTAATATATGTGTCAGATTAAAAATTGACTTTATACCACAAAAAATTAGAGATTGGCAAATTTAAATACATTGAGGAGATTCCATTAGGGAGTACTCAACTGCCAATGTCTCTAAAGTATGACAAATTTTATCAAAACTTAAAAGACATCTGTTTCTACAGTCATCTTACTTAGGCTGTTGTGAAACACCTAACACTTATGACTGCAAGGGAGAAACACACTTGATGTTCTTCCGCAGTCTCCACCCAATCTTTACCCTCAGGCACGTTACCATTTACCTCAGTCTGCTAGTCCATGCAATTAAATTAGTTCTTTTGTTTGGCTAGTCTTTAAAAGTCCAATGGCTCTAAGAAGCTTTAGTTCTTCTGGAGAATTAATGTTAAATGTTTCACATGTGTCAATCACAACTCCAACTGACTCTGCATCAGGCTGTGAGGCACTTCAAGATTCACTGCAAACTAACAACTATGCTCCATTTGGTAGACTCAGTAAGAAGAATACAGGGGATTTATTTCCCTGCCCTTCCCCGCTAAGAGGCCTTTCCTTTAATTTTCACCAGGGCTCCCTCATACCTAAAAGGAATTGATTCCAAAACTGCTTTTTATTAAGTTTATTGAGAAAGGTGTATTTTCACAGTCTTTGACTTTTTAATATACATGTCTTGAGATACTCTAATTTAAAAAAACCCAACAGATTTTATTTTTTTAATAAAAATTAATTCTTTATTCCATACACAGAAAAGCCAAATGACAAATTCTTGGGGGAAAAAAAAAAAAAGTTCAGTATTTTCTCTGCCAGTCCTACCCTACTTAGATACTTATACCTAGGCACTATAATGAACAGAAGTTGTGGTTTAACCCCAGTAGGCAGCCAAACACCACACAGCTGCTTGCTCATTCCCCCTCAATGTGGTGGAGGAGAAAGCTGGAAGGGTAAAAGTGAGAAAATTCGTTGGTTGAGACAAAGACAGTATAATACGTAAAGCAAAAGCTGTGTAAGCAAAGCAAAATAAGGAATTCATCCAATATATCCCATGGGCAGGCAGATGTTCAACCATCTCCAGATGGATCACATGTAACAGTTCCTTGGAAAGACGAATGTCAAAACATGCTTAGGAACATGGCTTAGTGGTGGACTTGGTAGTTTTAGGTTAATGGCTGGACTCAATGATCTTAAGAGTCTTTTCCAACACAAATGATTCTATGATTTTGTAACTCTGAATATCCCCTCCTTTCTCCTTTTTCTTCCAGGTTTTATCAATAAGCAAGACATCGCATGGTGTGGAATATCCCTTTGGACAGTTGAGGTCAGCTGTCCCAGCTGTGGCCCGTCTTGTGCACCCCCATCTTACTCGCTGGTGGGGTGCTGTGAGAAACAGAAAAGGCCTTGACTCTGTCTAAGCACTGCTCAGCAATAACTAAAACATAATTGCCTTATCAACACTACTTCCAGCATAAATCAAAAAATTGCCCCATACAGGCCACTTTGAAGAAATTTAGCTCTAGCACAGCCAGATTTATTAACATGACTGAAATCAGATATTTCATATGTATGTACTATGTAGCTCAGGGTTTTCTTTACTGAATACATTTCAGTCAACTAACATTCCATGTAAATAAATTCAAATATTTGTTTGAAAACAAACTGAAAAGCACTGGTCTTCAGCTGTTCTATTGATAATGAGAAAAGCTGAACATAAGCTCATGAAAAACCTGTGTTCCAAGTGTAGGACATGCTATCTCACAGTATCTTGCATAAAATGTTCTTGAAAAGGATCGATATTGCAAAATTAATCTTTTTTTTTTTTTTTTTTTTTTTTCCCACTTGTCTGGAAGTGATAATAAAAATGTAACACACACCCCAAATTTAAAAAAAAAAAAAAGAAGTGTTTTTTTCTATAAACATAAAATCCTTCAGATTGGCAGTGTCTGAAACATTCTGAAAAATAACAAATCAAAACTGACACAGTTAATGCAAAGAAAGGAGGCCAGTGTGGGCTATGTAATTTTTTTTTGCTGACTTGTACAGAGGCAAACATCAGTCTGCAATGATACATCATGACACAAAATAACACGGGATGAGAAAGAGATAGGGAGCAAATGCTGGGCTAGAGTTCTTCCTGCAGCATTACCAGAAGATTCAAAGCCACTTACTTTTTTTGCTAGGATAAGCATGAATCAGCTTAACAGCTCAATTGCCATGTTATTGAACATGGAAATTATAAAGTAATATTTATTAGCACTGTGAAGGATCCTGAGTTAAATGAGAAATTAATATATACGAGTTCTGCAAAAGAAGCAGATAAATTTTCATAAGTATGCTAGATTGGTGAATAAGAAATAGAAGTAAAAATGTATCAAAAACAACAGATCTCCAAAGACAAAAATAACTTTGTTTCAACAGATTTTTCATCTATGTAGTCAGGAATTAACATTTTTAAAGATCTACCAATAGAAATGTGGTCATAATTAAAAGTATGAATTAAGTGGATATGTTCTTGAAAGTCCTTCCTTGTAAACTTTTAAATTATATTTTACAAGACTGTGGAAGTGACATATGAAACACTGTTTTCCTAGCAGAACAGTTTCTTCCCATTACTTGGAGGAGATAGTTAAGGACATTGGTTTGCAGTTTTTCAAACTAGCAGAAAATACTGGGATTTTGCATCCTCTGCTTAACCTCAATTAAGGTGTTGACTCTCATCTCCACTTGAGGATGTGCACCATTAGTAAACAACAGACAGCAAAGCGACTACATTGGACTATATAGATATAAGTACTATCCAGATAAGTTGCTGTGACAGCATGGGAATCGGATTAGCTTCCCACATGTATACAGTGTATATGAACTTTCCTCTTATGTCCTCTATGGAGGTGGGTGCAGATTCCCTAAATGTGGTCTTCTTTGGTATTCACTTGGGTGGATGAAATGGTCTTGGAGAAAAGCATTGATATATATGAAAATTACATTAGATAGATTTTAGAGCTAGAAACAAGGCCTGTTAGTGACATTTCACTGAGTTACAGAGGTAGCCTATGTGGTCCTAAGATGACATATGAGACCTACCTTAAGTTCAAAGTAAATCAGGAAAAGAAAAAAAAAAAAAAAAAGAGAAATGACTGTTCAGGAAATTAAACTTAAAGGCTTGATCCAAATTACTCAGTCTCAGTGTACATGAATTGTGGAAAGCATGCCATCAGAACATGTTATTGTTTAAAACCACAATGAATTATTTAAAATATTTTTGTAATTTGATATTTTTTTGAGAAAGAAGGCTTTACAGAAGTAAATATACAGAAGTAAATGTACTTAAATCTTCAAAAATCCCCCCCCAAAGTTTTATCACTTCAAATGAATATTTTCTCCCTGTGTAACCTCACATCACCCTTATAGTCATCTTGAGTTGCCTGCTACTCCTTCCAAAGATCTTCCAAAGATTTCTTTCCTCAGTTCCAGCCAAAGCTCTCTGTTCAGCCAGGCTAGTCTTCTTCCCTGCTGGCTCACACAGAAACAGTCTGCTCCTGCGCCTCTAAGATTTCCTTCTTGAAGAGCGACCAGCCTTCCTGGACTCCTTTGCCCTTCAGGACTGTCTTCCAAGGGACTCTGTAAACCAGCCTCCTAAACAGGCCGAAGCCTGCCTTCTGGAAGTCCATGGTAGCAGTTCTGCTGACCCCCCTCCTTAGTTCTCCAGGAACTCTATCATTTTGTGACCACTCTGCCCAAGATTACCTCCAGCCATCACATAGCCCACAAGTCCTTCTCTGTTCACAAAAAACAGGTGCAAGGGGATTCCTTCCTACTTGGCTCACTGACCACCTGTGTCAGGAGATTGTCTTCCATACACTCCAGGAACTACACACTCCAGGAATCTTTTTGAGATCCTTCACATGACTTAAGAAGGTAGTGAGATCAAGTCCTAAATGTTTGACTGGAATCTGCATAAACAATGCAAATTTCATCTAGAAACTAAGGCTTTGTGTTAGAAGAAATATTTATGATTTTTATTAATATTAAAGTATGTTTGATTTAGGTATCACCAGCATGGTAGAAAAATGGAGTGCAAACAATTATATTTTTCATTAACTAAGACAGATATATTGCACCTTTAAACAAAGCAATGTTTCTTTTCTCCTTGAAGAAATTAGGAAATGTTTTTCAGCTGTAACAACAAAGCTTATTTGTAATTGTTATCTTCTGCCTGTATGAGCTCATAATGCTTACAATAAATGTATTTTTTTCTGCAATATATCATTATAAAGTCATGATATCAATTAGTTTAAATTTATGGAATATTTTTATGCAGTGTTAGGAAATATCATCGTATTTTACAATCCAATAAAAAATAAGTGGGCAGCATCTCTTTTATTGATATAATGTTGAATCTTTATTGTAGTATCATTACTCCAAAACATCTAAATTCAATTGTACTACCAAAGTTCGGACATCGTCCAGAACAATTATGCTTCTTGGATATATGGTATTGAAATTGTCTCCGACATTCTGTAGCTGTTCTCTTCTGATTTACAATTACAGTGCAAAACATACAGAACACTACTAATAAACACCATATTTGATACTTTCCCAAATGATGGTGGTTTAGTTAAGTTTTTGTTTCCCTTGGTTTTCAGTGGTTGCCTTGCCTACTGCTACTATAGGTAAGTGAACTATCAGTGATCCATACAAATGATTGCAATATGTAGGCAGTGTATCATGAAGGCATGGCTCTAGGATCTTCTTTTTCTGCCTTTTTTTTTTTAAATGGAAGTCTCACTCTTTAAGAATAAGAGCTCCCATCCCAGCAGGATTTTGCTCCTTTGGTAAACCTGTCCAGTATGTATAGAAGATTTACAGACATGCAGTAGCAGATGATTTTTTTTTTAAAGGCAGCTATAGCATACTGAAATTATTATCATGCAAGAAGATGTGGAATGAATCATTACAGCAGTTACATTTAAGGAATTAGGAGCTATAGCAAATCACACAAGGACTGTATTAAAAGTAGCAGAAAACCAATAAATATCAGTAGGGGTCTCTTAGATATGATACATTTTAAAGAGGCCCTACTGCTCCAGAAAACTGTATATACGGGCTTCATTTTGTAGAATTTTCCTATTCCAAATCATCAGGTTTCTAATTTGTTATCAATTGGTATTCTTATGAGAGTAACAGATCATGAAAGCTAACATTCTGCAGGAAATTTATTTTCATTCCCTTGTTGCATTGCATTATGATATATGTATGTCAAGTGAAAATCAGATAGCAAAAGACTAGTCTGTAGTCATAGCTCTTCAGGATTTTGTACAGTACTATGCAGCAGTTCACAAAGGTTTAATAACATGGCATTTCGAAAGTGCCACACAACACACTACTAGATTAATGATTAATAAAAGTTTGCTAAAACCCCTCAAAAATAAGACATCATTTAGATATTGTTTTGAATAGCAGTAGAATCATAGAATCACAGAATAGTTTGAGCTCCGTGGCCTCCTCTGGACCACCTCCAACAGGTCCATGTCTTTCCTGTATGGAGGGATCTAGAGCTGGGTGCAGGACTCCAGGTGGAGTCTCACCAGAGCAGAGCAGAGGGGCAGAATCACCTCCCTGGTGGGCGCACTCCTTTCGTGCAGTGCAAGATACGACTAGTTTTCTGGGCTGCAAACAAACATTGCTGGCTCATGTGCAATCTTTCATCCACGAGCAGCCCCAAGTCCTTCTTGGCAGGGCTGTTTTTAATCCCTTCATCATGCCCCAGCTTTTATTGATACTAGGCGTTGCCCTGACCCAGGTGCAGGACCTTGCACTTGGCCTTGTACTGTAATTTCTGCTTGGTGTTACTGTACAGTGGCACACCAAATGATGCTGTTATCAAGACTGATTACACTCCTTGCAGAGTTGATTCCACTAAAAATATTTATTGATTAATAGCAAGGAGTTGGAAGAACATGCCAGTTTTTAAAAAAAAAAAAAAAAAAAGGGCAATGAGTTGTTCCAAAGTTTCATATGAAAAAAGACTGAGGGAAATATTTGTTCATTTTTCACAGACATTTTTCATTTTTTTTCTTAAAAACTTCTTTAAAATGAATGTCTTAAAATCCTGGACTTCTAAAAATATAAATTTCCTGCAGCAATGAGTGGAGTATGATATTCTGAATCTCATTTGCAGTGAGGATACTCCTTAGGCCTATAGACTCGGGAAAGATTCTATTTTAAACTTTATTGTAACTTCATATTTGCAAAGTGAAGGTTAAGGAACTCTCAGGGTCATGAATTGCTGTTTTTCAGTGTTGGAGGTAATAGCTTCATTTGTTCTTGAATAAATATAAACAAAAATAACCTTGAGTATCTGAGTACTATTTCAGTATTTTAAACTTGATTAAATGGAAGAAAAATGATCATAAAGAAACTTTCAGGGCCTGCTCCAAAACCAGCTGCAGTCAGATAAGAAAGATTCAAGAGTCTTAAAACATTCTTCCTTGAAGACTAGTTTTCTGCTAAGCATATCAACTTCTCTTTAAGTTTTGTACTTCAAGCCCCAAACATGATGTGATCATGTAATATTACTGATAGTGTGATGACACTTTGCTTAAATAGATCAATAGATGAAAACATTCTGAGGACAAGAAGAAAAGATCTCTCTTCTGTTACCTGGGTCACACAGTTTTTTAGTGTGGACATAGTTGACCTTTTACAAAGTTATTCCTTCACTAGGATAGTACAGTCCAGTCCTATCTAGGCTATTATTAGAAACCTGAAAAAGAAATGTCTTTAACTGTTATCCTTAAAGAAATGTAATAATGTAAAAAGCATCCTGCTTTCTTGAGGACAGAACACAATTACAGAATCTGACTTGACAGAAGTTTGCCTGCAGTAGCTTGCTATCCTGCCTTGTCCTGGAACTATATCAGGGACTGTAGTGAAGGGTTCTAATTTATTGATTTGGCATCGTCATTGCTGTAGAGGTCCCCAAAGAAGTCAACTGTGTTAGTTCAGTTCTTTCAAAGACTAATGTTGAGCAATATTTAAACAGGAATTTTGCAAGAACAAATGCAAAAAAAAAGTACTTATTTATTCATATACTTTCTCATGTTTGTGTCTCTCTATACTAGAAAATGCAATTTATAAAATCCCACATTCCTATATTTAAAGTAATTGCTGCTTTTATTGCAAAGCTGCTGTGGTTGATTGTCCTCACCCAGCAGCCGTGCATCCGCAGAATGGCTCATTCACTTCCCTCTCCTATGGGTAGAAGAGAAAGTAAAAAGAAGGCAAGAAGACTCATGGATTGGCATAAAGGCAGTTTAAAAGGTGAAGCAAAAGCTACGTGTGCAAATAAAACACAGAAGGAATTTATTATCCCTTCCATCAGCAGACAGATGTTAGCCACATCCTGGAAAGCAGGGTCTCAGTACATGTAACAGTTACTTGGGAAGACAAACATGATGACTGTGAATGTCCTCAAGCTTTCACTGCTGAGGGTAACATATGATACAAATTATTTCTTTGGTCAGTTCAAATGAGCTGTCTCAGCTGTTTCTCCTCCCAGTTATTGCTTACCCCCAGCCTACTCACTGGAGGGGAGGGAGGTTTGGGGGAGCAAAGTGGGAAAAAGAAAAAGCATTGATGTTGTGAAAGCACTGTTCAACAATTGCCAAAACATTGGTTTGTTAGCAACACTTTCACTAACAAATCCAAAACACTGCCGTACAGTCTGCTAAGAAGAAAACTAACTCCACCCCAGTCAGTCTCAGTTCAATTCTCACCATTTGTATCATCCTCAGGTCTTGCACTACCCAATACACGAATCACCACATTCTTCCCTGTCCTTTCATGTGTTATCATTTCGTTTGTCCACGGACTACTCCCGTTGAATGAATGTGCATCGAATGTGCATCAAATGTGCATCCAAATGTCCCTGACTTGGGCTCCATCAGTTATGGTGGTCACTCAAGACAGGAGAAGCTGATGTTTGCATTGAGAAATTGTGTAATGTTATACTTGTATCTCCTTAAAACCAGTTTGTTCACCAAATTCAGCTCCCTAGATAGATAGTTTTTTGTTTGAGCACATTTTTTTTTTTCTTGTTGTTTCAGACTTATAACCAATTAACCTAGACTGAAATATTGGGTCCACACTATGTCTCAAATAAGTGGCTTAAACCTATAGTGGTTTAAAATTAATCTTAAATTATTCTGATGCATCTCTCTGAAAACAATAAGCTTTTGTGAACTTCACTATTATCTTAGCTATTTTCAGATTTTTTTTTCTTTTCCCCAAGTACTGAGCTGCAGAATATATAAATAAGAACACAATGTAAAGCTCTGGAAGTCAGGAAGCAAATTTGTTTACTGTTTTGCAGGTGTTTTGGATCCAGTCATGTGATCCATAGGTCAGACAATCTGCAGAAAGTTCTGAAAGCGAACAACCAGAATTCAGGAATCAAATGAATAATGATAAAAACAATCTGAAAGATTTTCCCATGCAGATATTGGAAAACCTATCCGACTATTTATTTTTGTGAAACCTGCCTATCCCAGAAATGAAAAACCCTGTGAACAAATAAAAGATTAATGTGTAGAAATTTTATTTTGAATAAAAGAGAGACACTGGGAGAGAGATCACAGCCATAACAGACAGCTTAAAAATAAGAGAAAAAAAGGCCTGTAATTTAGGACAAGACAAGCAACAAGAGAGGCTATATAAAATTACTTGAAAGAGTTGGGATTGTAAAAATATAGCTATGTCCATTATCTTTTGGACATAAAAGAAAAAAAAACTTTTTTTTTTTTCCAAAATTAACTGATACTATAGATTCTAAAGTATTAATTATGATTGACATTATAAAGTGCCTCAGTTTTTGACTAATCAGTTTAACATCAAAAAGTGTCCTCATTTCTTCTGATAAGCAGGTCTTTCCAAGCCAGCTGTACTGAAGTATGTAAAAACTACATCAAAATGATCAGTAGTCAATGGGCATTTTCAGTAGTCATGCTCTCCTAGGTTTTTGTAGAATATTAATACACACATTAGTAGTAATTATCTTATAGTATAGTATATGAATATGACACACAGTGCTTCGAGATTAGCAGAGTATGATCAGCAATTCCAGATCCCAGTGTGCCAATTCAAATCTTTATTTTTAGTTTAATTTTTTTTCACTGTATACCTTACCTTTTGTAAGAAAGCATTACATGACATTGGTCAAGGACTGCTTCAGTTTTTAAATTATCTATGCCTACAGGCAACTTTCTGTTAGAAACAATTAGCTGTTTCACCTTTAGTTTGTGGGGTTTTTTTCTTACAAACCTAGTAGTTATGCAAATAGGGGAAACAAAATAACAGCTACACTGGCAAAACTGTGATATGTCCACATTTATTATTATAGACCTCAATCACTCAAAAACGTAAAATAATAGTTACTGGCAGAGAGCCTTGCTAAGCAAGGAGTTTTTAAGTTATAAACTAGTATATGCTGTTGTTTTTTATGAAGACTGTAACATCTGCTAATGATACATTTTATCTCACATTTCATTTTTTAAAACATTTTAGTTCTGTGCTACATTTGTTGTTTTACAGAAATAGCAGAACTTCAACCAAGAAATCTGTATTTTTCAGGTCCTCTACTAGCAACAAAAACAAACCAAAACAAAAAGGAAAAAATAAAACCACCCTTGAACTGTGTATCATATTTATGTTCTAAAACTGCTGAGTTATTTTGCAATTTGCTTTTGGAGTTAATTACATTTTACAGTTGTTCCTTCTGGATACAAAAGCACTTGTAAATGTTCCCACTGGACAGCTGAAATACTTCAGTTTTGCATAGTTCAATGACTGAGGTCAGTAGTGAAAAGACCTAGTCTTGGACTGGATTCAACCACTTAATACCAGCTTGAAGTTTCCTGAACTATTGAGGTCCACTGCATTTGAAATGCTGCATGTGGCACTCTGATCAATGGGAAAAAGAACATCTTTTTCTGTTCCATTCTCTTCTATAAAAGAGATTCTGAAGTATATGCTGTAGGAAAACTCAGTGTACCTTTTAAGCTCTTCCCTTCTCAACAACTGCCATTTGTTTGCTTACTGCCTTTTTCTACAAAGTGAGGTCATAGGTAAATTTTTGTAATTCTCTGCCACAAACATTTTTGGTAGGTCTGCTTAAGGAAAAAATACACAGTACTTTGCTGCAAAAAGATGGTAGAGATTATAAAAGCTACTAGAAAATTTGTAACTCGGTAGATAGCAAAAAAGAAAACACTTTTTAAAAAATATGTAATTCTACCTGGTGCTATAAATAACAAATACAACAGATTGGAAGGGAATAGAAAGATTTTGCTAAACATGTATCTTTTTCTTTATGCAGCGTTCCAAATTTATCTTACCTTTTTGCTCTTTACGTGCCATCCTGTCATTGTGTTAGAGCTCTAAGTGAAAAGAGATCTTTTGGTGAAAATAAATAACTGTACTTACTGCATTTTTTAACCATATAAAAGCCTTTCTACAGCTGTGTTCATTTCTCAGACTAGCTTGATATTTTTAAGTAATTATGCTGATACACTTTCCTACTGTCTATTAAAAACTTAATCACCATGCTGAAAGTTGAACAACAGAATCATCTCACAGAAAGGTGCTGCCCGTAGTTAATGTTTTTCATCAAGATTGAACGAAAGAACAGGAAATTTTTAAAGGTATTGTTTTGCTGGTTTGGGATTTTTTGGTTTGGTTTGGTCTGGTTTGGTTTTAGTTTTGGGTTTTTTTGACATAGCTATGAAATGGAGAAGTACTGCCCAAATATGAACTCATATAAGTTTTCAGATTCAAATTCTCACCTAATGTGCAGATTGCTGTGTGGAGGAATGCTTTGTTTATAGTTGTGTGAATAAAGGAATGGAGAAGAAACAGTGCTAACTCTAAAGGAGAAAAAAAATATATTGAGATGGATACAAATACTCAGCCATGCCCACAAGAAACATAAGGAAAGTGAGTTGCTAGTTAAAAGCAGTAAGGAGGGAAGTTTCTTGTGTGACTTGATTTTTGATGCATCCACTCCACAGCTGTTCTGGAGTTTCAGAATTTGTGTGTGGCACTCAAAGTTTCTAATGGAAAACTATTTAAATTTCTTTATTTCTTCTGAGCACTTAGATCTCCAAATTGGCTGACTATCTTTTAGTTACAGAACAGTTTCTTAGGCTGCGTGCCTTTACACTAAAAGCCATAGGCAGATATGCCTGTGTTCTAATGATGCATTGTGGTTTTGTCTTTTATTCAACAATCTGGATTGAGCTCAAATTTATAAACTGTTCTTGTGCTTGCCTTATTTTCTCTAAGTGTGTTTATGTACATCACTTCATTCACTACCTCCTAACACAAAGCAAATGTACAGAAAATCTTGGTATTGAGCTGTATTTAGTCTGTATTTACAGTGCACACTGGACCACATGTGTGGAACCCTCTCTGTGTTTTCTCATAATCCATTCATGGAAGTTTCTCCTGAATGCTGTCAGTCTTCCATACCTGACATTGAAATATATAGATACCACAACATTTAAATTATTTAAATTTATTTAAATTAATGGAAATTACCATTGTCTAGTGCTGTCATACATGAGAATGTAAGAAAGCCCAGGTAGAGTAAAATTTGTTTAATGGTGACTGGACAGGCTAAGGATTCTTCTCAGTACTGTCAGCAGTCACACAGCTTTGCTTGAAACTTACTGTCTTGTAGTTTCTTTCCTTACATGTAAAAAATATTGGGGTCTCTTTACACAGCAGCTTTTATTAAGTCTTTTCTCCTGGTTTTGAGAATTCTCATGTTGTTTAGGCTCACTACGTTGTCACTGGTATTACATGCAAAATCGTTCTACAGGCAAAAGAGAATGCACTATATACATAGAGCAAAGAATGTGCTCATAGTTCAGATAATATTCTAACACTGTAGTAGACTTCCTCATTAATACAGAAAACAATCAGTAATACTACCACCAATATGTTTATACTAAAGTTTCTTACTATCTGTGTTCGAATCTTCCTTGTAAATGTCTCTTTGAGTCCTCCGCTTTGTCTTCAGGTGCTGTCAGGCCACTGCAAAGCCTGTGGCTTTTACTAGTAGTGACAAAAATAGGTTCCCTGAGCTACACCAGAACTGGACTTGCACTGAAGAGAGCAGTAGCTTCACATTAACTCCAGGTGAAAGGATCAGATAGGAATCAAAAAGTAGAGCATGATACAAAGTGTGCAAATTAAAAAAGGGTTTCAAATAAGTATGACTTAACATGGCATTAAAAAAAAAATAATCTATATGAAATGTAACAGTTTACTCTGCACTGGTATAAAACTGATTAATTGGTTTCTATTTAATTTAGCTAATATTGTATTTGGTACAGTGATGTCAATATTGTTCTGTTTTCTGCATTGTTAGAGTTGTTTGTTTCTCTGAAGGTGACTAGGAAAAAAAAAAAGAGGAAAACATATTTGCAAAGCAAGACTCTTGTATTGATGAAATCAGAACTCAGATAAACACATTAAAAAAAAAAAAAAAAGAAGAGATATCACTTGAGTCATCTTTGATATAGGTGGCCTTCTTCAGAATTAAGGTTTGTTGCAGCTTCTATGTGGGCATTAGATGTGATTTTAAAGACAATATTTTCTGTAGATATAACATACAATATTTACTACTTTTTTGTGTATTAACAGTCTAAAATATATGGGAGTCAGTCTTGCTTTTTAACCTTTCAGAGATTTATTAAGCTATATGACCATTACAGAACTTACACATGATGTGACATATTGGAAAAGTGTTTGGTAACAAACTAGAAAAACACACTAGAACACACTAGAACAGGGGTGTCAAACTCATTTTCACCAAGTACGTTTGGCCCTTTGAAGGCAACTGCGAGGCTGACGTGTCCCCCAGTGAAAATGAGTTTGACACCCTTGAGCTAGAAGATGCATGCACTTAGCTTAAATGTATTAATAAGTACTACTGAATTCTGTGTGACTATTTACATTCCATTAACTGTTTTTCTGGATGAGGGGATCTCTTGTGTACGCATATGCATGTGTGGAGGTCTAAGTCCCAGTGACGAGAGTCAGACCACAGGTCCAAGGGCCTGCATGCCTGAGGTGCTTTGTCATGACCAGGGTATGTGCATATTGCATAGGTAGATGTTAGTATGTAATCACTATCAAAAATCTAGCTGGAGTAGCTGGCAAGTAGGATACGAGGCTTAGGAACCATTGTATTGAAGTGGCTACAAATCTGGGCTGGATACCGGAGAGAACGCAGTCTAGGAGTTGGCTACTGGAGTGGCCAGGAAGTCCAAGTCAGACCATTGGTTTGGCATTCAATGGAGAGACCTATGTGCACATGGAGATGGTCATATAGGAGGCATTTATGGTAAATATATTTTTTAGAGATAAAAGCCTATTCATGCGACACAGAGAAGTTAAAAGAACATTATTTCTGCATATGCTGTCAGCATCCAGCTGTGAAATAGAATTTTTCCTAGTATTAAAAATGGAATGCTGAACTCTATGTGTATGTATGTATGTTGGATATGCATTGCATCAGGATGAAAACATGATTTTTACATAATTTTTCATATCCTAAGATATACATCTCAGGAAGTTGAGATAGCTCTTTGAGAGTATATTCTTCTCTCTTCACTTCTTTTTTTACCAAATACAGACAAAAGCCAGACCACAGGCTAGTCACAGCTGGTCATCCACAGCCTTGGCTAAACTGGATGTCTAACTGTTAGACTGCTAAAGTGGATCATACCTTGGTGTATGTTTTTCTTTATTTTTGTTCAGAAATATTTTATTATCAATTTAAGTCTTAGGGACTTGTAAATAGTACCCATTATTTTTAAATCCACAAAATTTGTGCATGTTTTCTATAATTAATTCTTTATCTGAAGAGAAATATATGTAATAGTTAATACTAATGGTCTTAAACTGCTGTACTAGTAAAGAAAATTTTTATTGCTTTGTTTTCTTATTATTAGATTTTATTTCTGAAGGTACTTCCAAGAGAATGAAAGTATTTGGTTATGTGTGTGCTTTTCTTATTTATGAATCGGGTATCTTAACTGTACCACCCTTAGAATACTTGCTTAAGAACTGAGTCCTAAAATAACATCAGTCCTCTGGAGTCATAATTACCTGGTAGAGTGCTGGGCAAAAGACTTATAAAAATGAAAAGAGATGAAAAATACCCCACAGATTTTCAGGGTAAGAACTACCAAAGTCAAATAACGTGGGATTTTTCTTCGTGTTTTCAGGAAGGGGGATAGGGGTGTGGGGAGTTGTATTTATCTTCTTTGTTTGTTTATTTTTCTTCTATGGTCTCTTTCTACTGTAAATTCACAGAAAGCTTTGATACTATTTTAGTGAACTGTAATGATGTGTATTTGGATTACAGGGTATTTGTGGTATCACAATATTTGAAGAATTGCTATCAAAAATAAAAAAAAAAAAGTGTATGTCACAAAATGATGTAAACAAAAAATAGTTCAACCTACTACATGTAGGGACAGATGCAACATCTATCTGAATGGAGATGCTATATAGCTAGCAAATGCATTGTTTAATATGATAACATTTGCTGCACTGGTGGGCACAAAAGAGACATACACTTTTTTGTATCTTCTTTGCTGGTATCAGGAATCAGATCATTGCACACTCAGCAAATGAAAATGTAAACATGTGGAAGGAGACAATAAGGGGAGAGATAGTGCAGAATGTTCATTGTTTGGTTGGTTTTCTGTTCTTCCCAAACCATTTAACAAAGAATTTGGGGATTGTCTTATTGTGACTATATTCAGAATTTTCAAATTCTGTTGTATATAAGCTAAGGAAATACAATTTTCAAAAATGAGAAAAAATATAAGCTTTGTCATAACTAGAGCTTAAAAGCATTATAGGTATTTTTCTTAACAAGTCCACAATTAATAATAATTTTACAATATAATACTCATTTTTATGAGATGTAATTTTAGGTAGTATATACAATTATTTATCTATTTCAGATATATACATATATCTATGCATAGCAATGCTTGTTTATAACTCTGTGTCTATGTGTATACATATTTAAGAAACAATCTTAGAGAAACATAATTTAATTATATAGTGCAGGAAATTTGGCACTGTTATCACTTTGGAGGACTGGGTCCATATCTCCTTAAAAATACTAAAAAATTGATCAGTTCTTAGAATCAGAAAATGATTCCATTTGGAAGTAAATTCAGGAGGTACTGTGGTCTAATCTGCTACTCAAAGCAGGATATTCAGACATGTAACAGTGGTCTGCTGAACAAAGTTAGACTATGAATATGATACCATTGAGAAATAATAGAGGGTAATGGATCCATCTTTGGTATTAAACCCTTCTTCAGAAAAAAAAACACTATGAAGCAACAAGAATCCATAGTATGCTGTTGAACTAACATTTGTAGGTATGCTGTGGTCTAATTATGTCATTGTCATCTAAGAAAACTCTAGTGTGAGAGGAAGACACAATTTTCTTACACCAAACAACATTTAGCATATTAGAATCATAGAGTAGTTTAGGTTGGAAGGGACCTTCAAAGATCATCTACTCCAATCCCCCTGCAATGAGCAGGGGCATCAACTAGATCAGGCTGTTCAGAGCCTCATCCAGCCTGTCCTTGAATGTTTCCAGGGATGGGGCATCTACCACTTCTCTGGGCAAGTTTTACCAGTTTTTCACTACCATCACTGTAAAAAAAATTCTTTCTTATATCTAGACTGAATCTCCCCTCCTTTAGTTTAAATCCACTACCCCATCTCCTATTTTTACAGGCCCTACTAAAAAGTCTGTCCCTATCTTCCTTAAAAACCCCCTTTAAATATTAAAAGGCTGCAGTAAGGTCTTCTCAGAATCTTCTCTTCACCAGGCTGAACAACCTCCACTCTCTCAGTCTTTCTCCTCCATCATCACCAACTGATCTGGAGAGCTTGGACTTTGATTCAACATTTATGTTGCCATATAATCTTTCTCTTTTCATCTTTTCTTCCTACCTTTCTTGTAGATACCTCCTTGATTTCTTCTGTGAATGAGTGAATGAGTAAGGACAGCAAGGTAGAAGAGACAGTTGGGTGAATAGGGAATGGATGAAAAAGTCCAGAGAAAACCTCAGTGGTTTTGTCTTGAACAGTATTATAGCATACTGTCTGAAATTCTTTGAAATTACATGCTGTAACTCACAGAACTAATCTATTACCTGAGTATTTTTATATTAAACGTATTTATATACTCATGTATAACTGGTAAAATATGTTCTTTTAGCTTTGAGGAGGAACATTCCTTGACATATAGAGTCATCTGAAATACTCATCCTATCCCATGGCACCATACTCTTATCTTTAAACAGTAGTGATGATAATGTTCTTGGCAATCGAACACTTTTTAATCTTGTTAACTGTTTCAGCTTCTGAGATGCTGGTGGCCTGAGGGTTAGTTATTTATTATTTCTAATTATTTTTTTATTGCATTTAAGTATTTTTTAACTGCTTGCTATCACCATTCTCAATAAAAGCAAAGGAGGAAAAAAAAGAAGAAAAAATATTATCAATGTCTATATTTTTTTAGAGGCATAGGTTTTTAAATATTCTATTGGATATTCAGTGCTGCAGTTGTCAAAACCACACTGTTGTTTAAATCATCCTTTCTCTTTTAAAGATAGTGCGGAACTTGAAGAAATGCATGGAAATCTGGAAGTGCTTCTGGATTGTTCAGTCAATCTTTTTCTCACTCATAAGCTTCTACAAATAAACATTTTGTCAAAAACTGTTTTACTTCATGCTGTCTGTTATGAATGGACTGAGCAATTAGGAGTAATAGAACTATTAACAAGAATGTTAATATGGAAAATTTCCCATTTACATAATAATAATGTAAGTAAAAAGTAAATAGAGACATTACATATTTTTCAAATGATCATATAATCACAGTAAAGATTTGAGAAATAAGTTATACTTGCTGTATGTTCCATATGACTATGTTACAAACCATGTTTAGAAGAGAAAAATAAGCATTGCCGGGGGTATAGATAGCTTTGCCAATACAAACATCCAAAGTATGATTTATACCCTAAAATCATTGTGTAAGATTCAAAGTCATAAAAGTGCTTAAATATTAAGTTTACACACTCAACAAACCTGTATTGAAATAATTACTTTCCTAAAGTTCTTCTTGCATTAAAAGTACAGTCTTCTTAAGCTTTTATACGGTCATTATGCATAAATAAACTGTGGGGAAATACAGGTTAGAATTGTTTTCATATCTAGGTTTCTCAGTTGAACTCTACCTGAATTATAATGTTAGATGCAGAAAGTAAAAATGTATTCCATTGAAATCAATGGGGAGTTTACCTTTACTGTTCTGTGTGTTAGAATCTTATCCAGGCTTTGTTATTCAGATTCATCTCTACTTTAGTTCCACCAGTCAGCAAGAAGGTCTCATACAGTCTAAGACTCAGGAACATGATGAACTGCTGTGGTTCGTTCTACAATGATTTTGCAATTCATCTCACTGAGAGGGAGCACACGATCATTCTCAATCCTACTTCCTTTTCCTCTTCCTTCTAAAATGATACTGGGAGGGTCTGTTCCCTTACTGCATTCTAAGGCAAAATACTGGAAAAAAACATAGGCTCATAGGAAGTTAATTGGTTTCCAATTATGTTTTTCTGAGTCTTTTAGCTGGTTTTGTAATAAATATTAAAGTGTGTGATTTGTGAAACAGAGGGATTTGTATTCCCAGTACTTTGAATAAAGAAATTGAGAAACTTTTCTGAGAAAAGACACAGGCAACAGAAAATGTCTAGCAACAAGGTCACGTGTTACTCAAAGCAGGAGGAGTTTAGATGCAATAATAACAAGTATAAAAGAAAACGCGCCCTCCCTCTTCCCTGCCTCCTGCTGCCAATTACGTTCATTTGTTATTTATCTTGATTCTAAACCAAGAAAACTATGGTTATGTAGCTCAACTCGTAATTAGTTTGGGATTTTTTCAGATATTAAATGACAAATTCGATTTGGAAGGGAAACATTTTTCAGTATGCACATGCTCATTGATAAAGATCTCTGTATTTGCAAGCAGACTAAACATATTTCACTTGTAGCAGGACTATTCTTCATTTTGTATTCTGAAACTTTAATTGACTATCTGTGCAATCATCAGTTGCTAACACAAGAAAAAAAGCAGACTTCAGCAACGGCTGTGACAAATACAATACTGGATCGATTGCTTTTTGAAATAATAGATTAAAGAGCAATGGATGATTCCTTTTTATGCTCATGGAAACATAGAAGCATAGAATCATTTCAGTTGGAAGAGACCCTCAGGATCATCGAGTCCAACCATAACCCAACTCTAGCACTAAACCATGTCCCTAAGAACCTCGTCTATATGCCTTTTAAACACCTCCAGGGATGGTGACTTCACCACTTCCCTGGGCAGCCTATTCAATTGCCTGACAAGCCTTTCTGAGAATTATTTTTTTAAATTAATTGTACTGATATTATTATTTTCAGGTTTCTGTTCAATACTTGTAAATATAAAGTAATTTCTTTAAAAAATGTAAATACCCTAGATTGAAGTAGAAGATAGAGAGACTAAATTCTAATCAGTTCATACTTCATGTTATTTTAAGACTACAGTGCAATATCCATCTGCAAAAGTGGACAAAGTACATATGTAGTCACATCTATATATAGTCACCTAAGCTCAGAACAAATAATAAATATCGTAGTTTGTACTTTTAGAATAAAATACATTGACTAAATTTTCTCACAAGATGAAACTAATAACAAGGAATCAAGACAGCTCACTGTAATGATACACTCTTGGGAATCTTTTCATTCCATAGCTAAAGATTTCAGCACATTTTAATCTCAGCGTTAAAGCCACCAAGTGAGTCAGAATGCCAAATACAGTCTCTGTTTGGCTTCAGTGTCTCTTTCTCATGCTGATGCACTATGTATGTAATTTGTGTGTGTTACATCTCAACGTGGGAGCCACATTGCCATCTTTAGAACATGCAAGAAAAGTAATTCACTTCATATGTCATACAGAAAACAACCCTTCAGCACACTGCTCTCAAAAGGGTAGTGTATACTACTATATGTAGTATGTACTATATACTATATATCATATATACACTACATAATATATACTGTAATATACATACTAATTCTCAGGATGGATGGAAGGAGGGGCAACCAGTTGTTGCGTGTGCTAGATAGAGAGAAATTAGCTAAACTGTGTGTTTAACTGTATAAGCCTGTAAGAGACAGAGCAAGAAAAAGAGGATCTGGTGCAAAAAACATTGCTCTTTTCATGTGATTATATGTTATAATGGATTATTTTAATACTGCTAAAAATATAAGATATTGTATCTTATACAACAGAAATACTTTTTTTTTCTTTTTCTTTTTTTTTCAGCCAGGAATTTCTCCCAAGCAAATCAATAAGCCCAGTGCATAGTAATTACCCCACTTGTGATATTAATGTTTCATTGGTCATTTTCTCTAAATTTTTTTATATCTTGAAGTATTCTTCAAGATCTAATTATGCATACTGGATTTTTAGATTACAGTTATCCCTAGGGGAAAAATAACTCTCATGGAAATATCTCTGGGAGAATACATCTATTTGGTAAAGATTTCCATCTTATTCAGTGATAGTTCTGTCACAATTCTCTGTTCTTTCTTACAGTATTTTGTCAACACTTGTTCTTTTCTCAGACACACGTTCAGCAATGGATTGTAAATTCTTACATTTAATAGAACTTTTCATTCACTTCATACTTGGCTGTTTTTAATGATTTTGATGAATTAGGGACCTTTGCCTCTTAGGAGAGTTCTTTGCTTTATGTAAATTGCCAGAGTTCCACATTCAATTCAATAGAGCCTTGACATTGATGCCCAATTTTGTTTTTGCATTTTTACAAAACTAGTTTCACACTGTTGCTTGATAATATGGAAAATTATGTGTTCTAACTAACTACTATGAAATTACATTATAAATAGCACCATAAATATCACAGCAAAATATATACGTTTTATACAAACAAGATGGAAAAATACAACTGAGATACCTGCTGCCTGGAGAAAATAATTCTTATCACTTTTTTCATTCTTTACATATTTATGATGTGAAAATAATGTTAGCCTACTGATATGTGGTACTACTATTCTTTTTTTCCTGTTCTTTTTATTGGGATTGGTGTGATTCATTCCTTAAAAATCTCTGCTACAAGCTGCTTGTAAAAGTAATGTAATGAGCAGCCACTTACTATATCCTATTTTTCTCATGGCTCAAAGCCACTTGCTGTAAAAATATGCTACCAGTTCACAAGCTTTGTATCTCAGAAAAAAAGGAGAAAATCAGGACAGTAAGATCCTCTGTGTTTGAATTTACAAACATTCCTTCAGAATGAGACAGAATTCCTGAAGAGGATAGTCTTATTTATGAATTGTAACTTTGAAAATGTTGCACTTTACCACACAATTGCAAATACTTTTTTTGTCTAAACTGATTTAATGTGTATTTTAATTAATATTCTTTATGACTGAGACTTTAAGTGACAAAATTATATATTTTTTACCTTTTTTGTTAACGGAAACTCCATTTTAAATGACTTCATATTAACAAAATTTTTATTAACATAATTATTTCAATAAGAAATATAGAAAATGGGAACATTAATATTTTCTGTAGTGAAAATAGTGGACTGATTTACTTTTATTGAATTTTTTCACATTACCTCACAAATAATGTTAAAAAGAAATATTTCACAGAATCACCGAGTGGTTTAGACTTGAAGGGACTTTGGGAGGTCATCTGGTCCAATATTCCTGTTCAAGAAAGATCAGCTGGGTAGCCCAGAAATGGACACATCTATAAAACAATTATACAAGGTAGTCAGATTTTAATAATAGAAGAAAAATATTGGTATAATAAAAAATGATAATTTCGACTTCCACAAACCATAATTTTCTTACTATGAGGTTAAACATTTCATGAGGTATTATAGAAATTTAGATTCTGAGACAATTCAATGCCTTGACCAATAATAGAGAAAATTAGTCTTAGAAAGCTAACATCAGTATAATCAGAACTCAGATTTCCTGACTCGTAAGCATATTACTAACAATTTCTAATTTGTCAGGGGAATACATTGTTTACTGTTCATCAGTCTATCTGAGATGCCTGTGTAAGACATTTTACTGACATCCTGTACTTCTGCCTGGTAAAGAGCTTATGAAGACAGCTATTTCGTTGTTCTTTAGGTCTGGGGTGGTAAGCCATGACTAGAGAATGGTGTACTCAGCATTACTCATTTGCTAACCAATGCTGACTGACAGACTGAAGTAGCTAGAGCCCTCTGTAAGTAATTTGTTTATTAGCTGGGGCTTAGGCTGAGACTAAACAAAGACAAAGATGGTTCTGAATGTCCATCCTTCTTAGTTAGACTCCCTTGAAACTTGACACAGAACATTAACTTAAAGTATACAGGGAAAAATGTTCTTGCCCATTCCTACTTCACTCACTAGTGTACTGAGTCTGGGATGGAGCTGACTTTTTTCATAGCAGCCTCTATGGTGGTGTGCTTTGGATCTGTGGCTGAAACAGTGTTGATAACACACCAGTACTTTGGTCACTGCAGAAGAGTGCTTTCATAGCATCAGCTTCCCGCTACCATCACTCTTTTCAGCAAGTAGTCTGGGGCATGCAAGAGGTTGGGAGGAAACGCAGCCAAGACCACTGACCAAAAATGACCAAAGGGATATTCCATAGTACACGACATCATGCTGAGCAATAAAAGGTCAGGGAAAGAAGGAAGAGAGGGGGCATTAACAGTTATGGCATTTGTCTTCACAAGCAACTATTTTGCATGTTTCGACCATGCTATCCAGGAAGTGGCACATCTTCCTGCTGATGGGAAATAGTGAAGGAATTCCTCTTTTTGCTTTGCTTGTGAACTCAGCTTTTGCTTTTGTTATTACACTGTCTTTATCCATGGGTCTTCTTGCCTTCCTTATATTTTCTCCTTGCCTGCAGGACAGGTGAGTGAGTGGGTGTTTGGCAGTTGGTTGGAGTCAACCCACCCCAGTCAGGTTATACACACTGCTTATTTTTAACCCCTTAGCTATTCATAACAACAGGTATGTAGCTATTGAAAAGGTTGTGTCAGAATTTGACTTAGCTCAGTGACACATGGTTTATATTTTCCCTGTGTGGGTTACTTTCATTTTTATACAGCTGTGCTTATACTTAAGCATTTTATATGAATGACATCTAGATCTAGACCAATCTATATCTTTACCTGGATAAGTATAAAGTTACACTTCTTAGAGTAGCTACTTAGAGTAGCTCACATACTTTTTATTAATCAAAATAATTTATGAGTTCTAACTGCAGAAACGTAGGGAAAATTTCACGTTTTGCTGAGAAAGACAGAAGCATTTCTTAGTTTTTAAATAATTCTGTTCTCTAAAGTTAAAGAAAAAAATAACAAACTGGTGAAGTCATAAGAAAGCAACTTCACCAATATAATTGCAAAATACTTTTTGGTTCACCTGCTGTGATTGACTAAAATCCCCCAGTACCAGATATATTAGTATTCCAAAATGTATCAGTATTAACAGAAGAATTCTACATACTGCGAACTTCATGAGCTCCATGGTGTGATAAAGATTTGTTTTCCTTTAATTTAATGGTTCTATTTACTAAATATTTGCATATTTCTTATCCATTCTGGATGATGAAAAATTGGACAATTTGCAAGCTGAAAATAATGCATGCATCCAACATTTACATTTTTCCTTATTTACATAATTATTAAAACAGTATGCTAAAAAAGTAATAACTTGTATAACTTGACATTCAGGAGACATTAAATGGCAAAATTAAGGTTACATAAATGGGCTTCAAGTTATTGTCTTCATGAGTAGTCCATAATTAAATGACAATCTGTTGGTACTCAAATAATGGAATATAATATTCAGTCCTTATTTCCAAAACTCTGTGCACATATGCACAGTATAAGATCCCTGAGAGCAGAATCATCCTCGATCAAATTCCAGTATTAACATGGTGATTAAATAATTTGGAGTAATGCTGGGAAACATTAGCATGTTCAGATTTACTAGGGATACGTATATATTCAGTGCTTAGATCATCCCCAATGATGAAGTGTGATGCGATCAGTTTATGGCCATGGAGTCTAAACTGATGTTTGATCTGATAAATGAAATACAGAAATAATGCCAATATGCTTAGATAGTAAAGGATTAACTCTAAGTCATATGTTGCATAAATTTAAAGTCATCCTTACTGTAGGGCAATGGTAACAGAAACTATTAACCACAATGGAAAAGAAACTTTTCTCTGGAAATACTGATTCTGGTGAGGTTTTTTCAGTTAAACTGTACCTTGAAAACTAGAAAGTGCTTATGGGTAACTAATTTAGCCTAGGAAAGTTAGATCAAGGTAATATTTTTTTTTGTACTGCTCATGGTTTTGGAACTTTAATATCAATACAAAAATAGCTGTTATAAATGTCTATGCTTGTCTAAAAACGTCCACTAATAGTCTATTGCTGATGGCTTTATTGATTTTAAAGAGATTTCTGCACCAATTTTTTTTTTTACCTGTGGTGTTGGACAGTTTAATAGTACACAGGCTTATTTTATTTAATGAATTTTAATAAGTTACTTATGCTGACTTGAAACTTCAAATGTAATTAATACTTTCTATAACAATGATAGAGATGAGGAAAACAGCATACAAGGTTTTACTGCCCCGAACAGGAAAATAAAAATACCAAAAAGGCGGTTAGGATTTCTATCATTCAACCATTTTTGTTTGTATTTTCTATTACTGTGATTTCTACTTTGTATATCATCTTTTATAGAGGATGTAAACCATGCTATCACCAACAGTCTTTAAAGCTAGAACTCTTTGTTCAACATCCATAGTAACAAGACACATGACTTCTCCTGGAATTCAGGTGAGATATAATCTTTTATCTGTAATAACAAAATCTACATATATGAAGACATACTGCATTTTTTAATGTGCCCCAGCATTATGAGAATGCAGTCTATTCTATATAAAAAACAGTGAACATTATCAGATTTGTACACTCTGTCAGAAGACATATTTTTCTAAGAAAAATTATCATTCTTTAAAGCTATAAAATGCTATTTCTCATTAGATGTATTTCCACAAACACTTCCTAGCATTCATACTTAAGAAAAATACCGGAGACTGGAACTGTTCTGCAGATAAAACATTTTTTTAAAAATCCTGTCTTATTAATGTTTCTTCTCAGTGAACTAGTAGCTTCTGAAGTATTTGAAATGACTAACTCCTTGTTGAGTATATTTTTGCAAATATTGAAATAAGATTATTTATTTAATTTCAAACTTAATTAAGTAGTAAATTGTGCAAACTTATAATTTCCTCGTATTGTTAGAAGCAAAGGTTTCTGACTCTATATTGTGCGTTCTAGAAAACTGGGAACAAATTATAAGTAAAAATCAAGTTGAAATAGGTGATATTCCAAGTCTTTATCACAGCGCTGATTGAGAACAAGGGTAGTACAGTGTTGCGGGGCAGGGGGGAAAGACACTTCTGTAAGAGTTGTGTAAAGCAATTTTATTTAGTACCCATAATTTTGGACTAACAGACTGTCTTGTGCATCAGTACAAAACTTTTAAAAGTCCAATATACTCTCAAATTTGCATTCCAATCATACTGCGTTGGTCAAGAAAATGTGGGGAACGACTGACTCTCTGTTACCCATCACTGTAGAATGCTCATCGTAAGCAATGTAGGCAGTATGGAGAGCCTTCTTTCAAGCTGGAGAAGTCAGTTACCTCTATAGCACCTTCTCACATTGTGTTCCATAGCTTTTACAATACAAAATTAAAGCAAAAGCAAATAACTATTCCAAATATATTATAATTCTTAATGTGTTAATATTAGAGTTTTTGTGTTATTTATATAACACATATTTTTATATATGTATATAAAACACATATATATTCTTTTATATATGTATAATACATATATATTTATATTTTTTTATATATAAAATAACCTTGTTCACATATATGAGTTCAAATAAACTAAAAACTCAGATTCTCAGATGTGGGTAAATCCTAGAGGTAGCTCTTCTGCTACAATTTGTTTTAGAAGACTAGACAGCACAAGCTATTTTTTTCTATGAAATGTTCAGTTCTGTCATTCAGACACTCATAGATATCACATCGTGAATATAGCTGAAATGCTGGAATTTTGCAGGTATTTGGTGTGAAGCATTAAAATGTATTACAATATTTTAGTAAAAATGTGTATATAAGAGTTAAGAGAGGCTGGTAATTTACTTAGCATGTAAGTAATCAAACAGAGGTTAGAAAACATCTTCATCTCAAGTGGTTTCAGATAAACTACCCATTTGTTTTTATCTCTTGATGTTTCTGGTGCCATTTTAACCAAACTGCAGTTTAAGAAGTAGTTTACCAAGGCTGAAGAATATAACATTTTATTTCTTTTTCACTGTATGAAGTTCATACATTTTGAAACTGTTTTGCATTTCATTTCTGGGCTGGACCTTACAGTCTTTGGGAGTTATGCGTAGTTATGTTTAATCCTTTCTACTGCTGACTCAGTACTTTGCAAATGTGGAGACAGAGCTACTTCTCCTGAGTCTTCACTTCTTTAAAAAGTGCAGGTGAGTAATATATATTTCAAATAAAGATGACCTTTGCTTGATTTAAATGGAATCTTTCTTTCAACATCTGAAATGAGAAAGTGATTAAAGTTTGGGTTGATAGGTAAGACGTATTTTAGGAGCAGATAAGCTTAAAGGTCAGACACTGTCAAATGAAGGATTTTGACTTTTTAATATTTAAATACTTCATAAGAATCATGGTTTATGCATGCCTGGCACTCTTTTTAAACTCTAAAATAAAATTGCTCTGCATTTTCATAAGATTCACCTTTCAATGTTAGCTACATTTTGATGGCATTGAGTGAACAATTACTTGATTGCACTTGGTCTTCCTGCTTCATCTGAGACAGGAAGTTTTCCTGGTCTTTCCATCAAATAATTTAAAAATAAAACCTCAAAATAACATAAAGTGACACCTGAGTTGAAACACCAGCTCTTCTTTCTTAGATTAACTCCTTTTATATCTATTGATGATACGAACTCAAGAGTTTTTAATGTAAATAATACATTACTGTCAGACATCATGTGTTACTTTTGTTTCATAGAGAGTATACTATTTTGGGGATTGTGGCTTTTCTGTTTTTTCAACAGATTACATTTTTTGAATGTACAACATGAGATTAACAGAGGCCATTTGGGTTATGGAACCAAATTTTGTGGAATGACAAGCAAATAACTTAAGAGTTATTAACCTACCTAAGAGACTGCAAACTAACAAGAACTATAAGCCACAAGGAGATTTTTTTAAGATAAAAGGTTAAAAAACAAACAAACAAACAAATATGTTTTCCTTAGTGTCATAGTATTCCAAATTTATGGGGAGTTTTAGTGAGTTTCCTAAAATTGTATCTGAAGGATGCTAGAAAGTAAGAATCCTACTTGTCTTACCCTTCTTCAATTCACACTTCTTTTTTATTTTTAATCAACAGCGATTCTATCTAATTTAATCTAAGGTAGGACAATGATACAGTTCTTTCTGATATTCGTAAATAATGAAAACTAAAGGAAGATTTATCACCAAACTCCTGAAAGACATTTTTAACGATAGGAGGAAACAATTATTCTTTATGCTGAAATGCTGTCATACATGGCAGAGTAAGTAGTTATGCATTTTGAAAAGTTTAAGACAGAAAAAAGAATTGAAAGAATTCGATAGAAAAAAAGTATGATTGATGTATAATGTACCAAAAAAACAAAGATCGGATCTCCTTTAATTTGAGAAACAACATTTGAAGCCTCATTTGCCCTGTTTTACGCCTTCCAAAAGAGATGATATTAATCAGTCTCCATTTCTGTCGACCTCAATACCTGTTTCCTCAAGTAACCTAAGTTTTCACTTCTACAACATTACTAAAAGAAGTAATAAATTATAGATTTGTTTAGGACTAAACTGAGAAGTTCAATAGAATCACAACCACTACTGTTGTCAACATTGCTATGTGGGAACAGTGCTTTGATAGGATACTTACTGCTAAGATTAAAATAGTAAGTCTTGCAGTTGATCTATTGGCTATTTCATAGAAAAAGCTGAGAATAATTGTTTTCCAGAACTATCTATTAATTAAATGGTGTTTTTTAATATTTAGGAAATTAGAGTTTTCTATTGTGACATAATTTCTATTTTTGCTTCTTTCTCCCATAAATACGTTATTTGCAGCTAATACTGGAGATGTAAAGAACATTTCCTGTCTTGGAAATCATATGTGTTTACTGTTGCATAATAGGTTCTTCACATGCTTTCCATTCTGTTCTTGTTACTTTTTGTTGTTGGTTTGGTTTGGTTGTTTTTTTTTTTTTTGGTTGGTTGGCTGGGGTTTTTGTTTGTTTTTTTTGGGGGTGGGCCTTGTTTTTTGTGTTTTGCTTGGTTTTTTTTCAGGGGGGGTTGTTTGGGTGGTTTTTTTGTAATGCTGAGATACATCTTTTACATATGTTATTATTCAACTACTAATACTTTTTCCTGGGACCTTAAAGATCACCAAGTTTCAACACCCCTGCCATGTACAGGGACACCTTCCACTAGACCTTCCACTATCCCAGTAAGATAATTTTGAGTTCTCTGAGTATTTTCCCAGGTTGTATAAAAATTTATCCTTGATTCACGTCAAGAAAAGAATCTGAACTCATACTCTGAATGCAAAGTTATTTTCTTTCTGCCACCAGGTTTCTTTCTAACCATGGGAGAATACTATAACTAGCAAGTACCATGAGACAAATAATAATAATTTCACCCAGTGTAAAATGTTGAAAATTTGATGTTAAAAGAAAGTCATAACTTTAAACAATTAACTTCTGTACAATTAACAATTTTAATGGATCTCTAATTCAGCCATTTCCCATATGGCCTATTCAATTAACCCTTAACAAAAGAGGCTAGCACTTCAGATTCTCAAATAAATAGAGAAGGAAATAACATCTGCATAAATTGTTTTCAAATATGTCAAAAATGGCCTATTTATCTGGTTCAGACTTAGCTAATGAACTTCATTTTCAACTCTGAACTTAGATTCAAAGAGTAATTATTAAAGGAGCTGCCCTTCAGATGGCAAGCTCAGAATGGCACTTAGGTAAAACTGAGAGAAAATTATGCTTTAAGAAGAGAAAATGTGCCAATACATGATGTCTGAATTGTGTTTATACTTGTGTGAAAGCATGGATAACACTCCTTATCCATTTTTAACCCTGACTGCAGGTGAGTAAAGAGCTTTTAGTTACCCAAAAAAATGTGACCTGCTAAATTAGTAACATAGGTAACCATCTGGATTTAGGTCTTAAGGCTCCCCTAGAACTGCAGCATTAAACAAATACAGAAGAAGACAGGGAAACATATGTTTTAAGTCATGCACTTCAGAAATGTCCATAAAACTGTGCTAAACCATGAAATCGCAAACTGTGCAATGAGTAGTATGTAGTAGAAATACTATGTTTCCTCCCCATTATCATATAGTCCTTTCTATAACTCTTCTTGTCTTTCCTTTCACCCTTTTTGATGTTTTAAAAAATATTGATTATATACTAGCCTCTCCAAGCCTCCTGCATTGTCTTTTGAGGAGTCGTGTTTGTTTATGTGGGTTTTTTAATCTTCCCCTTTTCTCTGCCACTGTATTTTATCTACGAGCTGAGAGTACTTCTCTTTGCTTCACCTTTTCTCTTCGGTTATCTACCATTGTGTGCCACAAAAGAAAAATTATAAAAGGCTGCTATCCTTGGAAACATGTTGAGTCTGCATAAGCCTGCGCAGTATTTAAAGAAGCTCACACACACTTTAATAGGGTCAGAACTTTGTGCATACACAACCAACATAGTAGTGGCAACCAACAGAGAAAAACAAGGGAAAAATATTGCAAATAGGGTAATCAATATTCAGATCTGAAGAGAATGGATAGTAAAATCATTATATGACTCAGCTGTGCTTTTGAACAATTCTGGTATGAAATGCAACATATCTATGCCTAGCCCTTGGGGCAGAATAGTTTGGTGTATTTGCCCCTTGATCCAGCTCATGTCTACAGCTTTATGTGCCTAAAGCAAATATAGGAGAAAGATAGCATGATGAGGTGAACGTAATCTGACATTTAATGGAAAGAACTCTCCCTAACACACAGTGTCATATGAGATGAAGAAGGATAGAGCTATACGTTTTTTGTCTTCTGTAGAAATTGAGTGAATTTGGTTTGTAGTAATTAGATACACAGATTAACGTATTCAAAAGCACACAAAAAATAATTTCTTTGATTTGTTTGTTTGAAATTCATGTAGCTTGTTTTCCACGTTCATTTTAATGGTGTTTTAGCAAATAGAAATTAGTTTATTTAGAAGATATTTTTATTGTGGTATTTAGGGCTTTTTTAATATGCTTACTTTATTGTCTCTAGAAGAAGTAATGGAGTAATTGATCCACCTGTGAAGTGTGATTAAAAAGTACATTGCTTATCATTCAGTTTACAAATAGGAAAGTTGGCCCTATTAATCCAAGTCATTTTGCAAAGCCTGTCCCTGACTGGTATTTTTTTTCTTTTTTTTTTTCTTTTTAATCCAAGCATCATGATTTCAAGAAATAGATGAGAAATCTTTCAAGACACACAAACCCTCCCCCCCCAACCAACCAAAAACCCTCCAAATCAAACAAAAAACCCCACACTCTAGCGTTCAAGCCAATCTGCTTTAATAAACAGCAAGAAAGAAGAGTTGCTCTAAATTAACAGCATGGAACAATTAGCCCCAGTTCTTATTTACTAATAAAACTATTATCAGATCAAGAAGAAAGGGGGAAATCCCTTCTATTCCTCTAGAACTAAAGGCCAGGACTGCAAATTGTCCTTATTTTCTGTGTCATTTTAAGTAACACTAGTGTTACAGGAATTCAGACAGCTGTAGATTTGATCCAAGGGCCCATATGAAGAAATAAATACAATGCAAGGGAGCTAAGAGTCTGACAGCAGGAAGATCACTGTTTAGACTGACTGGAAATGTTATTTGCTTGCAAATCATTTCTTGTAGGATGTGTAAGGAATACTATACCCATTGTTAAAGGGTACCCTTTGTTATAGAATCATAGAACCATATAATGGTTTGGTTTCAAAGGAACCTTTGAAGATCATCTAGTTTTCCATGAAACTGGTTGCTCAAAGCCCTGTTCAACCTGACCTTGAGTACTTTCAATGACAGGGCATTTAGAAAACATAGCCTTTGTATATACAGAGTGATGGGTTGGTTTTTCTTGTGTGTTTGTTTGGTTTTGGTTTTATTTTTTGTTTTTGTTTTTAATTAAATCATGTGGAGACTCTCATTCCTTATTAGCCATCAGTTTCCATCTCTCTATAGGGAAAAAATAATTGTAAACACCTTAATTTGGGGGATTTGGTTCTTTAATCTAGATATTAGCCAGGATGAACTGCTCAAATGAAGTAAAGCTTACGTAAGTTTAACAGTAACTACTAATATTCAACAGTTAATGAAAGAAAGGAAATATTTTATGTCTCTCAAAATAATAAAAGCCATTATGTAGGCAGGCAATTACCCCAAATTAAGTATTGCGTATAGTATGTGACGTTCTATGATCAAAAGACTTTAAAAATATATTCATTGTAGGTTGTAACCTTTGGAGTAGGTATGCATATTAAACATATTTTCTACTATTGTATTAATATTTTTGGGTTTTTGTTTTCGTTCTGTTTTAGTACAAAGAGGTAAGCCCACTTCTAACCATTTGGGCTGAAATTTTTGCCCAAATGTAGAGGACTCAAGAAACATTTCTTGGTTTTGGACAGAAATTCAAGCTTCGGCTTCCAATTTTTCAAAGCAGTTTTCTAACCTTCAGATTATAGTTTTTCTGAGCTGATGTTCTCTTAATCTTTCCTGCTGTTATCCTCTGTTTTGTCTATTTAGATATATTTATTCAGATACTAAGACAGAGCTACATTATGTGTGCCAGTCTATATCCCAGGAGCTAGGAAAAAAAAACGCTTATAATACCTTTGGAAATCTGAAGTTTGCTATATTTCATAAAATGTGGTAGCTATTGGAGGAGAACTTGAGAAATGTACAAAACCTCAGTGTATCCTACAGCTTTGTGGTCAAGGAATACAGGAAACAGGTCAAGAAAAATGAGGTTTCAAACTATTTTTGTGATCTTGTAGAAAAGTAAATTCCAATAGAACAAAAGCAATAAGCACAAATTTAATATTTACATTATTCTTGTTGTTCTGTTTTTTGTTATTTTAATATTTTTGTTTGTGTGCATACACTACAGACTTATGAACTTTCTTTTATTAACCTAGTGAATTAAATACTCAAGTCTATCCTTTTGTCCTTCTTTGAAATAAGTGAATAAATGAACAGTGTGTTAATAGACATTATTATAATGTCATTTTTGTAACAGTTGTTACAATTACCATAATGTTCAAAGACAACAGTGAAGAATAGATATAAGGTTGTTAAGAGTTTCACAAATATATTTGTGGGATTTTAACTGATTAACTAACTTTTTTCTTTAAATTAAAATAATGTTGGAATTTTTTATCTTTTCTGTTCTTATTGCTTTGAAGTATTTTGTTAGTTTATTTCAAGAAACAGAATAAGTAAACTATAGCTTAAATTCAGTAGCAATGTTGTTTAAAATTACGGTATATTTAAGATTATAAGCTTACAGTATTCAAAGATCATAATGCTTCAAGCATTACAGAGTTCTTGATGTTATTTTACTTTCTTTTGCTTTATTCCCTAGATTTATTTACAAAACAAAACAAAACAAATGAAAAAGCCCATATGTATTATATCACTAGCAAAAGCCTTCTTCTTTCAAATAGTGTGGTGAAACTCTGGAGCAGGTTGCACAGAGAGGTGGTAGATGTCCCATCCCTGGAGATACTCAAGGCCAGGCTGGACAGGGTTCTGAGCAACTTGATCTGGCTGAAGATACCCCTGCTCATTTCACGGGGGTTTGACTAGATGGCCTTTAAAGGTCCTTTCTAACCCAAACTATTCTATAATTTTATGAATAACTAGCATAAACCAAGTAGTGCTTACTGCTTTGGGAATTTTTACTTTACATGTGCCAGAAATGTGCACTTGCAGCCCAGAAAGCCAACCATATCCTGGGCTGCATCAAAAGAAGCTTGATCACTAAATCAAGAGATGTGATTCTCCCCCTCTGCTCCGTTCTCATGAGACCCCACCTGCAGTACTTTGCCCACCTCTGGGACTCTTGGCAGAAGAGGGACATGTACCTATTGGAGTGAGTCCAGAGGAAGGCCATAAAGATCATCAGAGGGCTGGAGCACCTCTCCTATGAAGACAGGCTGAGAGAATTAGGGTTGTTCAGCCTGGAGAAAACAAAGCTCCAGGAAGACCTTAAAAAGCCTTCCAGTTCCAAAAAGGGACCTACACGAAAACTCGGAGAGAGACTTTTTACAAGACCATGTAGTGACAGGACAAGGGGTAATGGCTTTAAACTGAAACAGGGTACATTTAGAGTAGCTATAAGGAAGAAATTCTTCATCGAGATGGTGATGAAGCACTGGAACAGGATACCCAGAGAAGTTGTGGATGCCCCATCCCTGGAAGGGTTCAAGGCCAGGCTGGATGGAGCTTTCAGCAACCTGGTCTAGTGGAAGGTGTCCGTGCGCATGGCAGGGGGGTTGGAACTAGGTGATCACTAAGGTCCCTTCCTACCCAAACCATTCTATGTTTCTGTGATTCTATGAAATAAACTGAATTTCATGTAGCTCGATGTACACAGTCTTTGTCTGAAAATGTCTGTAAAGTCAAGACTATACTTGTATGCTATGATGCATTTTGACATATGCATCTGTATTGATGCCATACGTGTAAAACAAAGGAAAACAGAGCTACAAAGACGATTAGGGGTCTGGACCACCTTTCTTATGCGGAGAGACTGAGAGAGCTGGGTCTGTTCAGCCTGGAGAAGACTGAGAGGGGATCTTAACAATGTTTGTAAACACCTGAAGGGTGGATGTCAAGAGGGTGGGACCAAACTCCTTTCAGTGGTGCCCAACAATAGGATGAGGGGCAACAGGCACAGACCAAAGCATAGGAGGTTCCATCTGAATATGAGGAGAACCTTTTTTACTTTGAGGCTGACAGAGAACTGGAACAAGCTGCCCAGAGAGGTTGTGGAGTCTCCTTCTCTGGAAACATTCAAAGCCTGCCTGGCTGCATTCCTGTGCAATCTACTCTAGGTGAAACTGCTTGAGCAGGTGGGTTGGACTAGATGATCTCCAGAAGTCCCTTCCAACCCTAACCATTCTGTGATTCTATGATTCCGTGAAGTGATTAAACAATTTAAAAATATTACTGGCTATACATAGCTGACATAGGTCTGGGACAAGTGGTTGATTTGGATGTGTCCTGGGAAAACAATTTATTGTTCTAACAGACAATTCTGGAAATAATAATTAACAAATTCAGTGAGGGATATACCTTGTATCGAAGAGTTAGTGCAACTTAATTAAATTAGTGAAAAATTGATAGGGAATTCTAAACACACATTTGATTTTTTCTTTTTTTTAAGCAGGCTAGTTGAAGGGGAAGAAAGACATTGTTTAAAGAACTTGAGAAGGGTGGTTCTTGACTAATATTGAAAATTAGTAGGAATTAGTCATATTTCTAAAATACTTTTGAAAAAAATGCATAACAATTCTGAAAACTTTCTTTTTTACTCAAATGATACTGCAGCTCATTATGGAAATAAAGGTATTACATTAAGACTTCATTCAATGTTTGCCTTTGAGTCAATTTAAGTCAATTGAGCCAAAATGTCTTTGTGCTAATCCTAAATGGATTTAACCTAAATGAAGCAAAAGGAGGACACTGTAACTTGATTTTGATGTTGATTGGTGTTGACACTTTATCAATGTTTCTAAATTTTCTTGTTTGCCCTCCTTTCCAGTTTGTTATTTTCTTTTGTTATTGATTTTAATTGACATTTTTCCTGGAGTTTCCACTCTTTCCAAGCAAACATCTATAAATAAATAAAATAGTAGGGACCTTCATAACCCAGACCTGCAAACCGTTTCTAGTCATTAAGAGTGACATTTATGGAAAACCACTTTTTCTTTTAGTTCATTTTGATGTCTTTGGAGCAATTACTGAATATGCTCATGAATATCTAAAATCAAAATAGAAGTTGAACACATTTAATACATGTAAGAGCTCCTTCCCTGGTTACTCCAATGATCACTCCAGCTTTTAAACCATGGAAATAAGTCGGGGGGTTTGTTGATGGTTTGGCATTCTTCTTCTTCTTTTCCTTCCTCCTCTTTTACTTCTTGTTTTTTTTTCTTTCCTACAGAATCAGGGTCCAGACACTGTTCTCCAGTCTTGATAGTGTCTTTGCAGTCCCCACTCACAAATGTACCTACTTCTTTTCTAACAATTCACATTGAAAATTGAAGTCTGAATAAATGTCAATAATACACAATTGCTATGTAATTTCTTTGATGTAGGATGCTTCCAGCTGTGCCTGCAATATGATTCAAAGAAACAAACAAAAAATAGTAGATAATGGGGCTACTAAAACGAACCAGTCTACTCAGGTTTGCAAGACTGAGTACTAAAAAGACATAATCCATTAGGTGTCTCAGAATGTTTGATTCAGTGACTAATTGGCTTTAAGTCATCAGAAAAAGATGTCATGTACTCTGCTGGGACACTGACATCATTCTCAAGTACTCCAAAGATAGCCACAGTCTGAAGACATGAGCTCTTTCTCTAGGAAAAGGGGAAGTTTGGACAGCTATGTAACTGCATTAGGGACATCCTTTCCAATGATTTATGCGTTTTCCCTTATTGTTTCATAGAAATGTCAGAGTGCAGAGGGTCTGAACAGTCTTACTGTTGACATTGTGACAAGGTGAGAATTCTGCTCTTGTAAACAAAATTATTTATACCATATTGCAAGCATTTATTAAAAACAAAACTGAAATAAACAAAACCATAATGATTCAATGATACAGAATTAAATTGGGTCACAAGAAACCTAACTTCTTTTACTGACCCTGGTATGCTCTTCAATGACCTTGGACATCAAACTTACTTTTTCATGCTCCTGTTTTTATTTTCTCCCTTTGTTTATGCTGTAAGGACAAGCAACTTCTGCAATGATTTTATGCAGGACCTTACATGGAAAGACTTGCAAATCATCTGCAGTATCTGAGGTGTAGCCTTATAGAAAACTGAAGTGAAAAAGTAATGAAGAATATTATAACTTTAAATATTAATGTTTATAAATATGTAGAAGGTGAGTGTCACAAGGATGGAGCCAGGCTCTTCTCGGTGACAACTAATGACAGGACAAGGAGCAATGGGTTCAAACTGGAACACAGGAGGTTACATTTAAATGTGAGAAGAAACTTTTCAGTGAGATTAACAGAACACTGGAACCGGCTGCCCAGGGAGGTTGTGGAGTCTCCTTCTCTGGAGACATTCAAAACCCGCCTGGACACCTTCCTGTGTAACCTCATCTAGGTGTTCCTCCTCCAGCAGGGAATTGGACTAGATGATCTTTTTAGGTCCCTTCCAATCCCTAACATTCTGTGATTCTGTGATTATTCTACTCATATGGTGTGGTAGAAAAAGGTGTAACTCATAAAGAATTAACAGAACAAAGAAGAATTTTAGAACAAATGTCTGCTGGGCAGATAAGAGGTTGAAATTTCTGAATGTGGTGATCAGCGCACTGCTGCTTTATTTCTGCTGAAAATGAAGCATTTTCTGCTTTTGCTGAAACATTTTAAGATTGGCAGCTTACACACTACTGCTTCTCACTCCCAAGAAGACACACTTTTATTACTTCTAAAACGCAGTCAATGCCTCTTTTAAATGGTTATGTATTTCTTCTACAAAGACCTTTATGTATGAAAATTCTCTCCCAGGCTTTTATTATTATGAACCAAGAAGACAAAAGTGCTTGATTACAATATTTTTGAGTTAAAGTTATAGGCTGAAAAAACATCACATACAAATAAAGCAAGTTACCTTTTGAACAGATCGTGTTTAAAGTCACAGTCCAAGCAATGTAGTTCAGCTGTCCTGCTGACAGCCTTATTTAGTAAAGTGATTCACTTCTCATTTATTTTTGTTTGGCTGATAATGCTGGGATATTAGTACTGGCTGAGATATGATAATCTTTTTTTTCTGTGATATTTCTAATATGTTAAAATAAGAAACAAAACATAGTATACTTTCCATGTAACATTCCAAATTCTCCCATCATTAGTTTTGTCTTTTGTAGGCACAATCTTCCAGTAATTTCAAAACCAATGCACTCCTCCTTCCCTCCTAAGTATGACTTATCCCTAACTAATCAGCAGGAGATAAATTGCAGCACTAGGATGGCCATTGCCTCACCTGCTTTAGCCAAAGCTCTGTGAATGCCAGCTGTGTAAAACTGAGGTAGTAACAAACAGTAACAAACAGTACTTCATGTCAGCTGAGGCTGGATTGGCTCTTGTGTGACTTTCTAACTTAAGCTGGAAACAGTGAGAAGGAAGCAGAATGAGAAAACATAAAATTGTTCCCAAGTGTACCCAAGACTGTGTAGGAAGGATTCCTCGACCACCACCATGAACATTATCCTTCTAGCAAAGATCACAGGACATGGATGGTTAATTGGAAACTTGTCCCCACACTACTCTTCTTGAGGAATGCTTGAGGCTCTGCTCAGAGGAACACTGAAAGACTGTATAAAACACAGATACCAGTAAGCTTTTATACAACCATTTAAACTGCATTATTAATTATGCTTTTCTGTATTGATGGCTTTTTTTTTTGTTATTTCTTATTTGGACTATTAGACTGGTAAAATATTATTTAGACTAAAAGTAAATGCTTTGCTTCAATTCCTCTTTCTACTCAGAATATGACAGAACTGATCACAGCTTAAAGAATTGTATTATAGTTAATGTTTTCTGATATTCTTCTCTGTTTTCATGGAAAAACAACAGCAAATATTGTTTTATCACATATTGCTTTGATACTTCATTTTTATTTGAAAAATAAATTGACAATTTTGGGTCAGAATAATTATTTTAATGGGTGTTACACTCTTTTACCAAGGTTATCTGTTCACTGAAGTAACTGTTTCCCGATAAATGCATAAAACTAAGTAAAATTGATACGAATATGGAAGTATTTTTAAAGTTATAAATACAATATATGGTTATTTATGTTTGGAATAGAGGATGATAAACATTATTTTCTATAAAGAGTTATTCATAACTAAGGCATTGGAGGTTTAGGTGAATAAGCTGTAAGTACATATGAAAAGCTCTCCTCATATCTGTGGAAACCACACAGCTATATTAAATTCACTGCGAAGAGGAGTAGTCCTAGGGGAAACCTGTATGATTAAGAGCAGCAAAACTTTGTATTAAAATGAATATGTTAGAAATCTGAAGTAATTTTTCATCTTCAAACTTAATCCTCAAATGTTTCTGTCTGCAGAAGTCTCCTTGAAGCCAATATGCTTTCATGTGTGAAACAGCCTGGATGATCAAGTCCTTGGTATTACCTCCAGAGCGTATTGACATCAGTGGAAAGCTGTCCACTGACTTTGCTGCAGTACTGTGAAAAGAAAATATCAAATTTGGATTTTTTTTGTGCAGTAAGAAATAATTTCAGGCAAGCAATGAATCTCTTTCAAATACTTGAAGTTAATCAAACATCATAAATTAATTTTTGCCCTACCAAATAGTTTCTACATTTCTATGCTTTATACATATCTGGGCCCTTTGCCTATATCTGGGCAGAAAACTATAATTTCTGCCTTTTGCAGCTCCCTGGTCTTTGATTCATGTCCCTCAGCTTTAGGTGTTTGGACATTTGACAGCTAACATAGAATTCTAAACTGAACTGATCTAGCTTGAAATTCCCCTGATGATTAGAATGAAGATTAGTCTGAATAAATCACTTTCTAGAAATGGCTACGACTAAGTTGTGCAATATGAATTCCATCCTTGACTTGGAGTAACTGCATAGCACCTTCAAGGTATTTAGGAAGAGTTTTCTCCATACATACAGGTTTGCCCCTACTATTCAAATATGTTGAGAAACAGAGAAGGAGATTACAGGAAAATGAAAATAACGATCTGACAATATCTGTATTAACATCACTGAGTGAGAAAATTTGATATGCATGAAAGAGGTGTGTTAGAAAAGTCTCTCTAGTTGAAGTATATTATTTCCAACTTTATTTTTGCTGTGTGCTACAGCAAAATAAATGTATATCAGAATCCCACAGGAAAATACCTAATTAAATTACTATTTTAATAGGAGTTCTGCTTAGAGTACTAATTTTCATCAATAAAAGCTTACTTTGCAAATGATGGTTGAGTTTATGTTTCAAATAGAAGCTCTGAAAAGGAAGAAAAAAGAAAAAGAACACAAGAATTTTCATTATCATCTTTAAATTACCTTTTATTAATTAAAAAAATGTAGGAAAACTCTCTGTTATGCAGATATAAAATATGTTGAAATCGATAGACTTGCTTTGGTATAAAGAGAAGAAAAATGTATTTTTTAAATAGGTATTTTTGATAATGTATTACTTTTATGGTTTCAACACTTTTCTTCTTATCTGGGACATATGTCTTCTGGACTTCTATCATTTTGCAAAGGGTGCATACTTTCACAGAAAAGTACACAAGATAATATCTATCTGTTTTATGCTTGTAAATAATTAAAATTTTCAAGTAAAATGATTGTTATCGGTAGCATTCAAGAAGCATAGCTTTCATTAGTTATCATAGTTGCATTTTACCACCAATCCTCTCTTAGAGCAATGTCTGTGAGTCTTTATATACCAATATACACAATCCAGACCATAATCTTCTAGCAGAAATCTCAGTACTGAGAGAGATAAGCCCAATAAGTGAATGGATGAAAAATTATGTGAAAAGATTCAAAGTAATGTTTTACTTAGTGGATTTCTACAAACTAGACACATCACTGTGTCACCCATACTTCTCAAATCTGTTGTAACCATTCAGTGGGATAATGAGAAAATGCAAGCATCAGTGACCTCTGCTACACTCTAGGACTGTGCAGATAAGAACTCCAGCCTATTTTATCACCTACAGAAAAGAGTTCGCATTAGAGTTATCCTGGTTTTCCTTATTCTCAGTGCCAGACCATGGTTTTATTACCTTGAAATGAGTTAATGGAATAATTTTGGTTTTAAAAGTCATGTTATTAATTCAGGCCATGCGTAGTCTCATGACATGTGCAATAGCAAATTTCTGAAATAATTCAAGGAGCAACATTTTAAGTATTTAAAACTTCTGCTAAAATACAAAACAATGAACAAAAGCTCCTCTAATCCAAAGTCATTTATTCGTTGCATATTTAATGCTTTAAGTTTATATTGAGTCTAAAATATTGACTCATGATTGAAATTATCTGATTATTATTATTAATAATAATAATTTATTATTACAAGTAATCTTTATTTGGCACAACCTTTCTTGAATATAGGTATATAAATATAGTCATAATACTAAAATTACAGTTTGTAAAAACAGAGATATTTTTTACAATGAATAGAAAAACCTGATTTTTTTTTTACAGTAAGTATATTGCAATTGAAAAAGTAAGACGAATTTTCTGACTAAAGCATATTTAATTTCATATATTTTAATTTGTTCAGGCTCATCCACATCTGCCTGCATCCTTTTACAGAAATAATCCCCTGTTCAGCTGTGTCTTCTCAACACTTTTTCAGTGTTTTGTTGGAAGAACTTTCACAATTGTCACAGTTATCAAAGTAGACTCCTAGTATTTAACATTCCGTAGGGTAATCACAAGTAAATTCTGGCCTTGAGGACAATACTAACCAATGTAAACACAAATACAACCTTTCCCTTTAAACTGTGATTATCCATGATAACTACAGTAGCCAAAGCAAGGGCAACAGCTGATGAGTACATCCGTGCAGCAAGCAGTCAGCAAAGCTCGTGACATGGTTGCAGCTAGCACAGTGTACAGGCCCAGCTTACCAGCACGCTGGACCTGGCAGGCAACCACAAATGGACATTGGATATGAACAAGAAGATGACATCTTGCCATCATCAGAGAACAGAGTATCACTTTCACCAATCTACTACTGTGTGTAATAGCACTGCACAATAAAGTTTGTTTACTTTTGGAAGCAGCTAGCTATTGTCAGGTGAAACAGACATTCCAGAAACCTTTCACCCCACCCACGTGGCTCTGAAACCCGCTTTTGAGCTATGTCAGAACAAGCCCCCAAACTGCAAGTATTTTGTTTCCTTTCCATGGAGATAGTTTTGCCCTAATCCTGGCTGCTCTCCAGGAGCCCCTCATTCACAGCCAGAAAGTCTCAGTTTGGCGAATTCTGTGTGTATTTCACATGCTAAGGATCATGGATAGTAATTTAGTATTTTGGAGTTCAGTGGGTATCATTCAGTTCCTCAGTAACAGTGTCTTGAGATCAAGAGAAGGGAGCAGGGAGAAATGTTTCTGGGACAGAGAGAAGGAGAAGAGCATTGAATCAATGTCCATCAATACTTCTCAAGGTCCTGTACTGATATTTAAGCAGGGCATTCACAGCTATCCACTCATACCTTCCCATTTAATATAAAGGCATATTTCTTCACAATGCTTCAGATAGTGTGGATAATACTGTACTGATTCAGGCAACATGTAACAGTCACAGAAACCCTGGTAGCCTGTGCAGCCAAAGATCTCCTTAGCATACACCAAAGAGCATATGGGACATGTAATCACCCGCACCAACAATTCAGTCATGCATTACTTCACCAAGTCTTTGTTTTTCTGACAATGTCATAGCTGTGCACTTTCACTTCTTGTTTGTCATCCAAGTTCTGTGCATTAGTATATGAACAACCAAGAGAAGTCTTTAAACACCTGCCTTTCTAAGTACACATGTCAAAGTTCCCTTGCAACTTTAACTGAACTGTATTTTCTACTTTGGCACCATTTCTTCACTTACTTCTGGCCTTCTCATCCAATCCCTTAATGTACCTCTGTTAAATTCCTCCTGTAGCTAGAAAGTCTATTTGCTGACCCATCATCTTGGACACATAACAAATTTTGAAAATCATTTATATGCTTACAGAATGCTTGGAGTAGAAACAGTATTTTCTGCCAAAAAATCACCTGTCACTGAAGTAATAACTTGACAACACTACACAATTTCCATACAGGGAAACCTTGGGTATGTTTGCACTTTTCATCTTTTCCAGAAAAATAAATTAAAGACACCTGAAGGCATCTGCAACTTCGAAGGTAAATGGTATCCTCTGAATACTAGAAAAGACCAGTATTTTTTGCAGTGTGATTCATGTTTTTAGTCAAGCTTTATTATTGCTGTAACATACTCTATTCTTCACAATATTAAGCATGCTTCAACCTTCTGGATATACCTCTTTATTTAAAACATTGCAAAACTTTTAATGAAAGTTAATATCCATTAAACTATAATGTAACAATCCATTTTCTAAATACTTTTTTTTTCACTGAATATTCATTTTTAGTAAAGATCTGCCATCATTCACTTCAGAATCCCTCTTATTTACAGCTCATTTATTATCTAAATAAATTCATATTTTTCTCTATTATAAAAGTTATTATTTTAAAAAACATATAATAGAAGTTGCTCATTTAAAAAAATGGGAAAAGTCATAAATGTCAGCAGTTTCTTGTAAAAACTATACACATTGCAGCAGACACTCAAATATAACTTCTTTCTTCCCTTCTTTCACATATCTTTGAAACTCCTTCCTGGTACATTTAAGGGTTCATCTTTAGCATTTTTTAAAACTGACTTTCGAACAAGAACAATCTTCTCTTCTTGTACAGAGTCTAAAAGAATAGAATTACAAGGAATTTGTTCTATGAAAGCTCACAGAATTTAGCAAAGCTCATGGAATTAATCACTAAAATGCTACCGAAACTATAAATGATTCAAGTCTATATCTCTTTTTGAACTCTATTAAAATTATTTCTAGAACTGAAGCAAAAAAGTGATGCTACCTAAAATATCTGTGTATAGTATCAGAATTCCATGACATGTACAAAAGAGGAATACTCAATTTTTCTTTGTATTCCCTGTGATATACACATGGTTTTACATATTTACATTTTGCATTTCTATTACTTTCACCTTCTGAGTCTCATTCAGAGAACTGATATGCAGCAAGATGAGCCGCTTTGTCAGACTAACAGGGAACACTTGTTCCAATTAGGTTCAGTTCTACAGCCCAAACTTAAACTGATTTGAATAAAGTTAAACTGAATGAATTAATCAAACCTCTGAGCCATGTAAAGGTTTGAACCTTTGTTGGTAGTTATTGACTTATTTATCTCATTCAAAAAGTCAATTTTGCATAATGCATATACTTTGTCATACAGTAAATTTAGATGTATATCTATTCAATCCCACCTCCAAGATTATAGTGTCAGTCACCTGTACAGTGAAACAGAAATATATTTATTCTTCAGTCAGATAGTTAAAAAATACAATAATTCTGGATTAGCTGTTTACATACTTTGTGTTAATTATTTCTGTTCTTCTGATAAAAATCAAAGATATTTGTCTACATATTCAAGAATACTTGCAAATCAGTTGTTATCTGACAAATAAAATGTCTTATTAGACATGTAAACTTTTTTGAATTGGACATGGATCTATTGACATGTGTGGATTTTAATAGTCTTCAAATTTAGATCTTTCAAAGAAAATTTCTGCCTATAAATGTTATTTTAGAATGCCGGTGTGTGGACCGTGGCCAGCAGCCAAAAAAACAGCCTGACTTTCACTTCTTCCCCTTTCCCTGAGGATGGGGAGGAAAAATAGGAGGAAGATGAAAAGACTCATGGATCAAGATAAAGACAGTTTAATAAGAAAACCAAAAGCCGTGTGTGCAAGCAAAGCAAGACTGGGAATTCAGTCACTATTTCCCATCGGCAGGAAGTTATCCCATATCCTAGGAGGCAGGGCATAACAGTTACTTGGGAAGACAACCACCATAACAAGAAGCATCTCCTTTTCCTCCTGAGTTTTATTGCTGAGCATGACACCGTATGTTACATGTTCATACACGTGCCTTTGGTTGGATCAGGTCAGCTATTCCAGCTGTGTCCCTCCCAGCTTCTAGCACAGAATACTCACTTTGACGGAGTCAGGGCAGAAAGAGAAAGAAAGCACTCTTCAGTGGTAGCCAAAGCATTGGTGTGTTATCAACACTGTTTTAGCACCAAGTGCAAAGTGCAGCACCATACAGTCTGCTGTGAAGAAACTTCATAACTCCATCCCAGTCAGACCCAGTGGAAGCTTTCTTTCAAAATACGTTTCATTAGGCCTAAGCCTGATTGCAGCTAATAACAACATGTGATGATGTTGAGTGGATTATATACGTGATTTTTATTTTTTTTTTTACAATAGATTACTCTGATTTAGAGAGATATTATTTGCTCTTATAAGAATTTCATGAGTATTCATCTACTCATTTGAAGGTGTAATTTCATCACTCTGCAACTATATGCAGTGGTAAGTCAGTCCATCAGAAAACTGATGTAACTGAGGCAGAATTGTATGTGCAGCTGAAAAATAAGGCAACTGCAATTTTACCAATACAGCCAATCTAAATTCACTGATGTTCAGCACCAGCGAATTAGTGACAAGACTGACTTGTATGTGGGCATAATGCCATCTGAACAGATGGACATGAGTACAAATGTCTAAGTGACCATCTATAATCACAAAATGTGTTTGTGAAGGGCACAAGTTTATCCAGGAAGTACCAGATGGTTGTCTCTCCTGAGGTTATAGGACTACAGCAATGGGAATGTACTATTTTTATCCCTGCCTTTGGCTATACAAAATTCCCCAAATTAATGAAATGTCTCCATGACTGATGAATAAAATTATTTTATTTTACTGATTTCTTAAGAAATATTTTAATATTTCTTTTAAAAATAAAAATAAAATTAAAAAAATAAATTCACTTACATGTAAATGAAAAATCAATCTGTAGGCAATGGAAAAGGATACTGAAGGGATACTGAATAAAATTTAACAAAAGTTTTGTTACGTCAGGTGAACTCTCATTTTCACAGAATCATAGAATAGTTTCAGTTGGAAAGGACCTTCAAAGGTCATCTGGTCCAAACCCTCTGCAGTGAGCAGGGACATGTTCAACTAGATCAGGTTGCTCAGACCCCGTTCAGCATGACATTGAATGTTTTCAGGGATGGGGCACCTACCACCTCTCTGGGCAACTTGTTCCAGTATTTTACCAACATTTTAAATGGACCAGACAGAAATGGTGACTTTTAGTGAATGGAGAAGAAATTCTCCCCTTTTATGTTCCAACTACAGATAAATCTTGCAAAAAAAAAAAAATATAAATTCCCAGCATATCTTTCTATGGGAGCCTGGTTGGGACACTGGGTTCCATCATAGTTTCAAGTATAATATAGTTGGAAGATAGTGACAAGAATGTGGCCAATTAGAACAAAAGAAGTAACTTTTCCTCTTGTTCTCTTTTCCTTCTATTAGAAGCATCATACTATTGGATATGAAATATATAATATTGTTTGTATGAATACTTTCTTTAGACATGCACCTGAATATGTTTGGCATATTCTAAACATTTTTTTTGCTTCCTTTAGACTTCCAATATGTTCTCCTTTGAAACTATGATTTTATCTAACTTAGGGTATCATTTGTCTGCATAAAAGTCTACGCAGCCTTCTAGAATGAAGGATCAGAAATGTTTTATTTCCCAACTTTCATTGTGATGATGATCATCATCATTATTATTACTGTTAGTATTATTACTGGGTACTGTAACTTTTGTTTTTCTTCAAACAAATTATTTCAGATTTTTATTGATAATTGCATCTTCTCCCTCCTCCATATACAATAATATTCTTGAAAAATGCAAACCAAGATGAGATACACATTTTCCAGTTTCCTTTTTGGAACAAATGAAGTTTTAAGTTAGCAAACTTTTATGTATGCAGATCTTTTTGTGAGCAACTGATTTTCTCTGCTGTCATTTGTTATAGGCTCTGTTTCCAATAGCAAAAGAAACTACTATTACAGAATAAGATATATGAGTAGGTTTTTCTCTCTGATTAATGTCCAAATCAACATTTACATAAAGAAAGTAAAATCATTAATATCCACTGATGTGAATTGACATACTATTATTGAATTTAATATTTAATTTACACAAATGTCTTTTAAATATGAGTAATGTAGTGATATTACTTTGAACTTTCAACAATATGTTCAGAAATTCTGCCTTGTTTGCTGAGGTCTTCAGCATAACACTTTCTGTTGATATTTTGGTGCATGTTTAATTTTAATTGTGCTCTTGCAAGAACAATCCCTCCTCAACACAGATGAGAAATACATTTAATGTGCTTTTTCTGTGGCATTTTCAAAAATTTCCACTCATCGCAGTGTTCTTAAAGTTATACACATCCTTAGGCTTTACAGAATTTCACTGAAAATTCTCTGCTCATGAATATAATACATCCCAGACACTTTATTACTCAAAAAGCACAGAAAAAACATACAAAAAGATACTGATTTAAAACATGCTATGAGATACTCTTTAAGCTTCTGAATGTATGGTAATGAACCTATACTGTCAATGCATATACTACAAAGTAATCAAGCCTTAACCTTGGAAAAAAATATCACAGAACATACGATCCAACAGTTTGGCAAGTACTTTTTATGCTACCTTATGTCTCTGAAAATGATTTAAAATTCTTGCTGGTTTTATAAATACTCTGCCACTCTATCAAAATGTGTTTTCATATTCTGTATCATTCAAGGTCTGATACAACTGACAAGACCATGTCAGGGGCAATTTTAAGCTGTTAAAGACCTTGCTTTGTTAGATCCCGGTCAGTGCTGACTGTAGCAGAAGCAGAGAAAAGACGTTCATTATGACAGGGAAAAAGTGTTAAAAAGAAAACAGGATGCTAGTTTCTTAACCTTCACAAATGTAACCTTCTCTAAAATGACAGATACATGTCAAAGTATTAGAAGAAAAAAAGTAATACAAAACTTAACATCAGTAAATCACAAACTAGACAAGCAAAAGCAGAAATCTTTACTTCTCTGAAGTAAATCATAAATGAGTTTGATATATTTTCCCTTCTTTATCTCTTTGTATCAAGATTTTTAAAAAACATAGTTTATGGAAAAAAAAAGAAAATATTAAGTGTACATCAGCTTTTGCTTCACATATCAGTTATTTTAAAATTTCTGTGAACTGAAAAAAGAAAATGTCAAATCAACTATATGTAGTTACATATTTGTAGTTTTGATCAGCACAATTTAAATTTAAAAAGAACCTGTTAGAAACGTAAGAGATAATTTAGAACAACTTGCTATACAAAATAATCTAAATTAATAATTAGAAATTGTGCCTACAAAAAATTTTGGTAATATTGATTTTCCTTAAATCAACATCAGACATACAAATCTTATTACTGCCAGTGAAAATTATATGCTGACTCAAAATCCTATGAAGCCAGCTAAATTTAGACACTTCCAACTATTTTAGTAGACATTTAATCGCAAAAAAACCCCATCATGAATCAATAGGTGCGATTCAATAGTCAATGGCGTTGACATGTACATTGATTTAAGTAAGATTAGCAAATGTTTTTGTTTCTAATCACATTTTCTTACTGAATTTACTTCCCTCTGTCTTGACCGAGTGTGTCAAAACACACCAGAACACTGTTAATCTATACAAAGTACTTCAACCAGTAAAGTTTTAAGAGCTGGTATATTTTTGAACCATTGTTGTCAGTACCTTTTCAGTAATTTTACAAAACATATTAAATCAGAACTCCAGAATTCTAAATATAAACTGAAACGACATTAAGTAAATAATGCAGATTCGAATTTTTTTTTAATATCTTCCTTCCTACTTCTGATGTTTACTAATGTGCAGTGTTTTTATTACTGTTATGTTATGATATAATGGAAAATTTTTTTTTACATATTATTTAACCTTTTTTTTTAGAAAAAAAGTAGTTTATGACTTGTTGGTGTGCTGGCAAAACCAAATGCTGCTGTCCCATGAATATGGATGAAATAATGACCATCACACAGACTATTGATCCTCTCTCAAATATCATGTGTAATTGCAATACATTAAGAATACCACGAAATACTTTTTTTTTTTTTTTCCCCAAATCTAGCAACATCCCAACACTTTCAAATCAGGTTAATATTTTGGGATGTTTTTCTTCCAAATTAATTTCTCAGATAACATATAAGAACATATACGGATTATTCCCCTTACTGGATATATTTTAAAACTGACAGAACATAATTAAGGAAATGTATATGGTTATTTATCATTTCTGATATCTTACAGTCTCATAAAAGATTTTTCTTTAAAGTGCTACATCACTAAAATAATATATGATTATGACCAATCCTAAAATTCTGTTATCTTAAAACACATAAATAAATGTATATAAATAAATATATCCTTAAACCTGATATCTTCCTGACAAGAGGATACAACAGAGGATACAAGTCCTGATTCTTACGCTTATAGTAATCTCCTTAGAAATAAAACAAATATTTGAAAATAACAAAAGTGGATTAAATGCCTTTTATAGAGGGTTATCTGCAGTAGTGGGGATACTAAACACTAACAGACATGGACACTTCAAATAATCTAGCAGTTTTTAAATGCACTATAACAGAAAAGAGAAAAATCTGTACATACTGCTAGCAAAGCACTAAATATGTTCTGCTCAAAATATTTGTAGTCACAAAACTATGCTTATTCCTAAATTGGTTTTGAATAAATACTAAAGCCAACTACTATGTATTTTTTTTTTAAATGATACATTTTAAATAGTATGTAGAGTATTGGGTTTTAGTTTGAATCAGAAAAATTAGCATACTTGTTACATGGAAATAATAAACACATTCTCTACTTACACTGTCTCATGCTCATGGGGCAAACCTTGGTTGTCAAAACCAGTTCATTAGTATTAAGTTAAAATAACATGCTGATTTTATTTCTAATAAATAAAAACACAGTTGTTAAGGGACACTGTCATTGGATCCAGTAATCTTATCCCTTAGCTCTGCTTGAAGGAAGCCTTGTTGCTCAGTTCATTTTTTTTAGCACAAATTAGGCTTGTTATCTTCTGTGAGAAAAATGATATAGGGAGACTGAATTACTGTCTTGTGATTGTTTCACGTACACTAATGAAAACTATTTAATGAGTGTTTTCATAGTAACAGCTGTTTTCTTTTTACATTTTCTTTTTACATTACATTTTTCTGTGTCCTACATCCATAATAGTGATGCTGAATTATTACTACTTTTTAACACAGCATGTCAGGCAATAAGATAATTCTCCCTATCTATCTTTTTAATTGCTTCCGGATTAGAAATAGAGCATGAGTGCTTTTCTTTCACAGCATATAACACAATAATTGCAGCTTGTTTTATTCAGGAGAGACACATCAGAACTTGAATTTAGATCTTTGTATTAGTCAAGAATGACAAAGAAAATCTTTTAAGATTTTCTGATATTGTGTCTGATGGGGAAAGAATTCCATATGAGTATTCTAACCTAACTCTTGCTTCTTCTTACTTATATTTGAATGTTATTTCCAGTGTGTGATGATGAGAGGTTTATTTTTAAGCCCATTTAGTCTTGAGATATCCTCGAATTTTCACATTTCTAAAACTTATATGCAACCTCAAATATCAACATTAATGCTGCATAACTTACTTACAGTAGGTCCTGAAGAGCTGCTGACCAAAGAATTACAGAAATATCTGCTTTCCGAGAAGCAATAGGATTATGCTCTGCCTTAGGTTTAGAACAGTCATATGTTTACTTCTTTGCTTTAAGTAATATTTATTGTGGGAAATATCAGCTTGTAACAGGGTTCTGATATAAGAAGGGATACTTATCAAAATGTACCCAATACGTTGTTTGTATTTGTCAACTATTATTAAAATGTTGTCAGATGTCTTTCATCATTAGTCATTTCCTCCCGTATATAATACAAAGTGATGTTTTCTTACAGAATTCTTGTTTTCTGCAATCATATCATCAACTCTATTCAGACCTTAATTGAACTGAATCACCACATGGCAACACTAGTTTTTTCCCTTGTCTGTAGAGTCTTGATAATTGTTCTCCTAAATTGGATACCTTTGTTAAATATCTGAGGTTAGACAGGGGTGATTCATTTCCTTTCTATACTGTGCAAGGGAAACTCATATTTACCACGTCAGGTACTGCCAACATTAATTACCTGTACACCTACTTCAGGTGGTATCTGTGGTTCACCATTAGTCATCTAATCTAATCAATATGAACTTTCATCACCAGTAGACAGTGCTGTCTTCCAAGCACAATTAAAAGATCACCTACAGCATATAACTTAAAGACAGTATTCTAGTATTTAAAATCTATTCCACTGTCTACGCATATCATGGTTTCTACAACAATCTTGTAGCCGCTCTGATGCAGACTCATCCAAAATATCTTCCTTTAAGAGTTTCTTCTCTTAACTATTTTGTGTGTATCTTATTAAAACTTCATTTTTTTAATGTAAGAGAAGCATGAAGCTGACAGCAGCAAAATGTAGGAGAACACTTTAATATGTCAGCAACGTAGCCAAAATAAAACTGATACTTAATTGAGTATGTTTAAAAGATAACAAGATTACTACTGTCCTGGTTTTGTTAAAAAGACCAGCTCTCTTTTAGTGATTTTTCCTTTCAGCTAAGTTCTTCTAGGTGGCTGTACTTTTCTGAGTTTTTGCCTACATATTTTTCCTTGGATGCTGCACTCAGAGCTGGTAAGAAGACCAACGGAATTCTCTAATATCAGTTAACTTCTTCACGTAATTTTCAGGCTATTTAACAAATTTTTGCAAGTTATTTCATAGAATCACAGGATGTCCAGAGTTGGAAGGGACCCACAAGGATCATGGAGTTCAACTCCTGTCCCTGCATAGGACAACCCCACAGTTCAGACCACGTGTCTGAGGGTGTTGTCCAGTCTCTTCTTCAATACTGCCAGGCTTGGGGCCATGACTACCTCCTTGGAGAGCCTGTTCCAGTGCTCCAGCACCCTCTGGGTGAAGAATCTTTCCCTAATGTCCAACCTAAACCTCCCCTGGCACATTCTCCTGTCATTCCCTCAGGTCCTAACACTGATCACCAGAGAGGAGATCAGCTCCTGCCCCTCCTCGTCCTCTTGTGAGGAAGCTGTAGACCATGATGAGGTCTCCCTTTAGTCTCCTCTTCTCCAAGCTGAACAAACAAAGTGACTTTAGCTGTTCCTCATACAGCTTGTACTCAAAAACCTTCACCAACTTTGTAGCCCTCCTCTGAAGATTCTGCAGTAGCTTTTTATCCTGTGGCACCCAGAACTGCACACAGTGCTCCAGGTGAGACCGCACCATTGCAGAGTAGAGCAGGACAATCACCTCCCTCGCCCAGCTGGCAATGCTGTGCTTGATGCACCCCAGGACATGGTTGGCCCTCTTGGCTGCCAGGGCACATTGTTGGCTCATGTTCAACTTGCCGTTGACCAGAACCATCAGATCCCTCTCTGCTGCTCTCCAACATCTTGTTCCCCAGTCTGTATGTACAGCCAGGGTTGCTGTGTCCCAGGTGCAAAATCCAGCACTTGCCCTTGTTAAACTTCATAAGGTTGGTGGTTGCCCAGTTCTCTGTTTTGTCTAGATCCCTCTGCAGGGATTAATATTTAATATTTTTATGTGAAGGTGGAGTTAATTGAATGAATAGATATAATTAATGCATTTATTGTTTCCTATAGAAATCTTCACATTGGTTACTTTTCAATTATTCCTTCTTGATAACTGAAGTAAGAAGCATTTATGAATTGACATTTTAAGGAATGGGTGGTAAAAAGTGTATTACTCAAATAAACTCTGTACGCGTTTTCTGCCATACCACTTATACGGATGATATGTTAGCTGTGAGTCAAAAAACAATCAAAGCACAAGATCCAAATTTTTGCTGGAGAATGTATTTTTGTGCACTTGCACTGATTATATCTTTACAATGCATAGTGTATGGCCAGACAGCAAATTCCTAGAACTTGGTTTTCTCTACAGGTGTAAGCATCATGCTACTATTCTGACTGGGAGAATGACTCTATGTGTTGTTTCAGAGTGTTGTTTTTGAGGAATTCTGAGCCATGCTTGAGAGTAAAATCATTGAGGAAGGCCAAGATAGATTTCATACATTTGTTCTGAAGGCTAGTAGCGTTCTTCATTATTTCTACTGAGTTAATAATGAGATACCTTGATTAGAATCAGAACCTTACTTGGTCAGAAGTTTCACTAAATGTCTGGAGTCTTGAATCTTACAAGGCTTGTGTGCTTCAGCGGTAAGCAGGACTGTACTAGCGATGGGTCTCATAGACATGCACATGTGACTTAAATCTAAATATTTTCAAGGCTCTGGGGTAGCTTGATTCCTTAATTCCTCCAAAACATACTGAAAAAAAAAAAATAAAAAAAATCTGGAGAACGGGAAGGTTGAAAGTTCCAGTCAACCTTTGAATGTTTCAGTAAATTAGGAAAAGCCATGGTGTAATAAAGGTTCCAAAGAGAATCTCATGGTGACGAAAGACCTGACAAATTTATCTACTCAAACATATCTAGACATGATCTGTATATAGGAAGAACAAACAAATTAACAAATATAAAAATCTAATAATGTGTTCCTTGCAATCCACATGATTTCAGAAGGGATTGAAAAATGTATCTTCAAAAATCGTGTGCGTACAGTACTAAAACTCATGTTCACATCTTCACATGACATCCTGTTCTCTCCCCAGTCACCCTAACTCTCTCTGTCAGTGTGAAATTACTGCCTAGTGTGTCTAAATGAATAGACAGTACAGTGCTTCACCAAATACCTTTTAAACATGACTCAGTATGAATTATTGATATGCCCATCACATTCCATTATTTACATATTCAAATTCAACGGAAGACGGAAAAAAGCCAGCTTTATTTTATGGGGGAAATGTACACAATTACAGCTACAAAAATGTTTAATAATGTTTAATAATGTTTAATAATTTTTGTTTGAAATAAAAAAGTCTTAAACTGAGTATTCTCTAAGTCTCTTGAAACTGGATTCTAATCTATTTTTAAAACTGTTGTTACAAGGAAGAAAATTATTGAGTGTTTTTAATAAAGAATACTTTTTCCCTGAAACTACACTGAGGATTTTGGTTAACAGAAAGCCTTCTGAAGTGATCTGTATTGTTAAACAAGATGTCAACAACAGTTTCATTCTTAGGAAGAGTAGTATATTTTAGTAAAGTGGAAATGAAATTAGTTTGCTTGCGCCTGCAAGCACACTATGTGTTTCTTTATTATATCTACAAGCAGCAGATATTTCAGTGTACACTTTCAATGGGCACTAAGTCATAAGCTACTTTTATTTACATGTTTGTGAAATGAATTAATAATTTATTACCAATTTAACTTGAAGGAGTGAAATTCTGACACCTGACAGGAAACATTACGATACTGTATCTTATTACAAGTACTAGAAGGATTACATCAATTAACAGTTCATGGACACATGTTGAGTCCTCTAAAAAAAAAAAAAAAAAAAAAAAATAACATTTTAATTTCATATACCTTATACAAGACAGTGAAAATTAAATTACAAAGGAAACACAGAGATAGATGAACAATTTTGAAATTCACATATTGTCACCTTCAGAATGTCTGAATTTTCTTCTATGAAAACTATTTCACACTCTCAGGAGAATATAATTAGTTTTCCAAAATTCATTCTATTAATAAATGATTTATGTTTAAAGTGAATTCAATTAATTCAGAAATAATTTACCTTTTTTTTTTTTTCTTTGTGAATTCCCTAAGACTTTTAACAGGAGGCTGATTTTGTGATAAGGACTAAAGTCCTTATGAACACTGGTAGAAAACAGAAGGAAAAAATAGTGTGATTCCAGTCCATTTTTTTGATTTTCACTGTTAATGTTTCATTTATTAATAAAAATAAAATACATTATATATGAATCCAGCTGCAGGATTTACAAATTAGCAGTTATTCTAAATACTTGAAATAGTTCCTTCTCAGATGTCTACTGTTTCAGTCATGGATAATTCCTGAAACAATATGTGTACAGGAAATGAATAAATCAGAAAATAAGTTGCTGAAAATTAAGTTAAATAAATTTTACTGAAAATGAAGAAAAAAAAAGGTAATCAGAAAGTGAACTAGGATAACAGAAATGGGAAACAGACTAGCAAAATACATATACATAGAGAGATATATGAAGGTGTATGCTCTGGTATGTGCCCTGGAAAAATCACGGAGAAGCTTGTCTTGGGAGTCATTGAAAAACATCTGAATGACAACGCAGTCATTGTCCCAGCCAGCATGGGTTCATGAGGGGGAAGTCTTGCCTGAGCAACTTCATTTCGTTCTATGGCAAGGTTACCCACCTAGTTGACCAAGGGAAGCCTGTCAATGTGATCTTTTTGGATTTCAGCAAAGCCTTTGATACTGTCTCTCCCAGTAATCTCCTGGACAAGACGGCCAGCATACAGCTGGATACATGCACAATGCAGTACGTGAGCAGTTGGCTGATGGATCGGGTGTAAAGGGTTCTAGTAAATGGAGTAATGTTGGGCTAGTGATCCTCAGGGATCCATCTCAGGGCCAGCACTCTTCAATGTCTTCATAAATGACTTGGACACAGGACTTGAGAGATTGCTTAGCAAGGTTGCGAATGACACAAAATTGGGGGGGAGCTGTCAACACTCTTGAGGGCCTGCAGAGGGATTTGGATAAATTGGAGAACTGGGCAATCACCAACAGCATGAAGTTCAACAAGAGCAAGTGCTGGTTTTTGCATCTGGGACATGGCAACCCTGGCTGTTCATACAGACTGCGGTATGAGATGTTGGAAAGCAGCTCCGTGGAGAAGGATCTGGGGGTTCTGGTCAATGACAAGTTGAACATGAGCCAACAGTGTGTCCTGGCAGGCAGGAGAGCCAACTGTATCCTGGCGTGCATCAAGTACAGCATTGCCAGCTTGCTCTGCTCTGGGGCAGCCTCACCTGGAGCACTGTGTGCAGTTCTGGGTGCCACAGGATAAAAAGGATATAAAACTGCTAGAGACTGTCCGGCTACGAAGTTGGTGAAGGGTTTGGAGAGGAAGCTGCATGAGGAGCAGCTAAAGTCACTTTGTTTGTTCAGCTTGGAGAAGAGGAGGCTAAGAGGAGACCTCATTGCTGTCTACAGCTTCTTCACAAGGGGAGGAGGAAGGGTAGGCACTGAACTCTTCTCTTTAGTGACCAATAACAGAACCCGAAGGAACGGCAGGAAGATGTGCCGGGGGGAGGTTTAGGTTGAACATTAGGAAAAGGTTCTTTACCCAGAGGGTGCTGGAGCACTGGAACAGGCTCCCCAAGGACGTGTCACAGCTCCAAGCCCGACAGTGTTCAAAAAGAGACTGCACAACGCCCTCAGACACATGGCATGAGCTGTGGGGTTGTCCTATGCAGGGACAGGAATTGGGTTCGATGATCCTTGTGGGTCCCTTCCAACTCAGGACGTTCTATGGTTCTGTGTATCTGCTGAAGGCAGACATTTCTGCTGTGTTAAGACATTTGCCTGAAATCACCAATTTTCACTTAAGATCTGTATTTGAACAATACCTTTACTTTCACAAAAACGAATTCAAGGTGACATTTAATGTTCACAATACATACAGTACTTTTGTCAGTTTCATTAGTTCTGAGGGCATGTTTGCCAAAACTAGCATATCTGAAGTAGACTCAAAATGCAAATGACAGATTGTGAAGAGAAGTGAGGAGAGAAGAAAAACAGATTGGAACTTGCTTTGTAACATCAGTTCAAGTGCTCTGATGCCTAGCTGATCTAGAAAAAGTATTAATGGAGTGAAAACAGGTTACAGAAACTCTTCCAGAAGACCGTACAAATTTGAAAGTACAGCTTCAAAAGTGATTCTGTGAATTCTAGTATATATATTTTATATTTTTATATATTTAATTATAACTCCTCTGCTGATTGCCTTCCCTCCAACTCCTGAACTCAAAATGTCAAATACTACAGAAAATAAAGAAATTACATTTTTTGTTAGCCCTGGTCCTTTATGTGTCTGTTCTATGAACTACCACTCAAACTGTATGCTATGTTATAAAACAACAACAACAAAACACACACACACACAAAACCAACAACACCAAAAAAACAAACAAACAAACAAACAAAGCACAAAAACAAACAAAAAAATTGATTGCTTTTGTTGCAGTGGATAATTATGGTATTCTTGGAAAAAATAGCCACTCTGGTAAATCCTGTATAAAAAGACATGTATCTGTGATGGAATAGGCAATATATAAAATTGTTAACTGAAAATCATAGCTCTCAAAACAAACACATGAAGAATTGTCTCCATAGTAACAATTTATTCACTTGGATGAAACTTTGGCTCCTTAAATTAAAAAAATTAAGTTTGTATTCATACACCTATAAGTTTTTATTGTGTTTTTAGATTTCTATATAAATATATCTATTAAATTAAATAAAATATATTTAATTACATAATTTTTAATCCATGGAAGGAACAGCATATTTTAAATACGTTAAAAACTGTTTTACAAAAAACTCTTGAAGGATGCGATTTTTTAAAAAGAAATTCAGTAATGAATAAATTCAATTATTAAAACTTATCTCACTATTTTTTGCAAATAATCCTCACTGCTGATTCTTGAACAAAATAATATAATTATGACTAATGAAATTAAAACATTAATGCTCTTTCAAACAGTCTTCCAAAATTATCTCCAGCTTCTAGAACATAATAAAAAACTATTATATTTTCACATTTACAAAAACACTTGTTCATTGACATTTCCAACTGAATACTGTTAAATATAATCCTATCAGCTGAAGAACAGCAATGCTTTTGATATAGATGTTATACCACATATATACCTATTTTGTAATGTAACTTTTTTTTCACATTTTGTGCAAGTTGAAGGGAAAGTGATTTGTTTGGTATATAAAATATTTTTTCCATAAACATTTTATTCTTAGTTTCATCAGGCTTTACCTTAATTACAGTTTTTGCACAACAAAATATTAATATATAAAATTATGCAAATGTCATTAATGCCAGATAAAGCCTGAACACCAAAGAAAATGGTGTCTGCTATTAGGGCTAGGATTTTCAAAAGTGTAAGGTGAATCATATTTCATGATACTAAGAGATTACAGTATCAAAGATGAAGTAAAATAAATAATGACTTAAGAAGAATACACAAGAACGTGCAACAGCATATTTATAAAAATGTTCGGCCAACAACTTCCAGTTTTTCGTTAAGTATTAGTAATTATTTATAGGCAGTATAAAGAGTGGGATTAGGATAGGTTTGGTGAAGGATTGGAAATGCAGGTATTTTTACAGTATTTAAGTTCAACATTATTAACTATTTAATAGTTTATTCCTTTACAGAGTGCATTTTCATATACATATTTTCTCCATTTTAAATATATTTTCATACTTAGCAGATGAGCAGACCTTTCAAGAAGTGTCTTAGAATGTTTTGGGTGCCTGCAACACATTAATTTAATAGAGATTCTAGAGGTAAGTATAACAAACTTTATTCCCATCCCTCTAGAAATACAACCAGATGCCATGTCTGTAGGTTTTTTAAGAAACTTGAAACCTTTGCTAGGATAAGTGAAGTTTCCACTGTAGGTCCATAGGATTATTTAAAACTCATTGTCTTGATATGTACTGAACGTTTACAGAAAACAACATTGACTTTGAAACGATTAACAGTTGTAAATCTACACAAGATGACCTGTCTTGATCTGTCCATTAAATACAGCACTTGCTTTATGAAGGAAAATACCCCCTGTAAGAAGACCAAAAGCTCTGCAGAGCGGTCTTGCTTTACGAAAACCACAGTGAATAATTCAGGTATCCTGAGAAAGATGTCAGCTCTGTTTTCTCGATTGGATGCTGCTTTTTCTTCTTCTTGAGCAGGATGTCAGTGTCACCCCATTTCTGTTGATGAACTCCCACCACAGTTATTTGGAGCCTTCCTTGGAAGACATTAAGACTTCCATTTTACTCTGCTGTTTTTGTAAAGAGTGCAATCTGAGCAATCTGAGATTGAAAACAAAACCAAACACACAAACAAACAAAATCTAACAACAAAACCCAGAAATAAACACAAACTTTTTCCATTTGAGGAAAATAAAGTAATCTGAAGGGATGCATCAAATATATGAGTAAACAGTTAGTATGTACTTAAGAAACAAATAAAAAAGAAGAGGAATAAAACTGGAAAAGTAAATCTTGGAAAAATATACGGAAAACATCCAGAAACTCACAGCTGGATGCAGAGTTCTAAAAAATCAGCTGCTTCCTGGGGTTCTATTGAATGCATGGTTCCTCAAATGGCAAAAGCAGCAACTGAAATTCTACAGGTCATCTCATGTTCAGTTTCTTGATTGTCTTTTTTGGTGTTCACAAATCCTGTGTACTGCTTGCAGTGACCATCAAGAACACAAACCAATTAAATACAAAAAATGAATTACATACTATAGAAATCTTGGAATCGCGCATATGTGAAAATTATTTTTAACTATTCCTACTAAATGTCAAGTCATAACAAAATGTGAGTGCAATACAAGAGAAATGATTTTGATACTTGAAATAACACAAATTCAACATTTGGCTCTCTGTATCTGATGGCTTCTTTTCTAGAAACTAAGCATCTGTTCCAACTTAGCTTCTAAGACTAGAAAAGCAAAACAAAACACCATTTTACAGTAATTGGGCAGATTAGAGAGAACAGAATTTCAAATCACAATACAGTAATTGATTAGGATTGTAATGATGTTAATTCCAATTAAAATAACACTGACAAGACAAATGCTCATTTGAAATCAATATCACAGTAATGAGGTGTCTATATTTTGCCACCATTGCTGATTTATTTCCACAAGCAGTGACTTTTCAGCCTGAGTTTACCTGCCAAGAGAACCACTCAAAATAAATGATGATGCAGATAGATACATAGATAAATAATTGAAAGAACGTGGGAGGAAATTATAGTCAATCACAGGAATGACACCACTGAAGAAAACAAAATATCTGGTATTTTTTTGTAGATGTATCATAACTTTACAACTATGCAAAATACAGTGTTTGAATTTCAATATAATAATGAAAATGAAAAATAAAATTGAATGGTTGCTTCCCCCAAGTAAGGTAATCTCCTATAACAGTTAATATTAAGTACTCGCTGATTATAGTACTGAATTGATTAAAATATTTGAAAATTTAAGAATTTATTTCTTTGCTTTCGTAAAGGATGTTCCATATTTATATATATAAGCACCCCTCACACTGCTGTGCTTTGTAGCTAGGACAGTGTTGATAACACATCAATGTTTTGACTACTGCTGAGCTGTGTCCACACAGCATCAAGGCTGCATCTCCAATGCCCCCCCCCATCCTATTCCAAAATCCAGAAGTCTGGGGATGGGGCAAGAGGTTAGGAGAGTACATAGCCAGAGCGGCTGACCCAAACTGACCACAGGGATATTCTATACCATATGATGCTGTGCTCAGCAATAAAAACTAAGAGAAAGAAGGAAGGGGGCATTTGTTACTAAGGCATTTGTCTCCTGAAGTAACTATTGTGCATACTGAGGAGCTACTTCCCTGGAAGTGGCTGGAATACACTTGCCAATGGGAAGGAGAAAATAAATCTTTTTCTTTGCTTCTGTGTGTGGCCTTTGCTTTTCTTTATTAAACTGCCTTTATCTCGACCCATAAGTTTTTCATCTTATTTTCTCCCATGACCTGTTGAGGAGGGGAGTGGGAAATCAGTTTAGTGGGCACCTGGATACCAGCCAAGGTCAACCCACCAGATTCCTATTATTAATGTATTTATTTTATTAATTTTAAATACAAAAGGGAAAATATATGTATGAGTCCAGAAAGAAAACAAGTAGACTCTGTCAGTAGCATCAGATGCTATGTAAGAATGAATACACAACTGTATCCTATACTACTAACTTATAGATACTGTGTATGCTGTAAAATATTTTATGCCACAAAGTTAACCGCCTACATTTCAGCTGTTTCTCATACAAAGCATTTCACAGTTCTTTGTGCAATAATTCTTAATTATTACTGACAACTAGTGCATTAAATACAACCATATGTTTGCTGGACCTTAAAGGTCAATTTCTGTTCTAAGTATATAAAATAACAATTCATAGCACATTTACTGTTACCAGTTTCTATGTTGCAATTTCTCAAAAGCACATGATTTTGAGGGCTACAGCATGCATAATAAGTAAATATACCTCCCATACTCTTTTGAATTCACTCTTCTTGCAAAATAAGCAAATGCTTATCTATGACTTAATTTGGTTTGAAGTGATTGTGATAAAATGCCAGTGCAGCCCAATTAGCAGAAATGTGTCAAGAGGTATGTCAGGAGAAGTGGCAGGGGTCTGGAACTTTTTATCTGGTTATTGTGGTACACTGACAACAAACATTCAGAAGTAGCATCATTTATGCTTGATGTTATACCCAGACTAAATAAATGTAGGACAGAATAGCCCATCGCTGGTGACTAATCTGCACAAGGCTTTCATACACAGCGTTCTTACATTTCGAGTTTAGGGCAATAGTAAATTACCTCTCTGCACAATGTATTTGTCTGCATAGCTCCAGAGTCAATCTACAGTGAATTTCATGTGCAAATTCTGTATCATGTACTGCCATGGGTCTTTTCCTGTCATTCTAATGCAATGTTAAGGCTGGTAAATATTGGAAAGTATGAAAGACAGATGTATAAAACAATCCAGTTGCTCATTCATCTGGGACAGGGAATACAATCTAATACTGAGAATTTCTCATGCTTTAAAGAGTACATATCTAGGGTTTACTCATACTTCAGGTATTGACAGCTACTTTCATATCTTGACTTATAAATGTTTTATGATTTGTAAGAGCATTAAAGCTCATGAAGCATGATTTTAATATTACACATATTAATATTTATTCCTTATATATTTGTAGATTACAGGGCCAGAAAACATCACTGTGGTGATCTAGCTTGACCTCCTGCAAAAATCACAAGTTTCTTAGAAGTTAATGAATTTATAATTCCTATTAAATACAGGAGAATTTGTAAAGAAAAAGAATAAATCACCAATTTTTTTTTTTTCTGTGTATTGCAGCATGGCAGTTTATGTCATGGAAAGATTTTTGCAGGGACTCTGGGTACAATAATACCTCAGATTAAAAAGATTTTTTTAATGGATTTTCCTTTTGGATTTATTCATTTAAGCCCTCTCAGAGAGCACCTTCTTTAGGTATTGAGAGTTTTCTGACTTCACCTTGACTTTGTATCATCCCAGGGTCTTGATCAAAACATTGCTGACGCCACTACCTTGAAAAATCTATCTAAACCACAAATTATAACTAAGAAAATAAAGTATATATCTAGTTATTGGTTTTAGGTCAATTTTTAAATTATTTATATCACTTTATGAATATAAAATAATCAGCTCTTCTGTCAATCATATTTTTTTCTCCTGGGGTTATATCAATCTGATGGACACATAATTACCTGGCATATTCTATTCCCAACATATGAGCAGAATACCCCAGATATGACTAGAATGAAGAAAATGCTTATAAACGGTCAAGAGGAAAAAAAAAAAAACAACAACAACAACAAAACTATTAAGAAAGGGTGAGGAAACAGTGTTCTTCATTAGAAAGAATAGCACCTGTTTCATTACATTAAAAAAAAAATATTAGTACTGTTGTGATAATGCAAATGCTGGAGCTCAAATACTGTAACTTTTGCTACCAAAAAAGAGCCTAAGCATGCTAACTTTAACAAAATTCCAGGAATACATCTGTTTATGCACAGATTTCCAGTTTGGGAACAGGAAGAAAAATTGTTTTGTCAGTCAGGCAAATTACCTCTTTAATTAATTCTAGAGTCCTGGCTGATTAGATAGGATTTGATTAAGAAACTTAACTACAAGATATACACTTTATTGTTGCTATAAAATTGTAAAATTTACTCATAATTTACTTACCTTTTTTTTTTCCCCAAATATAAAAATTTTCTAGGTTTTAATGAGGTTTAATTTGGGCTATATAATATCTTTATCGTGTTTACTTGAGTAATAGGTAAAGATGCTCACACTCCAACAAAACCATAAATATCCATGTCATTTTAATTACCTCTAAGTTTTCAGAATTTATCTAATAAAGAAGAAGAAGAAAACAAGTAGATATTATCTATTTATGAAAACAGAAACTAATTAGAGGCAGATGATGAGATTTAATGTGCAGTTAGGCACCAGGGAAAAATTACAGAGACTGACAATTCTGTTCTCATTTAATTTTAATGTAAACCTACTCTTACTTGAAAATTTTGAGAATTATTTTTTTAATTAAAATTGTTGTTACTTTATTACAGTACTCATTTTAAGAGTGAGCAATGTGCATGTTGATCATCTTTGGTTTTATTACTAATGGACTTTTTTTATATGGAGAACTGTTATTTCTGTTTTTCATTGACTTTGCTAATCCTTGTTGGCATTTTAGTACGTAGTTCAGTCCTAGGGCTGTCTTGAGAGGTTGATTATAAATTGATACATGACTTGAAACAAGATTCATTTAGCAGGCAAAACACTTTGCTTCACAAATAGAATCTGGATAATTATTGATTTTTTCCTTTTCATGTGAAAAATAAATTTTCTAATCCTTACTTCTGTTTAGTCGTTAATCCATTGCCACTTAGTAACACTAACTTTCTAACAATATGTACAAAACAATGAACACCAAGTGTTTAGGCAGTTTTCAAAATCTTACTAAATATTTACAGGCAATTGTTGTACAATCTGGTCTCAAATATTGGGGGAAAAAAAAAAGTGGAAATCAGCTTTGTTAAGGATAAAGTACCAAGAGCCAAAACAGTTTGTAATGCTGTGACGCTACTTCAGCTTTTTGGCCATGACATGAAACATCATCAAAGGTAGGAGTGGAGTGTATGGAACATGGCTAAGAAATGCAGCTACGTATTCTAGCTGATGAAATTATGGAATGCTGAGTACATGCCAGTTTGAATTCTCTAGATACATTTATCCAGCAAATTGCCAGAAACTTAGGTCACCAAGGGATTATTTTAATTTCTCTTCTTTAGAGCATAATAAGATGATGTGGCCTATAAATGTGGCCCAATACAATCCATATTGCCTGTGGCTTTTATTAAAAATCCACTTCTCTGGGAGCTGCCAGTTTGGATTTACATATAGCGAAACCTGGTGATTAGTCATAATTCCCAATTAATATACAGGAACTACCCAATGTATTTTTTGAAGAAACAAAGCTTATATTTGTGATAAAACCACATCAACTGTGGACACAAAAAATAGCTCCTCTGGACCTGCAGTAAATTTAGTCATTTTTTCATCTGCTACAGAGGAAGGGAAGTGCCATAGAGAAGGCTATGCTATCTCCTCTCCAACCACCTCTAGGATCTGAAGAAAGTAGTCCAATAGTAATAACTAGCTCTGGGCTTTTTGTACCAAATATTACTCATATTTCACAGAATGCTGGGAATTTTTCCTGTGAGTGACCACTGCACTGTAAGGTTATCATCTGTGGGGCCAGAGGTCCTTCCAGCCATCTGCTTATGTGTATTCATCTCAAACTAGGACCACTCCTCTTTAGACTGTGGGTAGTCAAGTTCTACACTTAACTTTTTTCCTGGTTTTTGTTACAAAGTTGTCCTGGTCTTGATTGTTGCCCCAAAAAGCAAACATGACAGGGGTTTGTTTGGTTGTTTTTTGTTGGCTTTGTTTCTTTTTAATGCTAAATATATACATGTACTACAAGAATTTTAATTTTCCTTTATTCAAAAAATGTAGCAGGCAGAAAGTGGCACAACACTGGAGTGTTGACCACCAAACCAACCCATGTGGGATTTAACTGTGCAGCAAACAATATGTGTAGTTTTGCACTCTAGCTTTTTAAGAAAAACACAGAATTCAGTCCAATACTTTGTATTATATGCTCATTCTTTTCCACAAAGCTATCTCTTGTATTTACACGTGTGTAATTACAGAAATCCCTTATGCAGTAAGCTTTGACAGAAGTATTCTTGCTCTGCTTAGGAGCAGTCTGGCTTGAAAACCATTTTGAACTTGGGAGTATAAACAAGATTATTTACAAGACCAGTTTGATTCCCTTGAACAACATGTCCCTTTTTTTTTTCACTACCCTATCAGTATTAGACCACTCTCCATTATTTAGCATTATTAAGGTAAGGATAAGACCTCTGTAATCCCTGTCAGCCTTCTTTTTGTTTCTCGTTTGTAATACCTACCTTATATAGAGAGACTGTATCATCGTGTTCCCTACCACATCACATCGCAATTGCTAGATCCTGAATACTGAAAAGCATACACGTCAGTTGTCATGACTAATCCACTTACCATTTTTCCCCCAAATTGCTTAGGTAGCTCAGTTTGTAGGTATTACTCCTTTTGCTTTATTAATAACGACTGTGAAAGGCTCACTGGTCGAAATGAGTAAAGAGCACCAGCTGGTTTAGCCTCAGCACTAAAAACATGAGGAGGTGGATTTTGCTTGGGGCTGCTATTGCCTGAGGACTGGCTGGGCGTCATTTGATTGATGGTGATTAATTCTGGGGGTTTGCATGAATTGTTGTTCTTAGGTTTATCTTTCTCTGAGGTGTGTGTTTGGTTGGTTGGTTGGTTGGTTTGTTAAGCTTCCCAAGCTGTCTTTACCTCAACCCACAAATTTTGTCACTTTTTCCCTTCCAATTCTCTCCCTTAACCCACTGTGAGGGGCAGAAGGAGCAAGTGGCAGTGTTGTGCTTAGCTCCCTACTGAGATTAATCCATGGCATCTATAAGAATGTGTATGTAAGTGTATGTTTACTGTGTGTATGCAAACACATGCATATGAGTACATGTGCATATACAGATATAATGTATGATGGGCATATATTAATATTTATATATTGATATCTCTAGTGTTTCTGGAAGCGATAATATGCTGGTAATAAATTTGCTTCCCTTTATCAGTGTTGCTGGACAAGCAAGCTCTGATAAGTGAAAAAGTTTGGCTGCATCAGACTTGTGTGAGACCTGAGCTACTTAGCTTAGCCCATAGAACATTTGTTCTATGTTATTACCAAGGCTGAAAGATGCATCTTGCTCAGTTCTGTGTTATGTATACCTATTGATGTGATCAAACTTAGTAAATGTCTGATTGCAATGAATGTTATTCTGCCTAAATCTTAAATACTCCTGCTTTCAGAGCATTACACAGCAGCAGGCTCCTAAACAAAGTTATGCAGGGTAGATACTAGAAAAGGAACAAATGAAAATAAATACTATTTCTAAATGTCATAGCTCATATGAGATTAAAAATGCAAAATTTCTATTTTTAATCTCGTGGCCAGTTCCAACTCAATTTCACAGCGTGCTGGCAACTAGTATAATAATAACAACAGAATGATTTGCCTGTAAACTCTTAATTTGCAAATACAAGAAAGAGGAATCACCTACAATGCAAATGCAGTTAATGGTTGTTTGTATCTGCTCTTGTGCTGGGAAAGCAATTATATGTTTATGAGTAATTTGTCTTTTTTTTTAATTTTATTTTTTCCACAAGAAGCAAGAATTTCTGTGTTGCTTCCTGCTGCACATGACAACATAATAATACAATTAAAACCAAATTAATTTAAAGTCATATTCCTTATTGCTTGGACAGATTTTGCGTTTCATAGTCTTTTAAATGACTACCAGTTTGGAGCTTTGCAGGAATGCTGGAACAAAGACATTACAGAAAGTGGGAAGTCTGAACAAGAATCTGCTTTACGTATCATAAACATGAAAGCAAATACAGTGTTTTTCAAGTTACCCTTAAGCAAAAGAATGGGAAACCTGTCTTTTATAAATATTCTACGATATCCTGGTTTGTGTGCTTAGAAGGTTTGTTATTTCATTTTGGGAATATGCTTGTAAGCATACTGTTCACATGTAGAAATTGCCAATTCCTTTCTATTTAAATAGAAATTTTGCAGGTGTAAATTTCTGGACCTACCATGAAAACTCTCTAAAGTGTAGGTGCTGGCACAGGCCAAAGAAAAGTATGATGAAATTAAGGTTTTCAATTTCAAAATACATATGTACACTTAGTGAAAGTAATATCAGTGGGATGTGCTGTATGGTTGACAAAATAAATCAAATCCTATTTTTCTCAATATCTATACAGAGCAACTACAGCGCTTCTGAAAATGTACATACACAATCTATGTACATCAAAGTATTTCCTTTGTAGAATAACAGGAAAATTCAGACCATGGAGTACCTTAGGTCTCTTGTTCAGCTCAAACCAGGACCAGCTACAAGGTCAGACTAGTTTGCTCATGGCTCGATTCAGTCAGGTCTTGAAAATTCCCAAGGATGTACACTTCACAGTTTCTCTGTACAGCCTGTTTCACTACCTGACTGTCCTGATGAGGAAAAAGTTTTCCTTTGTATCCTCTCTTGTTTCAGCATATGTCTGTTGTCTTTCATTCTCCCACTGTACACCACTGGGAAGAGCCTGTCTGTCTTTTCAATGGCACTTCACTGCTCATAGGTGCTGTTAGACTGCTGGTAGGACCCTCAAAGTTGCCACTTGTCTAGGATGAACAAGTCCAAGTCCCTCAGCTTCTCCTCACAGAACAAGTGTTCTAGTCTCTGCCTAGCTTAGAATCATAGAATCATCCCTGTTGGAAGAGACCCTCAAGATCACCAAGTCCAACCATAACCTAACTCTAGCACTAACTAGCACCAAACCATGTCCCTTCAAACCTCATCTAAACACCTTTTAAACATCTCCAGGGATGGTGACTCAACCACTACTCTGGGCAGGCTGTGCCAATGCCTGACAACCCTTTCCGTGAAGAATTTTTTCCTAATATCCAATTTAAACCTCCCCTGGCACAACCTGAGGCCATTTCCTCATGTCCTATAGCTTGCTACTTGGGAGAAGAGACCAACACCCTCCATGCTACAACCTCCTCTTAGGTAGCTGTAGACAGCAATAATGTCTCCCCTCAGCCTCCTTTTTGCCAGGTTAAATAGCCCCAGTTCCCTCAACTGCTCCTCATAAGACTCCAGGCCCCTAACCTTGGTGGCCCTCAAGAAGTTGCTTCAGTTTTATCAAATTCTTTCTTGATTTGGAGTTTGAAAACTAGACTCATGATCAGCTTCCTGTCTATTAACACCTACTGAAGAAGAAAGAGCTTTTAAGAAGTAAAAGGAAACATGGAACTTTTGGCCTATGTGGGCATGCTGGGACAGCCTACCTTTTGTGAATGGCCCAGATGACAATACCTGTGAAGATAAAAATGTGACTGTAAATTATATGAATGTATCAATCACACAAAACTGCCTGGGGAGCATTTGCTTAAAACTGATCACGTTGGTCAGATTAAACAGTAACTGGGTGTTACAAAGAGACTTGGAAACAAATCACCTCAAAAGAAGAATGTAGACCACCAATAGGGAAGAAATCCTGAAGTGGAAATGGCAGCAGTAAAACTTGGTTTGTCAGTGCCAAAAGACACATGCCAATATCGTGACTTCTGCCCAGGCCAGAGATAGTACTCCAGCCACTAGCCATAGGCAAATGGGTCACATACCTGCTGCTCCTTCAAAATGGGTTCCAGGAACCAGGACAATCAGGATGACACGTTACAGAACAGGGAATGTTAAGAGCACACTGGCACTTATAAAAACATGCAGCTACAAGCCCCAGTCTGGAGCAACAGTGTTGGCAGATTTTATGTGAATCACATTTTTGATCAAGTAGCACAGAATTACCTAAAGTCTTGAATATATGTTAGGGTTGCAGTATCACAGGTACCTATCAATATATCCCTGTATTAGAGCATTTGGTCTATTCTAATAACTTCCAGGCTTCTACTGCCTCCAGTGGGTGATGGTTCAGATCACCAAACACACACTCATTCAAATAGGCTTCTAATTTATGTGTTGTGTTGATGGTATTCTTGTTACTCGAAAGGTCTTGTTAAAGTTAAAAGGTTTCTGTCTGCTGTGGTTACTCTTTACGAAAATAATAGTCATAACGTATCTCCACAGGATGTGCAGAGGAATGGACACACAATAATACTATGATTTTAAAAGGTGCTCTTACAACGTGTAAACCTCATTCTTAAGCTTAGGAATAGACTGGGCTGTTCTATGTTTCACTGTCAAAAAAGTCTGTTTGTATAGCCAGACATCTAACTCATATTTGCTATCTTGCAGTAAAATACTCATGAAGAAAAGACATTCATAGTTTATCCAGCTGTTGCTGTCAGGTTATATGCAGAAAAATAAGGATGTAATATTTAATTCACTTTGCCATAACTTGGCAAATCTACCTGTACCTTGTCTTTCTTAGGCTTTCGCATTAATACAAGCCCATGTAACTCCAGAAATCATAGGATTTTAACTTTGGCTCACCTGATCAAGCTGATATTAAAGCCTGATATTTGGTGCAGCCTAAAGTGTAGCAGAGACATTTGAATCCTGAAACAATGTCAAAGTTCAACTAAATCATCACAAATTTGTTAAGTTATTCAAATAATCTGGAAGTTATTTAGCTGGAGTTAAATTATTTTGCTGATCAAAATTCATTAGAGATTATATAATGAGGTTGATGGTGTCATGAATCTCAGGAGAAAGGGTATATTTTGCAGTATGTATTTATAAGATTTTGTAAACAATAAAAATGTCAAAAAGGACACATGCCAAAGTTGTATCGGGGGACCGAAAGAAAAAAGGGTTGATATAGGGTAGCTGCTTCTTCCTGCAAATAGTTAAATGTCTAGATACTTAATTTGTTTTGCTGTTGTATCTAAACTGATTTACTAACTCCTTTGCTAAAATCTAACAGGTCTTAACTTTCTGGTTTGGTTTGGGCTGTTTTTTGTTTGGTTGTTTTTTAAAAAACTTTATTTCGATAAACAAGTAATGGTAAAGTATGTTTTGTTTTGAGGAAATGGGATATGTGGATTGCATTTGATTTCCCATTCTTTTTTTACCTAAGAGTTTTTATGCAGAGAACATAACCAAAATAAAAGCTCTACAACAGAGACAATACCTAAAGGAAATAAATAATAGAGGCTTTGAAAACAATAGGTGATGATTTTACTTTCACTAATGAGCATATACACTGAAACAAAAAAAAAAAAAAGAGAACAAACAAGAAATCAACGAATAGACAAAGAAGAAAAAATAACAAGAAAACAAAGAACACAGGGAAAACAAACCATTTCTAGGACTGAGAGGTGGACATAAATAAGTTGAAATTAATCCAAGAAGTTACTTTAATACAATGTCTTTGAAATATCCTTAATTTTATTATAGCTGCTTTTCTACAACTCTGTCTCCTCCTTCATCTCAGCACAGAAGTCATAGTAATTGAGTCATGAAATATGTCAGTGAATACAGGAAATGTATAATGGAAAAATAAATGCACTTTATTAGAGCAATTAAAGCAAGAGTTTTTCTTCCTGGAGCTGACGAGGTTTACATTCTTTGTAAGGAACAGCTCAGCTTCTGACCCTCATTTTGATAAAACAAACCTCCCTCCTGTATATTCAATTGTAAAAGATCCATCACTTAAGCTGAATAATTATTTGATCATTAATTTAATTTCTAACACTTCGCTTTCAACATACGAACATGTTATGCTAGCTCATGACTGTTGGATATCTGAAACTATAAGCTCTCATACTTGGATGGCTGTGATGCCATGCGTCATGACTATTCAATGACTTGCTGTAGCTTCTGTCATCTGCTTACAGACAGTAACCGAACATAGTTACTGTCTGTAATCAGCTAGTACAAATGTGACATGTCATTCATATCTTCTCAAGTGAAATATAGTATTTCTTTTTCATAGAGTAGGTTTTTTTTCCTCCTTCATGTGACCTTCAAATTGAAATATACTTTCAACAAAAAGAATACATGCAATCTGTAGCTTCACAATTTTTTGATCATTATTTCCCAAACAATCAAAGAAAACTTAGGTGAAACCATACAAAGGGAATAAGCATATTGTGGCATTTCCTCAGAAAACTTTAGTAGCTAGCAGTTCAGGGTTTTCTTAAACCACTGGCATTATCATGTCTTCAATGGATTTATCACTTCAAATAGCTTAGACTGCAAAGTATGGAGATAATGCTTTTGGAAAAGAAGGATGAAATTGAGACTACATATTTTACCTTTTTATTGTCAGTATGCTGAATACCATGTCAATGATTAAAACTATCTTAGACTGAATTTGTCCTCTTAACAACCTAAACAACCATATCTTAAATAGGTAAATTGGTTACCTTTGGTGCAAAAAAGTCCTTCATAGGAGACTGCCTTTCTCAATAGACATGCTGTCTAGCTTATTCTTTGCCTTGAAAATTTTCTGACAATAAATCTAAAGAATTGATATGTAAGTTAAAATTTATGTATATTCATTAATAGTTTTGTTGACTTATGGAATTTAAGAATACCATTCAAGGCAAAGATGGTAAGATTTTGTGTGGCCATTTCTAGTCAATCAATACCATATCAATCACCTTTTTACTTTGGCTGTGAAGTCAGGATATTTGCTGCTAACTAAATACTGCCAGTCAAGAGGCAATAAATAGACATAAGTCCACGAAAATTTTGAAGAAACTATTATTACCGTAACAACTGTAGCCATTGTAGCAGTCAGATCAGATGACCTCTTCAGAAAACCAGGAAATTGGCTAGCTTCAGCTGGCTCGCTCCAGCATTCATTATTCCAAATAATATTGTTGGGCTTCCTATCTTAATTATGTACTGGATATACCTATAGTAAAGAGACACACGTCGTCTGAATAGAGAGACCACTACAGCACCTGGATTTATGTCTCTGAAGAATGTAATTTGTTGGGACAGGCAATTAACTATACCTATAAAAAAATGAGTTGGTATACAAACATTGGGGGGGAGGGTGAAACAAAACAAACCACAAACAAAACAAATGAACAAACAAAAAACCCCACAAAAAACAACACTTTCAAGCATATCAATCAAATTTCTCTCTTGTTCACACTCTGATGGTATGGAAATTATTTTTATTTTAATTCAATTAAGTTTCTGTTGCTTATCAAAACAATCTGATCAACAATGCTGAGAGATCAAAGGATCTTACGATCTATTTCTGATTTATGACTCGGTGTCAGGCTCATAATAAGCATTTCTTCATGTTTATACCATATCAGTTCACCACATCTAAGTCTTATTTCATGGGATAAATTCTTGCTAAACAAACTTGTTAGAAACTTTAAAAATAGACACACAACGAAAATGGAGAAAGGCCCCTGTGGCAGTTGCACATCCCCCTTCCAGAACTGTGCCTTCAATGGGCAGTTAATGGTGCTCTTTGCGGAGACCCAGAGCCGGTGGACAGGGTCGTCAGCAGAGGAGGGGCCAAGCCTGCCCACAGCTCAGAGAAGCTGAGAAGTTTCTCGAATGCCCACAGTCGGGGGGGTGGG
>VWYH01007042.1:112227-264299 GCA_013399365.1 Pampusana beccarii
CAGAGAGGGCTCCGGTTTTATTTTCTTGTGAGTGTGCGTATGTATGCTGTGGATCTCCATTATTTTTATTTCACTGTACCCCAAATAATCTCCTAACCTGATACCGGAACCTATATCTTATGTTATTGGAGTGCTAGTTAATTGTATAAACCCCGTTTCTAATCAGTTTATCGGCGGTACTTTTCTGTCCAGAATAAAGTTTGTTTTGGACCTTGTTGTCCACCTAAACTTACTTTCGGGTGCCTCCGTGACAGCCCCAAACAGAATTGCTACTAAAAATCTTTTTGAGCGCTCATTGCGTCCCAGTTAGTTTAACTACTTTTTCATAATCTGTACATTTTACAGTTAGTTGGTATTTCAATACAGAGAACAGACAAGATCAAATTACAGTACTGCAAAATATTTATCACTGTTAAAACAACAATCCTTCATCTTCTCAAAATGATCTTAAAAATAAAAAAATAAGTGGTAATGTCGTAATGACAATTTTGCTTATAGTCTCAAGCCAAATACTAACATAAGCTAACATACATTACAGAAGCTATTCAAACAGAATTCAGACAGTGATCTGAAAACAGTAGCAAGAATGACTTTTTCAGTGTATACTTTTGAAAGCAATAAAAGGTATATTGGAAGTCACTAGCTATGATTCCTTAGTATCAGTTACTGGATGGATTTTTAGATTTCCCAAGACTTTTTCTTTTGAAAAATCATATTTAAGTTTAATAAGTATTTCAAGAAAATACACCTCCTGCCTTCATCCAATTGCAACCTCTTGAGTGTGCCCAGTTACAGAATAAATGGCTGCTTATAATATGCAATATTCATTTTTCCAAATCCCAGTGTGAATACAGTTATCCATATTTAGAAATCCATGTGTGCACTCCCTAACTATCCAGTTGTAATAGAGACTAGCTCTTAACTTAACTAGAATGCGTGAGAGATTAGTAGTTTTTTTACTTTCTTAATACTGTTCAACTTAATGTAGGCAGGCAGTGTTGGACTTGAAAATATAATGGTGAGTAAACTGTCATTTTTGTAGCTGGTATATTTAGAATGTAAGGCCTTGGTGAGGAGAATTCTAGCATCATTTGGTTTATAGGTAATTAAAATTTTCTTGGTACCTGTGTCTATAAGAATGTTATAAGTCCAGGAAGAATTAGGAGTCGGTATTGGGAGCCTTGAAGAAGGCATTGTATTTGTGGAGTTAGTGATCTTGAACAAGCCTTGTGTGCTCTGCTGTGCATTGTACTTCAAGCTTGAGAGGCCTGCATGAGTAGCTGCTACATGTGCCCTGTGCCAGCCTGTGCTGTACACTGGTGGACATTATGACAAAGATAATGTTCCAGCTTGCAAGGAAAAGATATATCCTGTTTGTTGCACATAATAAAGGGTACCATGGAATGGAAAGAATCCTAGGATAGTTTGACTTGGAAAGGAGCTTTGAAGGTTATGTAGTCCAATCCCCTTGCAATGAGCAGGGTCATCTTCAACTAGATCAGGTTGCTCAGAACCCCATCCAGCCTGACCTTGAATGTCTCCAAGGATGGTGCAAAGAAGGAGGAACCTCTCTATGAATGGGATCGGTGTAGCATGTCATGGGAATATCTGTCTTGGATCAATCTGATGCTGCAAAACAGAGGGGTTCCCAGCATCTGAAGGGACCTAAGATTTATCCTTATCCACATTCCTCCTCTTGTTGAAAATAGAAGTCAGAGTGATTTAGGTATAACAAAGTTCAGTGGCTATGGGACTTCTTTTTCCTGTGGTGTTATATTTATTTCTTATATTTTTAACTTCCCCCCTGACCTCAAGTAATTAGAAAGTTTTAATTGCTTGGGTAGTCTCAACACCTGATGATGTGCAGCACAGGATACTGAGTGCTGCCAGTCTAAATGTCAACACTTCTAAACTTCATTAATCTTCACATACAAACAGGAGGGAAAGAAGTTTCATGTAGTGAAATAGGTATTATCAACCATCCTTATTTTGATCTTGTGTTGGGGTATTTGAAGAGCTCTGCTATTTTCATCTACAATCTCATTAAGCCAAATGGCAAGAAGCTGTGTTGGTGAAGTTGAATTAATTAATATACACACAAATTATCTGCAGATATTTCTGTTTATGTAGGATGTTCACTAATGGAGGAAATCTTGTATTCTAGTATTAAATGGCTTGAAGATCCAGATCTGATTTTCACTGAAACTACATCTCGGATAAACCACATTGCCACAGTACATGATGACATATGCATAACCAGTCCTGAAGGAAACCCTATCTTGCATCTCAGTAAGAATATCTTGTGTCCCTATTCATAATTCCTTGTATTCCACTTGTTGTGGTATTAGACTAGCCTCCTATGTATGTCCACACACCTACTAGTGATAATTACTGTTCTTCAAACACTTCCTTAGTGTGTAGCTTAAAAAAGGAGCCCACACATGTAAAGGTCCTGCAGTAAGGTGAACCATAAGAAAAAAATTCCCTCAAACACTATTGTTAAATTTCTTCTTTCGTTAGCTAAAGTTCATTCTGTTTGTGTCATTTATAAAATATTGTGGAAAGGAACATCTCTTATTTCTTTCTGCAAAACAGTGTATATTACACGTACCTGCAAAGCTAAACAATAAGCAATGTAACTGAGGCTCCACCATGAGAATCTTATGCTAGGCAAAATGCATTGCATTTGTGGCAGCTTTCAGCTCTATGTGAAAAAAAAGCACCAGGTGTTTGGTCTTCCCGTATTCTCTTTCCACTGAATAAGAGGCTTGATTTTTGACACCCTTGAATTCCTGATCGCTTCGACAACAGAATTTAGTGTGTGATAGAATTAATAATGTCACTGCACAAGAGCACTTCACAGAAAAGATGAAGCAATTTACTATAAGTAAATTGAACACAAACTATCAGTTTTCGACCTGGACTGAGAATGATTCTTTGCCTATAGTAGGAAATTATCCACTGCAGTGGGGAAGAGCAGTCACTCTTAAGATGAAGGAACTGAGGGAGCAACTGTGTGCAGTTTAATACAGAAATGTGTTTGACCTCATTTGGATGGTACAATATATGGGAGTCTTTAGCTCTTAGAATCTGCCTGATGTCTTAAAGAGACAGAACTATCAGGGGATAGTCTAAAGCAAGGGTGTCAAACCCATTTTCACCAGGGGCCACATCAGCCCTGAGGTTGCCTTCAAAGAGCCAAATGTAATTTTAGAACTGTATAAATTTAACTACTCCTATATTTATACAGTCCTAAAATTACATTTGGCCATTTGAAGGTAACCGCAAGGCTGATGTGGCCCCTGGTGAAAATGGGTTTGACACCCCTGGTCTAAAGATTTGCTCTCAAAGATTCTCCTAGAGGAGTTTTTCTAGTCAGGTTTTGTCATGAGAATCATTCAAAAATACTTTACTGAACACAGATTCTGTTTGAGAGGTTTTATTTTTGGAGGAATTCCCATGGAAAGGGGTTTTAGCACATCTCTGATCAGTATTACTATTTTTTTTCTATAACTAGAAATCTTTATTTATGGCACGTTTATCTTAAAAAACAGACAAATAAAACCACCACCAACAAAAACTAGAATATATTTCATTGGCATTAAGACTTAAAGCAAACATGTCAATGTAGAATGGCTGTAGTGTTGAAATCAGATTTCCCTTGGGGAACAGGATTTTATACAATCAGTTTAACTAGTTCTCTAAAAAATACATTTTGATGTATAGCTCTAGAAACAAGTGATTTATATAACTGTTTTGAATATAACTTATTGTTTTATATCTTACCATTAACTCTCTTATGTATTTTATGCTCACTGGAATGTTACCATCAACTTGTGATTTTGCTAATGTAAACACAGTGAGGGTACTACCTTATACAAGATATTTACAAGAGAAACTAACAAAAAAAAATAGAAATGTGTTAAAATGAGCCACAGATAAGACTATTTATTTTTTACTATAAAATGAGATGGAAACAAGTGCAATGTGAGTTTCAGCCCAGAGCATTAAAATCTTCATATTTTCAAGTGTAAAGGGTGCATGTTCATATATATATAATATTTATAAGGCAGAATATTGGCAGAAAATTCTGTTACAATAATTGGGTTTGTATTCATTTTTAATAGAAATACAGTGAAAGCTTCTGTGAACAAGAGAAAGTTGAAGAGATTTTGAGACTCTTGGACAGGAGTATGTTATGCAATATGCAGTACTTGCTCTGGGATTCAGTAGTGGCAATGATCTATAAGCAAGACAAACTATTTCAGATCATCATTCAGTTCACAATTGTCTGCTATTCTCACAAGAATCGAGTGCATATTCATAGGTGTTCTCATTCAGTCACTGATTCTAGCAGTTAACGAATGATTTTTCAGATGCAGGTATTCAGAAACTGTAGGGAGTCTATTTGATAACCAGTAATGTGAATTTGACTGGAGCTGCTAAAATTAAGACTCACATGATCTTCTGAATTCAGTTGCCTGATGCCATTTATGAATTTTGTATGTAGTTGTTTACTGTGAAATATATAAGTAGTCTTCAGAACAGATGAATTTCTTAAGAATTGGGCTATAGAGTCTTCCTCTCAGACTTTTTCTTCCCAATGAACATTAATTTCCTTTTTGCAAAGCAGAATTGGTTCAGACTGATAATTATATGAGTTGGATCATCAGATGGGCCTAGAGGGGAGGGAAGCCTTGGTAAGAATTTCACAGCTGTGATCCTTAGATCATTCTCAAGCTTAGTCTTCCGGATAAAGATTATGCTTTCATAAATGTGGTCTGTTTTGTTTCTACATATACCCCTTTCCTATAAGCTTCAGTAAAAGTTTCACTCAGACTTTTGCATGTGTATGTCCAGTTTACGTAGACAGACTACTTCATATGTTTCTGCTCTTGCCCTTATTTACAGGTTTTCAATTTGTCTTTGTACCATTGAAAGATTTTAACAGGATGTATTGTGAATTTATTTCTATTAATTTAATATTAATCCCATTGGACACACTTTAAATACATTTTTATTCAATGATAACTTCCTTTCTCTAATTTCTAGAATCTGCTGCTCATAAGACTTGCCTTATTACCAAATATTTTCTTATATTTAAGTGGCACTTTTAAGCAGAAAATGTAGAAACAAACCAAATATCTTACAGAATCTATGTGAATTACATTTGGAGAGTAATCTTAATAATCAAATAAACGTGTTTGCTCACCAAAACGTGGGGATTTTTTCTTTCTCCATAAAACCATGCCAGTGGACATGAATACTAACCTCATATTTAAATAATTTAATTCTGCATCACATACGCCAGCTTTTTTTTGTTTATTGCCTTTAATTATACTAAGTCCCTAAAACTAGCTATGTCACTTCATTTTATCCTTTATTAGCAAAAATTATACATTTTGTTAGCTTTTTAGATATCCTTTAGTATCTCATAATATTACCTGGAAAGAAACATCCTGAGCTTGCAAAATTCTTGGGCAGTATTGCATCCAAAATCTTGATACGAGAAAAAGGGAAAGCATGCTGTACAGGGAGCCAATAATTTATTCTTAGATCAGCTAATAATTTATCAGTCAAATGAAAATAGAAAAAAAAAACAAAACAAAACAAACTTTTTTTAGTCAAGTTGCAATATATTATAGTCCAAACTATCGAATTAATAAAGAAAAGCAGTTACATCTAGTATACATATAGTATTGATTTCTTTCTTCTGGCATTTTGCTCCTCCTTTCAAAGTCCCCCTGGGTCCTTCAGTCTTCCTAGAAGGAGGGAGACAGGACTTTCTAATTAGTCATCAGTATCCCTCATGTCTTTTTTGAATACATTTTCTAACATATAAAAAGCTTTCCTCTCACTGGTTTACAGCTAAAGTTCAGAAGTTATACAAGATCCTCCCCCACTTTCAGCTGACATAAAGGACATCTGTTGCACAGTGACCTCCTTTGCTGGTCAGACGTTCACCACAGGAGGGATAAGCAAAGTTTTGGCTGGAGAACCTGAGGCAGGTGAGGTTAAATGGTTGACAGGATCTGGAGGGCACCACCAGGCCTGGCTATCCCACACTGTAGGGCCTCCACTACCCTGCCTGTGGCCCAGGACCCCAGTGCAATAGCCACCTCAACACCCACAGCCATCAGTCCCTGCCCCAGTGACACCGCAGCAGGGCTGGTCTCTAGCTCCCCATAGCCCAGTCCAGACTGGCCATGGGTCCTGTCAAGCCAGACCCCACCTGCGGGCGTAGTCCTAGACCAGCCTCAGCCGCTCCTCAAGGCTTTGCTCAGCCATTTCGGGCTGTGTTTGGTGTTGGTTCCCCTCACTCAGCCTGATCTTGGGGCTACTTCCAGCTTTGCCCCAGCCTGCCTGAAGTAAATAACAAAATGTGAAAAAAATGCAGTGTCTGCCCAGAGCACCTTGCTATGTGTTTGGAAAGTAATTGTTTTAAAAAGTGAAAACAAATGAACGCAAAAATGTGCTTAAAGTGTCAAAATTTGCTGATTCACTGTTCACTAAGGTAAACATCAAATAACCCTCTAGGGTGACTATTACCATTCGGTTCCCAAAACAGCAATAATCCAGTTTCAGTTATAGGAACAATCCATTCTTGAGCTTCAAGAAAGCACTTTAAAAGATATTAATTTACCACGTTTTCTCGTGTGCTTTTGTTCTGAAATACCCAGGAAAATAATACGCATTAAAAAGTAGTACTGTCAAGCTTGCAGTAGGTAGTGTGGAGAATGATTAAGTTTTCTTTCCATCTACAACCTGAGGGTTCATCATTCTAGCATATTTTCTTACACTGGTCAAAAGAGATTTCATCAATGCAAATCATTAAAGCCATTTTATTGCACTGTCACAATACTTATTGAAATGTCAAGTCTTTTTGCTAGGGAGGGTGATATAAGCTGATTAAATATATGTGGAAGCTTTTGATATTGAGTAGCCAGTTTGATTTCCATCTCTAACTTACTTGTAGTAGTCTGTGCATGTTTCCCCAGTGGATGGTGTAATTTCTGAGCTCCTGTACTGTACTATACATTCAGTTACAGCTCAGAAAAGGTTGTAGACCAGAGTGTTATGACAACTGATGTAAAAAGCTTTTAAGATTTTTAACTATTTTACATGATTGTTTAATATAATATGGAATTTTTTTTTTTTTAAAATAGCTACATTTTAAAATGGCTTAAGTGTTGACATCCAGACAGAATGAACATAGCGTCCTTACTGATGTATCTTTTCACAAATAACTAGCAACCTGAATCATAGCAGGATATATAATAACTTGACCACTTCTGTTACTTCTGTCTTGTGGACATCAATGTTGAAGGTAAATTATAGTTATGTAGATACAGTTTATTTTCTAAAAACAAAACAGTGCAGAAACTACTGTGTTCTAAAAGTTGTAAATGATTGCCTTCATGCTTTGACTGATGTGCTTCTAGGTGCCTGGAATTAGTCTGGAATGTTGTGTTTATGCACTGAAATGCAGAGAAAATGGTGTCTTATTTTCATGTTTTTCTCAAAAGAAACATGCTCAAAGTAGGGCTGATGCAGATTTTAAACTTGTGATATTGAAGATTCCCACCTGACTGTTCATTCGAAAGCTTAAATTCTAGAGGCATTAAGGTATTACCATTAGAAGTCCTAGAGACATCAAGATACCTCGGAACATAGGCAACGATTTTAATCCCATATCTCTTGAGAAGATGCTTTAACTATTCATTCTAGAAGAAAGAAAACCAGGAGAAGTAGCTCTGGGAGCAGGAACTGTGATTTAAATATCCTGCAGATATTTTTCTTTCCATAACATCTAAGAATCTTATTCCTGCTATCACAGTATTTTCTCCACCAGGATACAAATTCGTCTGATTACAGTGGACTGCCATTGACCATTGACAGGGCTTTATAGTTCATAACTATAGCCCTGTAGCCCTGTGATACAGTTCTACCATAGCTAGTAAGAAGCCACAGGCTTTGTGTTGAGTTTGCAAGGTCTTAGGACAGAGACATGGAGACATTCCTGGAGATGTTCAAAGCCAGGCTGGATGGGGCTCTGAGCAACATGATCTAGTTGAAAATGTCCCTACTCATTGCAGGGTGGTTGGACTAGATGGCCTTTGAAGATCTCTTCCAACCCAAACTATTTTAAGATTCTATGTCAGGTTTTCTCACTCTGAACTTGTCTTGGCCTGCCTGGAACTTTGTTTTCACTTGGTTTATCTGTAACAGGATTTTTTCCTAATGAGCAGGTGGTTATGGCTGTTTTGTTATACTTTTGCTTATGTTAGTATGGTAAAACCCTCTATTTTTACATAGTTAGTAGCAACAAGTAGCCATTATGCGTAGAATAAAATGGTTTTGACTTTACAGTAATGACACAGTATGGGTACATTATAGTAATGATGCAGCCCTTGTATGATAGTAGAGACCTTGAGAAATGGGGACAGAGGATGCAGTGTGTAGGACTACAGGCATGGGATGGTAAAAGATGGAGCTCAAACAGACACCAGAGATCCCATGGCTATAAATAATTCCCTTGTGATCAGTTGAAGAAATGGGGATGTGGAGCTGGTCAAAAAAGTTTTGCGGTTAACACAGAAAGTAAAGTAACATGATCAAACATATGTGAAACACCCTCTATATAGTAAAATCAAATGTTATATGGACTTGCAGATCAATGAAGAAATAATGAAGTGTAACAGCATGCCAGCAAACGAAAAAAAACACACCAAAAAAACCCTCCAGGCAGACCCCAGCATGAGGAAGAAGAATCCACCAGCATCATACTCCTTCTGCTGAGGTATTTAGGATACTGAGGACTTATGCTATCACCTGCGAACAAAACTGTACAGGATGTGTTAGGAAATCAAGCATCTTAGAATATATTCAAATATTGCGTAATATTTTTCAGCATCTTTTCAGAATAATAGCTTTCCAGTAGAGCTCTTTATATAAGTCAGTGTCTCTGTTAATAAGGTACAATTACTTACCTCATCTGTAAAAGAAAAGATGGAGTGAAGGACTGACCTGCTGGGTAGACAGTTATCATAGCTGTATGTTTGAATATGTCCCACCAGTAAGAAAACCTAGAATAATTAACATACATTTTATATGTAACCTTAAAATTAAGTGGTCCATAAGCTTATATGTTGTTTGCTTTTTTTTCAAGTTTCTGACAAAGTCATTACTTTTTTTTATATAAGGTACACGTTTCTGTCATGCTCAGCCAAAGCTTATTATATACATACAGTGAATACCAGTAAAAACCCTTTTAATATAAAACACACATTTGTAAAACTCCTGGTTTGCTTGGGTTTTAACATTATAACTTAGAAACATAAAATACCAACAATATATGTAAATACCACTTAACTCTTTATTTTCTCATATTTTGTCATTTTTTTCCAATCCTTTTCAAAATATCAAGGGAAGATTTGCTATAGTGTTTTGTTTGGTTGGGTTTTTTTTTCTCCTCAAATCACAGAACAACTAATCAGTGAAAAACTTCTAGAGACTTTATGAGTTCCACTCTTGACAAATTTAGATGTTCACCCACTTTTCTTATTTAAAAAAATTAAAAACTAAGAAAAGTTTTTTGAGGGGAGAGGATCAAACTGCATTTTGAAAGTTGTTTGCATCATAACAGTTTTTCAACAGTAATCTCATATTCTCTTGTTGCTTTCTAATTACTACTTAGAAAACAGATTAAGTTCCATTGTGTTCCAAAGTAGCTTTAACTTGCTGTATTGCTTATCAATATAACCAGCTGTTCAGTGGTAGATGCAGTGATGACGGCATTTTTAATTGCTTTTTTCGTTTGGCTAAGTAAGTTCAGATGGTCACTAATTAGTTCTGTCATGCTGAGGTAGTTTTGTTATGAACAATGCAATCAGTGTTTCATTGAAAAGACAAGTTTCTTGAGATCAACACTGCTTAATTATCCCTAGGAATCCCTCCTCAGTTTCTTTATTTGTTCTCGCTGTCATGAGTAAGGTGACATGAATTAAACTGAACTGCCACTTAAAAGAAAGCTTCTACTAGTGCACATAATGATTTCTCATTTTCCTCTGCTCAAAAGCAATCAATATAAACAGTCATAAAGCTTATTTTTTATTAAGGTCTATGCCTTGCTTTAGGGCAGCCCAAGTTATTGCAGAATTATAAGGCATTGAAGCAGTTTGTGATATTCACACTTGTGTCTGTGTTTCTCTTACATAAACATGATGAGCTGACTAGCCTATCGTGAGTATTTTTGTCTCAGTCTGTGGAAGAAAATAGTCTTCCTGAAATATCAGGAAGAATCAATAACAACACTTTTCTTCAAGATGAAAAAAAATAAGTAAAAAAGAAAAATGAGCACATGCCATCCAAAAAATAATTAATATTTGTTATTTTATTTGGTGTTTACTTTTAGTAAAAGTCCATTGTGGTATTTTGTTTGTTTGTTGCTTTTGTTATTTTATAATGCAATAATGATTTTTGTATCCTATAGTTCAAAAACCTCAAAAACATCAATGGAACTGCTTACAGAAGTTTTCCTTAGGGTTTTTAAATTAATGGTTTTTTTAATCTCTTCATTAGAGATCATCTTTGTTAGATGTTTTATAAAGCTATTGATTATAAAAGCAAAATGGATACTGACTGAATTGTTACATTAAGAAACTATCTAAAACTGAAACTATAAAAATCGGCATTTAAGAAGTAAGGACTTTTTCTCGTTCATGCTTTCATTCCTTTGCTTTTTTTATGACTTCTACTGTAGAACAGTCTCTTTTGACATTATCAAAACCTGTATCTGATTCAGTTCTATGTTTTTAGCATGAATATGTGGCAATACCCAGTGGTGTTTTGATGAGACAATTTATTCTCTTGAGCTACCAATGAGTATTTCAGCTGGTTGTGTGATCAAATCTCTAGGGGATTTTTGATAGAAGATGTGGGGGAAAAAAAAAAAAAGATAAAAATTACATTTTGCAGAGAAATAGTTTGTAAGGAAGGATGGGAAAACTATGCTACCATGATCTACCTGGGGAATATTCAGCTGCAGATACTCATTTGGGGTTCATCATGTCATGGAAACTCCTTAACAGCAATTTCCATCTGAAGAGAGAGATGTGAAGGTAGAACAGAAAACACAGTAATGATTATGCAGCACTAAAGAGTGACTTGCCAGGTAGCCCACAAAACCAGGTTTAGAGTAACTCACTGAGAAGAAAACAGAAAAAAACAGTTGTAATTGTAGCGACTTCATCAGGTCCAAACCGGGATTATAATGTCAGTCACTGAACCAGAATTTCTTGCCTTGCATAGACTTCAATTCATAGCTAAAACCTGTTGAAATCCATTTTATAATTAAATATATAATACATTTTTACTTGTGAAAGTGATCAAAAAGCTCTTTGCATTTGTTCTATATAAATATTTTATCACTCAGCATTTTAATGATTGTACAATAGTTGTTCCCTGTGGACAAAAAATGATGGAAGTATAAATCAGGAATATCAATAAAAAAACTGAGAGCAGGACTAGAACCACGGTAAAGGATATTTGAACTCAGTGCTTTTCAAAATAGTATTTTACATAAATGAAAAGAAATGGAGACAGTGAGTTTCATGTGAAGTATGTATAAATTCAGACCAGGAAATAAGTGAACATTAAATTACCCAGATACTTCAGAATCACTAAGGATTTATTTTGACCTAGGAGAAAACTAAAACTCAGAACACATCTTTGAGTACTACCAGACTGTGATGCTTTGTCTTTGTGAGGATGTTCAAGTGGCAAAATGCAGAATAATATTTTTCTTCTGGATAAGTTTAAATTTTCAGACTATGTTAACCTTAATGAGTATGCAGTTCCTTTGTGATCTTGAATTTGTTATAGGATTAATTAACTGAGATTTTTTCTAAAATAATAACCCAGACATTATTTTTACTTTAAAAAAAGGAAAAAATATATATATATAACCTAACAATAGAAACCTTGCACTCCTAAAGTACAGGCCTTGCCTGAATTCTACACTAATTCCGTACCAAGGACTGTAGTGAGGCACAGTGGTCACTTAGGAGTCAAAGCATGAAGAAAGTCATTCACACCTGTAAGAACACAGGGGGCTTTAAAAAAGACTGTACTATCTTATAAGAAATGTGTTAAGGAATCTGATCAGAATCAGAGCACCAAAGATTTAGCTTTCTTCTTTGCCTAAGGATATCAAAACTCACATCTTCCATAACAAAAGCGTTCTTAATCCATGTTATTATATTACACAAAAAAATATGGTTATGGAGGGAAAGAAACAACAACACACTTCTGCAAATCCAAGAGTTTGTTTTTAATATGATACAGACCTTAACAGTCTAATAAAAAAAAATAATTATTTGGAAATGTCTAATTGTTGGGGGAGGGAGGGGGAGAGGAGGAAGGAAAACAAACAAAAAAAGGGAAAATAGAAAAACGCTCATATTAAACAGAAAAAATGACTCAAACCCAATAAGGTATTCCAAATTTTAGTATGCATGCTTTTTACCGTCTAATTGTTTTTGTGAGGAGGGTGAGACACGACTCAAGAGAACACTAACCACTGATTTAAGTCAATCCCTAATCAAGGGAAAATTTTATGTTAAATAACTACTTAAATGCTATACAGAATATTTCTTTCCAGTATACTGGATGACAAACTCAGTACTTAGTACTCACTGTAGGGCACTGTGTTGGAACTTAGTAGGTTATGGCTCAGATACCTGTGATTTTTTTTTTTTTTTATGCTTTACAAAATTACTCTTTGTCTGTGTTTAACTGCTTCTTTTATGATGTCCCCTCATTAGCCCAAGACTAACAAATTGATGCCTGCTTCTGACTGATTTCTAGCTTTAGGAATCATAGTAATTTATGAGGGCTATCATGGTTTTTACTTACAATAGCAATAGAAGAAAACACCAGGAGCTGAACAAATCCTTTACAGTAGCTACTTGGATGATGGTAACAGTATTAATACTACCTTAAACCTTTTTAAGGAGAGTATAACTCTCAAAAAAATAACAGGAAAGGAAGCTGTGTGAACGGCTGTTTAGACCCAAGTTTTGTTAGATCCAGACAATGCTATCAACACCTTTGGAAAATAAGTTTGTTCGTCTTACCATTGAGATAAGCAGCAACCTTAAATACAACTCTGTCCCTCTCCCCCAGAATTAATAATTATTGTTTTCTGGCTTTCCTGTGACTGATAAGGATATTCATAGATAGTTCTTCTCTAGGCTAGTTCCTTTGAAGACAGGTGAGTCTGCTCTCTAGATAGACATTTCATATAGGTCAACTGCTCTGTTTAAACTTTCTCATGTTATTTAACCAGTTTCCTTTAATATCAGATAAACTCTATTTTGGTCATGTAGGTCCTCATGGCCCAACCTGTTCAGCCTTACATTCCTATTAGTCCTTCCTTCTGCTATTTCTCTCTGCAGTTCTCTCTCTTCATTCTCCTCGGCACCTCCAACGTTTATTTTATCTGCCTGTCACTGTTTATTGCAGCATGACAATAGGCTGTGGCAGATGCTCTCTGTTAACCTCCTCTTCCCCCCTGCCCCCTCAGTCCTCCCCACCAAGGAAAGGCAACAGAAGGAAAAGAGAGAGAGAAACTTGCAAGTTGGAAAAAAAAATAAAAATGCTTTATTAATGCTACTAATAAAATAGTGAAAATAATACAAAATATACAAAACCAATCTTGAATTTTCCTGGTGCAGCTGAGCAGAACTGGTGTTGCTCCAGTGGCTGCAGGGCAGGCACCCTAGAGTCCTGGGATGGACTCCGCAGCAAACCAGAGCTGGATTCAGGGATGCAGGGTCTGGAACCAAGCTTCAGATCACAGACATGACAGGCAGGGTCCTCTTCAGATGTCAGCCATAGTTGAAGAGAGTGAGACCCCTGTGATCTCCCACTTTTATAGGGTGTATGACATGGATGGGATGGAATACTTAGTTGATCAATTTTAGTCACCTGTTCTGTTCGCCCCTCCTTGCAAATATGCCCCTCCCACTTATGGGACATGCGTTTTTATCAGCGACCTTGCATACCATTGCTCCTGTCTGTAAAAACATGCAGCCAAACTCAGAAAAGTGCAGTGACTTAGAAGAACTTAGCTGAAAGAAAAATTCACTGAAAGAGAAACTGGTCATGTTTTTAACAAAACCAGGACAGTACCACAGCTCCAATTTGCAAAAAGATTGAAGCCATATAGCTACTCTCTCAGGTTTTATCAACCCTCACAGGACAGGGAAACATATGCAGAAAGACTGTGTGGAAAACTAAGGCACTACACACTTTCTCTTGGATTATCAGTGTAAAGCTGTGGTGCCTGGTATTGAAGGAGACAAGGCACTCATTACAGTTCAGTACAGGACAACAGGGCAATTATCTCAATTTAATACAAGGTAATGGACTTTGACTCTCTCACTGACATTAGCCAGACACATCTAGAGCAGTAAGATAAATTCCCTGGCAAGCAATAGGGAGAGAGATAAGACAGGAACTAATCTGGATCTCAAGGACAAAAGACATACATAATTCTTATCACTCTTAGGAATCCACTTTTTGATGAATTAAATCAGCAAAAGCAATCCTTCCAGGAATGGATAAATGAATGTACCAACTGGGTTGCCTACATATATATATATATATATGTATATAACATATTAAAAATAGTGATTTTTTTTTCAATTAATTATATTCAGATAATTTATAAGTTAAACTGTTTGGCTGTATAGGTCTATTACATATCTTTGGTAAAATTGATTTGTTTTCCTGAATAGTCCCTCTAAATGTTTAATTTATGTGTTGACTTTTTGTTTGGCATTGAAGTATGCATGTTTTCAAGAATGTTTCTACTGCTGACATTGGTTTTTTTTTCCTTTTTATGTTTTTCTGCCTTTATGAAGCCGTTAGAAGACTTGCAATCATATTGCTTTTTCCTACATGAAAATGAAGAAGTATAACAACAGTAATAATTTAGTTTCCTCTTTCAACTACAGTTGTCAAGTGATTTCCTTCTTTAAGAATTTTTCCACCAAACTGTAATTTGAAAATAATTCAAAGAAAATACCTCCTGTTTATTTTACTGCAACTGGACTGAGTTTATTTTAGTATGAACTAATGTCTCCGTTTGTTGATGATTCAAATGTAAAACTGTATGTTGTTTTGTCTCATCGCGGAAAAGAAAACCACTCACATTAGTCACACAGCTTAAAAAGTGTTGTGTTGACTCTCTTTTGTTTGTTTTAAATATCTTAAACAGAACAGATTATGTGTTTTCCCCTGCACGGGAAAAAAAATTCTCATTCCTGCTGTACTTCAGCCTCATGGACTCACAGGCAGAGTATGTTTTTTTTAAAACATGCAAATAACTGACTACCTAAAAAGAAATATCTGCCTTTTTGTTCTGTTTTTGTTTTGTTCTCTGCAGCAATACTGTCTCATGGTCATTATTTGTGAAGGATGAGAACTTTGGACTAGAACATTTTTACAAGCACACACAAACTAAGAAATCATTTTGATCAAACCCAAATATTTCACACAAAGCAAGTTGAAAGTAGTATATTTACTATTTCTGTATTGAGGTTTTTTGATGTTATTTGTCATTAGGTTAATACCATAATAAGAGAACATGACTGTTGATGACACTTCCTTAGAATGTCCGTTCTTTTTAGTGGCTTATATTTAATTTACTTTGAATCATGTTCAACATTTACCAAAGGTTTAGTGCAATAATAATAATAATGTTAGTATTACAATTAATATAACTATTGCCTGGGAAGTCCAGTTATGGATGAAGACTCCATTATTTTGCATCTAAAACTGGCATGGGTAAAGAGTGATCTGTGCTATAAAAATCTGTAAGTGTAATATTGTGCTGATCTGAGAGTCAAGAACATTTTGAGTGCCTTGCTTACAAGTGTGAGGCACAGAAGAACTGATATCCAGACTGATCAATGAGTTGTATTCCATCCCATTGGCACCGTGCTTCGGATATAAGATTGGGACCTTCCAGTTGGCTCTTCCGCTATCTCTCTGGCTCCTCAGGCACTTTCTCTTGCATGCATTGTTTTTCTTCTCTTCGCTCTTTTTGTCAGAGCCAGGGAATTCTTTAGTGCAGGAAGTTTAGCCTGGACTTTGGCCATTTTGCAGAGGCCTCTGGGCTTTTCTACCTTTTTCCTCTCTTTTCTCTCTCTGGGATCAGCTGTTCAGACCAGGTGCAGCTTGCTGGGATTGGCTGCTCAATTGTGGGCAGAGTTCGTGAGGAATTGCCTCTTTTATTTCTATTTTATGTATATATTTACTAGTAGTGTATATATACACTAGTAGTGTATTAGTATTTTGTTATGTTATTAAACTGTGTTTATCTCAATCCAAGTTTCTCCTTTCCCTTTTGATTCTCTCCCGTGCAGGGGGAGGGTGGGGCGTGAGCGAGCGGCTATCAGGGTTGTATTGCTAGCTTGGGTTAAACCATGACAAATATAGAAGAAAGTAGATAAGAAAAAAAAAAGATGCCCATGCAAATACATTATATGTTTGTTTCCAGCTGTGCTGTTAATTTTAGAATTCTAGAAATGATAGTTTTAAATATAATCCAATATTTTTAATATAATCAAATATTTCTCAGACAGATTTATCATGAAGAAGAAACTGTAAGAAAACTGCATCCTATAGAATCATCCTATATTTATTCTCTTAGGATATTTCAAATCCAGTCCTGAGAGAAAATTGTGCTGTAATATTAAATAAGTGAGGACTTAATAAAAAAAAATCAAATTATCTGTTCTGCACAGTAAATCTATGGTTCCTGTTTTAAAAGTTATATTTAAAAAATTGATAGTTTAAAAACTTCCTTTAAATTAAAATACAAGTGACAAATATATTCAAAGGCATTTTGTATGGTTTATTACTGACTCAGGAATAATAAAATGTAGAACAAATAATTGTGGCAACTTACTCCTTTCCATGAGCTGTTGTCTGTGTCCAGACTGTTGTCAAAATAATACAAGACAAAAGGTTTGCAAGAAATGAGTTTTAAGTCCTAAAAATTTTGTAGTAAAATGTATTGGATTATATTCAGTATGTAAAAGGCTTTACCTTGTTTAACTGAAAGACATCAAAGATCCTTGAAAATTTTACAACTGAGAAACACAAGTTACCACCTGCACATATTTTTTCTGTTTTCTTTAGAAAAGTGTAAAAAAACCCCAACAAACGCAAACCAAAACAAAAAACCAACCAACCAACCAACACCACATTTATTGTACCAGGAAGAATAAATATTACTAAGAAAATATATCTAATACCATAAAAATAATATATTCAGGATAGTAATATAGTAATATATGTTAACATACAAAAGTTTTGGTAATTTTAATAATCTATATGTACTTTCATCATCTGAATGCACGTTAATATTTTTACAACAAACATATGGTAGTTAAGACAAACAAATAAAATGCTTAGCTAAATAAGGAATTTTCTGGTCCTTTGACATCTTCTCTGAACTACTAGTTTCATTACTTTCTAATGTAGATGTAAATTCTGACAGATTTTTGTAATCATTGTCATCTAGCATAATTTTTAGGTTGGTACCATGAAAAATGATTTCTCTCCACAACAGTACATTTTTGAAGAAATACATTTGGGAGCAAGAATGAGTAGATTTTTTAAATGGAGATATATTAAATGACTCCTATTCTTTTCAATGAATGAAGTAAAATATAAATCTGAAAGTGGATCTCAGCTATTGATGAATAGCACAGTTACTCATTCCAGAATTGTGTGTGTATTCTTTCCTTATCTTCAACTCATGTATTCCTTTACACAAATTTTTTTCAGTCTTGCCTCTGTTTTTTGTTTCCACAGAACTTTGAATTATTTTTATATAGCCAGTCCTCTCCCTTTCAAACATCAAATAGTTTATCTTTCCTCACATATTCGTGTTCATTAAGTTTCTTCCCATAACAAACTTATGCAAAATTAATTTCATTGTATTTTCTGTCCATGGAATCTTCAGTATGCTGCAAAATGTGAAATTCTGTGTAGTTTACTGCTTTCTTGCACATTAGTATTTACAGCTGTTTGAAACCTGTTGTCTATAGGTGTCTGAAGTGTACATTCATTTATTATTTATTATTGGTCAGTTATGTTGCCCTGAGCTAATAAGTTTCCTAGGTAAACTGCCAAGCTTTAATATATAGTCTGAAGTAATTATAAAACGGTGTAACTACCAGATAATATTAAACATTAAAACACAATAAAAACAGTTGAAATAGTAATAGGAAAGCAAGCTTAAGGCGATCAAGGTTTTTTAACATTATCTTCTCACAACTGTTTTTCGTAGAGTAATTGAAGTCAGAAAGAGACCTCTGGATGTCTCCTGGGAGTAACTTCCAAGGAAAATCATATCACAGAGGGCTTGTCCATCTGAGTTGGAAAATCTCCAGATAATAAGATAACACTATGCAGGTAACCAAATAAATAATGTTTTATGTTCCAAACTAGCTTCAGCTTTTGTTAGGTTTGCATTTCTGTGTTTAGTTTTGAAGAATGTCAGTAATCCAGCCTGTAGGTCATGACTGCATTTTAACATGGTTAGACCTGAATCTCACAAGAGGAAACACTATCATGTCAGCAATTAGTTGAAAAGAGCTGTAATGTCTTAAGCTGTTACTGGAGTTTTGGGGTGTTTTGTTGTCATTTTTTGGGTTTGTGGCTTGCTTTTTTTTTTTTTCTTCAACATTGAAAAAGCTAAATAATAATGTGATTTAAATTTTGAAATGTAAAGCTTTATAAGAATCCATAAGTCAAAATAGAAACAATATTTTAAATACAGTAGATAGCTGGTGTGAAATGCATAAAGTCCATTGAAGACAGTGATTTATATCAGAAAGCTATTGATATCGGATGAGGAGATTATAAATGATAAATATTCAAAAATGCAGATGATATGACACACTATGTTTTAAATTGAGAGACTTTTATTGGAAACAGCCATATTTGATGTTTATTCAGGTGTTCTCACCCTATATTAACTTTATTTCCCTGTCTTTTTAGAACAATATAACTAGCTTTTTAACAGGCAAGGTGCCATTTTAACAGATGGTTGAGAGCGTAGAAACCAAAAGACCGTGAATGAACACCATATGTGTTTGCTGAGAGCATGAGTCCCAGTCAGAAACACCCAAACATCTGCCTGTCCTAAGGTTATCAACCTATGGTTGAGAGGATGTGCCATCACTAATCTATTTTTGCAACAGAGATGTTAATTTGAAAACTCGTCAGTCAATCACTAAAGAAGTAAACATGTATTCTCTCAGGGAGAAAATAAATTACAAATTAATTTTTTGCCTTATAAAATTTCTGTAACTAGGTGAACAGAATGGAGCTAATGGTTCTAGCTTTTTGCAGATTAGTGACTTAAGAGTTTTCGTAGTTGCTTATAGGCACTTTGCCACAAACAAGCGTAAACTCAAGATACTGCTGTATTCTTCCTCCAAGGAGTTCTGACAGACTCATTTTCTCTCCATTTAAAAATGCTTTCAGCTATAACAAATAAGAAGCTTTTCTCAATGGTGAAATGGCACAGCATATGGGAGTGGGGAGAGATTCTTGCCAGAGGAAAGTTATTATCTTTATGGCAAAGTATATTTGTAATGCCCTACTGTAATTATTTCTAATATTTTTTCTTTAAGAAAACAGTCTTTAATGCCAGTGACTTCACCAAGATTTTTTAAAATTTACATTAATATAGCTAAACAATAGCAGAGGATTGATCCTTTCTTACACAATATACGTAGTTATCCCCATACTAAGATTTTTTTATTAGAAATTTAATTTCAGCAGAATGTATATATTATCTTCATATTTTATTGATTCGTACATTGCTCAGCTTAGTATTTTGATGTGTTATCTGGCAATTAAGTCATTATACTTTTAAGAAATAAAAATATCTGCAAGTATTTTTTAAGTTATATTTGTATAAGTTTCTGCTTATTTTGTATTATTTTCAATAGAGAAACCAATTATTCTGTTGGGATTATGACTTTTGATACACTCCAAGGAATCCTGCATAGACCATGTATTAAAAGATAGTGATAATGGATTGCATATGCAGAAATGGTAAATGACATTACTAGTCACTTGACAAGGCCAAACAAAAAGCTACACAAATCAGATTGAATCTTTGTTGAAGCTACGGATTATAATATAGCATTTGTTCAGTAAGCAATGATGAGGAAATCGTCTAAGGCATACTCATATTACTTCACAGTACGAATGAACAGTAGGTTTTCTGACTATTTGATGTCCTGTTTTTTGCTTATCTTCAGTCCATAATATTGCTTATTGAGAATATATGAGTTTTAAAAGCAGACTGCAAAAGGACTATGATTAATAAATTACAAAATATTAGATATTTATCTGAAATCTGTTAACACTGTATACACAATAATTTGATACATTATGCCTATTTTACCTGTTATATCTGTTTTACAAAGTGTTTGTTTCAAATATTTTCAAAATGGCAAAGTCTAAAACCAGCATTTTCAACATTGGTGAATATGTAAAATCATGATGTTTGTTAGAATGCAGTATAAAAAGCATTTGATTATACTTGTTATTTTAGAGTCTTGGAGAATAAAGATTTAGAAAGAGGATCTTAGCAGAACTGAAGGAGATAGTAGCTTTTTTTAAATAACCAAGACCTGAGACCAAATGGGGTTTTACAGAGCCAAAAGCAGTATTTTGAATGGCATCTTCAAATGAACAAGAACACAGGTGTAGCAGCCTTCCTGCAGGTGGGAACAATTCCAGTGTAATCAGCATTCCACTTTTAGCCAAATTACAGATGTTTAACCCAACAACAAGAGGAGGTAGGAAACTTAATTTACACATATCACTATGTATATAGTAAATAACATTTATTTATATGATTTGAAGCACTTGCCTGAAAAAAAAAATCTATTTCCATGTTATTAAATTTGTTTGTTTTCTTAATATTGCTTGTAGACTTCACAGACATTGTGTTACATCTAGTCATGAAAATGCTTTTATGCGTTTGTTTTGGAAGCATTTGTCAGCTATCTTGAAGTTTATATAGGCTTCTACTTTTCTGTTTATGAAGGAATAAATTGCACTTTACAAGACAGGTAAAAAATGTAGGAGAATAGTTAATTACTAAAGGAAACAGTCATGAATAATCAATAGCCCTTAATGTGTTTGTAAGAATGTATTTTATAAATAATTATGAAAAGAAACAAAAAATACATTTTAATCAAAACATCTCATGTAAGCTGAAATAATGCTGGATTTTGAAAAAACAATGTTTGCTCTGTCTATGGCATTCATAACATAAAGCTTTCTCACTCATTATTTCTAGTAATTTATTTTACAATGAACAGACTTCTCCGTTTTCTTCTTCAAGTCATCTAATTCAGAAAGATAATAAAATGTATACTTTAAAGGGCTGCATCTCTTGATTTCAACAGAAGTAATCATGTATGTAAAGACAGTTGTCAACATAAAAAATGTATTGAATCCTTGTTATGTGCAAGTAATCTTAATGTAAATGTTCAGCAGAGAATAAAAAATTCTTAATCCTAAACACAGTTTTAGCCAGTTAACAGACCCTAGGACTGACTGCTTTGGATTCAAAACCATCCAAAGTATAATCGAGTTTTTATTGTCAATATTGTTATATATTTCGTTGTATTTCATAATAAATAACAGAAGTAGGAGAAACAGAATACAAATGAAATAAAAAAATAAGTAACAGTTTGAAATATATTTTAAAGGTGTATTTCAGAATCATGCTTGCTAACTTTCTTTCGCCTTGATGGTCACTGTCAATATCAAAGACAGGATGTTCTTTGCAGTTTGTTTTAATACACAAATGGATCACAAATAGTTTTGAGAAACTGAGTTTTATAGATATGATGAAACAAAACAATCCTTTGGAACAATTACATGTTTTTGAGAGATGGGTCTTCAGTTGTATTAGATAAATGTCTCTTGTGCATTTGTGCTGAAAACATACTTTTTAGTTCTGTAGTAAATAGAAGTCTTCCTCTTTAGATGTTCATGAGTGGTTGGTGCAGGCGAACAAATGTATAGAGAACTGCAATACATGTATTCTGCTGCTCTAAAGGCAAGCCAGTCGATTCACAATTATCTCCAAAAGAGCATGCAAAAAAAACCCCAAATAAACCTATGTGTATGGAAGATGATCTTTTCTGCCAAATTACATTACTCTCTTTAGATACTTATACATGATTACTCCACAAACAACATCATCATTAAAAGCCATCAGCAGCATCAGGAACATCACAACCTTTAATTCAAACAGCCCTGACAGGAAACCAACATTAGCCCAGCCTATGGTTTCTACTGCAGTTAGCTACAGAGAGGCCAACAGAAAACGAACAAACAAACCCCCAAAGAACAAACACCAAGACACTTACTCTTGCTTTGTTCCAGAGGTTTTTACTATTATAGTTTGAGATGCGAGTAATTCCAGACAACAGAGACGTGGTCTCTTTTACACGATCTTTCTCAATATCTGTACAGCAAATGGATCTAAATGTGATTAATTCCTCAGACCCATTCCTGTGATTTGTGTTCAGTAGTAAATAGATAATATGTTTGCAAACTTATGTTCATTCATTTCATCCTTGAAATGGATTTCTATTACATGAAACAGTCAGTTGTTACTATGTTTTTACTTTCATTATTTTTTTTTCACCAGAGCAAATACTTGAGCTGTTATTATTTTCTGCAAAATTAAATTCCAAAGACTGTATATGAGCAAAACTGAAACATAAATTTTCTGAATTTAGAAAGAATGTCAGGTTGTCCCCTTGATGCTGACTTTATGGACTCTCTGTTTTGTTTCCACTCAGGTAGAATTCAAAAATAACACAGGAAGATCCTTGAAGATCGAACCGATAATATAAATACTTGCAAGGCTGTGAGGCTCAAAAGAGCAGGACCCATTTTAAGTTGCAATTTTTGTCTTGTCAGTCTTCCTGCTACACAGAGAAATTTAGACAGAAGACAGAAATGCTGAAAGAATTCTCTTTCTTCTTTAACAACTGACCCTAAAGATTTTACCATTGGCTGAGGTCAGGCAGTCATGTTTATTGAACAAGAAAGTCCAGGAAGTGCTTACAGCGATATTTGGAACTAGTAGTTAGAAGTATATCAAAATGTTTTAGATTTTTTTTTCCAGAAAAAAACCCCACAGAAGTAGTTGATTTCTTGGGACAACCAAAGAGGAAGGAATTGTTCTTACCATCATGTCCATTTAGTAGGGTCTACAACTTAAGTACATTACTGATTTACACAAATTTTTATATAGATATAAAAGTCTGCTTTTATGTGCACAGTGAACATCAGCAGCTTTGGGGTAATATAGAAAATACAGTTCACAGAACAGAAAACTGTTGAGAAAACAGTTTCAGCTTGTCTTGCAGAAATGTATTTATTCTCTCAGCTCACTACCTCAGCTCACCTCTCAACTCACTGCAAAATGTAAGTCAGTCTTTTACAAAAGTGTTAAAATCTTCAGCCTTGAGCAGTCATTTTTAACTGACAAGGTACAGTTCTTAGCATATAAACTTATACCAGCTAATAAGAAATCCCAAGTGAAAACATGGTTGCTATTCAAAACACCAGACCAGCTTGAGATAGGCCAATGAGTGTATTACAGAGTGAAAGACTCTTATACATGCCTAAGTTATGTGACATTTTCTAATGTGTACTGTAATTTTTTACTATGATGTTCAAATGGATGACATGTTATTTCATCACAATTAACACAAGCTTCAATGGAAGCATTAATGGGGTAGGTATTATTCAGCATAACCAAGTGTCTTTAGAGTCTGGGTTTGATATCGACGATTACATTATTGCATTAAAATTTACTTAAACAGGTGATAAAAAGTGTTTTTCTCTGTAAGCTAGAAAGATAGCATGTTGTTACAAAATTTTAAACAATTCCTTGAAAAAAAAGACATTTTAAGGAATTTTCTGCTTACCTCCTTCGATTAAGCTTTCACAATAGTAGCTGCTTAATCATTATTTACTTTTTTCAACTTATTTCTATTGTATGGAGTACCTAGAAGACAACCAAGAAAAGAGAAGGTGAAGAAACAGTAAATCAAGGATTTTTTTAATTCATTGCGTCCAATTGTACTCTATCTTCCTGAATACATATACTGAATATGTATTCGTATGTCTGAAATATGCATATTTCAGAATAATCACACCATATTATTTGAGTACTTGCTACCACCATGTCTTTTAAATGGTTCTTCTTTTTTTTTCTGTGAAAGATTATGTAAATACTCCTGCCATAAAATATGCAATCCATTTTGAAGTAGATAGATTCTTTGTGTATTTTTGATTGCTTAGGTACCACTATGACTATTCTAAATATGTCAAATGTGGATAAGTTCTTTCCTAGTCTGAGTCTGAAGATAGGCATAGCGATTATCAGACTTCATACCATACTGTTACATGACATGACTTAAAACTTAACAGTTTATTTTCTCTGCTTCAATGCAATTGGAGAGTGAATGGGTGAGCATATGGCAGTCAGCCAAGGCCAGCCCACCACAGGCTGCTATTAATATTTTTGTCTTGTCGATAAGGCATATATGTCACTATTTTTGTGTTAGTTCTGATTTATGTTTGTCTTTTTAAATTCTATAAAACTGTTCCACAGATGAATTCTCATCTTGTGTATAAAATCTAGTAAACTACTCTTGGAAACTACAAACATTTATAAAGTGTATTCTCCTGACTATTTAATAATATACTTTAATACTTCATTATTACTTTCTATAACGATTGGTGAGCCCATTTGTTCAACGCAAACCAGATACTTTGTAGCAGTGATTTTTCTTCCTTTCTTAACAAGAAATTAATTTTCTCTGGTTCACCTTTCTATTTGACCTTCCTTAGGCTTTTTGTATGAGATGAATCCATCAAGCTACTGGACTTTGTGAATATTAATGAAGACACCTCAAAATTTCTACCCCCTAAGATCCAATAAAAATAGGCAGTACTACAGCTAACAAGAGCATTCCTGTGGGCAACAGGAATTTGATTTATTTATTTAATTGGAAAATTAAAAGAAATAAAGTTGCAATCCACACGGGTAAAGAATTCGAAGTACTCTAATATTCTCTTTGAAATACGAGAATCCCCGTGATACAAACCTAGATTTATGCATCATAAATTGTGGGTCAGGCTGTAATCCCATTTACATGACAGTAAAGCTGGAATAACCAAGTGAAAATCAATAAAGTTACTTTTCAGTGTCCATTATCATACACATTACGTAAGTTTAAATACTTAAGCAGGGCTTAAATTTCAGTAATGCTAGCAAGGCATTTAATCATTATTATTATGAACACAGCACATAGATATGATCTTCAGAACTGTGAATAACTAAAAATATAAGCTATTTTAGTGTTCTTTTTAATGTTAATTTATTTTGAAAATTCAATACTTTCATGTATAAAATTAGAATTGATTTTGCGTCCTTTTAGTTAATCAAATAATATCTGACAATAACAAGAAAGTACACAGATGTTATCTATGTTGCAGTAATAGTTGAGCTCTGAGGGGACACTTCATAGCATATATTTGTGTGTATGTATATTGAGTCATGCCTGATGAGTTATGTGGCAAAAAGCAGTCTTTCAAAAAGCCTGGGATTTTTTGTGTTACTACTAGTGTTGCTATATGTACTACATCCCTAGCTGAAAAAGGTGAGTAACTTAGAGCTTAAATTTGTTCTGCAGTATCTTCATCTGAGATCATGTATTACAAATGGGGATCTCTGTTTAACATAATAACAGATTGAATTTTTGAATTTGTAGGTAAAAGTTGGGTTTCATTAATTATATAGTCACTGTGAAATAAAGAAATTTCTGGAAAACATATGGCAGTTAATATTTCCCCACTATCATGGTTTCCAACAATGACTATTCAGAACTGTGTAAGTTCATTTACCATGCACACCCAGAAACTGGTTTAAGTCAATTATCTACGAGTTCTAAACAGACTAAGAAGTATTGAGGAAATAGTAGTATACCCAAAGTCCGTGAATAGCAAGGAGACAGTTAATAAGAATCTTCTATTACTAGGATGAAATAGATGAAGAAGTGTAGAAAGAGCTTATACTAATATTTAAAGAAGTTCTTGAGCATGACTCTACCATAAAATGCATTTAATTTTTTTTTTCTTATGTTTCACTTTTTATCTGCCTCGGTTTTCCAATCAGTTCAAAAGTTGATATTTTAGTAGGGTTTTTTTCAGATATCTGCTTTATTCTAATCAGAGACAACTGTTTTTGTGACGGTTTTACAATATCTCTTTTATAAATGTTTTTTAAACTAACAAACACATCGTAAAACATTTAATACAGGAACTAATAAAGCATGCAATAGCTATGTACCTTAACAATAAGGGCGGCGGTGGTGGTGGTGGTGGTGGTGGTGGTGGTGGTGGTTCAGGTTTATTTTTCTTTTCCAAGAAAATGAATAGGCTGGGGAGCAACCAGCAAACTGGACTACAGTGACCTGAGGAATATTAGCTGGAGGCTTGTCTTTCTTCTAATGCATTACCCTTTTCTTAGCTTCTCTGCAAAATAATGATGAAAATGGTCTAATAATGAGATTTACCTGATTTTCATGGAACTTCTTGATTTTGTTTCATACAAGAGGACCCTGGTTGTCTAATTTCAGTCTAACAAGAAGTTTACATTTAAAAAAGAGGTCGTCAGTATCTCAGTGGTATTACAGTGTTTGAACAACTCTGATACGTAGCCTCTTAATTGCATTTTGTTCCTTCTGGAAAACAATTTTCTGACCTTTTGAAATGGAAGAACACAAAGTTTCAAGGGCTTTTGTCGTTTCACTCACTTTTACTTTGCTTCCCAAGGTGGAAAATAGATACATTGAGTTTCACTTTGCATACAGCATTTAGAATATTTCTACTTTCTCCAGTCCCACAAAACATGCCTTTAGAAAGATCCTTCATTTAGATGCCTGTCTGGTTCTAACACACCCCAATACACATGAAACTCACATACTCCTCCTGTGTGACAATTCCCTGCTGCTTCTCATGGTGTATTTTTTTAGTTTAATGTCTGTGGTTTTGTCTCAATTAGCTGTGTAACACTACAGTGGTTCTGACACTAGGCAAGACAGTGAGACTGTTAACTTTTTTACCTCATCTTGACTGAAAAGCTAAAATTTTAAGCACTATTTATGAATGAAAATTCATTATAAAATTTCTTAGTGAAGTTCAAGCACAATCATTTTGAACACTTAAATTAACACTGACAATATTTGTCCTTATATCATAGTCCCTTTTTTAGAAAATAAAAACCTAATTTGACAGCAGGTAGTCAGATTCAAAGATCTTTGAATCAGATCCTTGTAAGAAGAAAGATAGGTACTTTTGCTAGTGGTAGACCACCAGAGGCAAGCATGTTCCTTCAGTAGTCTGACTCAGCAAAGCTCCTAAAACATTGTATTTCTGCAAAGCAATAAAGTGTTTGGGTTTTTTTTGTTTGGTTGGTTGGTTTTTTTGTTTGTCATTTTTGTTTTGTTGTTTTTCTGGTAGTTGTTTGGTTTTGTTTTGTTTTTCGTTTTGTTGTTGGTTTATTTTCTTTGCTGTTTGTTTTGGTTTGGTTTTTCTGTTTTGTTTGGGGTTTGGGGTTTGTTTTTGTTTGTTTGTTTTTCTCTCTCATAACATTATATAACAGCTTGGTGCTACTCTTTAACTAATCATGTAATTTATAATTTGAAAAACATTTATGACCATGAGTTTCCTGGATGTTTGTGAGCTATATGTGTGATGTACCCTGAGTTGCAGATTGACATGGTGATGACAACGCATTGTTAGTCAATGTTAGGAACATTTCATCTTTTAGAACAGGTCTTGGAAGTTCTAGTTATTTTGCTGAAAATGTGTTTTTTTTCAATGGGAAGCTACCTCATATACTCTAGTGTGTGTATGCTGCTCAGTTTTTTGAGGGTGATTTTTGCCCTGGGTGAGTTTGCACTATTGAACTTAGTGCAATCAAGAGTTGACTGAGGCTAATTGCTCTTGGATGTTACCTCAGAAAATTTAGAATATAAGATTCCTGCTGAAAGTAACCGCGCTTTTTTGGTGTTGATTCACTGTAAAAACTACTAGAAACTAATAAATAATACTACTGTATATCCTAGATTACAATGTTCTTTCTAAGAATGAGGCTGATTGACAAATAGAACAAAAATTTATCAGGACTTTGAAAATCATGTACTCTCCTCTCTCCATGACATTTTCTTCCAACACACAAATCATACAGGTTAGTTTAAGGTTATCTGAAAGATGGCTGAAACCAATTGCATTCTTTTGATGTGCCTCTGATTTACTGTCATGCCTAGGAGTTTCTTAGATATAAATTTCCAGATTTGAAGGTTTCTACCTATAAGCATTCCATGTGTTTTGTACAGACTCTGCATTATATCTATTTTGATGTATAAATGTACATCTGTGAACACTGACAAATTAACTTTTAAAATCCCCATTTCAAAAGAAATCCTTCATACCTTTTTTGAGACAAAAGGTAGAACCTGTGGGGTGGCAGGTGAATATCCAGAGACTGGTTTAGGATGCTGAAAAAGAGGCTGATGGGGGATATATATATATATATATATATTCAATACACAGCATTTCTAAATACCTTAAATGGTTAATATACAGTACTTCTAAGTACCTCAGTTCAGAAAAAAATAGCTAGTTAAATATCCATGGAGCATATGAGGGATCTTTAAAGTGCTTTTTTACTGACCCACCCACTCTGTTAATGTCTTGCTGTCTGGAACATACTGGGAAATTTTCTTTTGCATAAACCAGCAGACACAGATTTTGACAAGGGTCATTGAGGGCCTCCAGTCCGAGAGAATAGCAATAAAGAGAGTCAAGGAACGCAGATTTAATAGTGGAAAAATTTTCTATGTTACCAGCCTACTTACACACAGCTCTTTCATTATTTTTTTTTTTTTTTTACTCGTAATTCCAACAAGCGTATACAATCTTGACACATACTTTGTATACATGAGGGTGCCTATATACAATCAATATATGTATGGCACACACACAGAGACATGTATATATTTATATATTTTTTTTAATATAGTAATTTTTTTCCTAGTAAGTTGATCATTCTGACTTTATACCAGAGTAATTCCACTGATACCAGTAGCCACTTCTCATTTATATAATCCTGCTAACAGGAAAACCTGTATGTATACATTAAAACAAAATTTAAGTGTATAAAAGTTTTCAGCATCTCATATTATTGGTTTTAGGCTTATAGTAATAAGACAACAGTTTAAATTTAAGAATATACGGACTTAATGCTATTTTTTTTACTGTTCTTAAGACTGTAAAGCTTTTAGTATCCTCCAGCTTCTCAGGATTGTTTATTTTGTTTTACAGCTCATTCATTTCCTTTTTGGGTATAAAAGCCATTATCATTAATTGTGTAGTGATGGTTTATAACAGCTGAGGACTTGTTCACTTTTTTTTTTTTAATTCATTTTTTTCTCTGAAGCGAGAGCAACCAGCACATCAAAAAAAAAAAAAAAAAAAAAGTTTAAATTGTTTCAGGAAGCCACAGGCCAAAATAAACATTTATCATTTCCAATAGTTTTGTTTCTCTAAAACTGTAAATGTTTTCTATAATTAAAGCTCCACATAGAACTTCCTTTACTTTATAATGTAGTTTGTCTTTTGAAATTAAACTTATTATGTGAAATTTTTAGCAAAATATAATTAATATTTAAATTGGCAATAGCCAGAGTTCTTCACTGTTACTGTCAGCTAAGTGTTCAGCAATCATATTGTATTACAAATGTAAACTTTTTACTTCCAAATCAGGATATAAACAAGCTCTTTATTTCATTCTAATAATCTTCCAACACTTGAACATAACATTTACTCTGACCTTCCAGACATCAGAAAAACTTTCCTTGCAGGCATTGGACTGCCTAAAGCGAAGCATTACTGGCAAAGTAACAAGGAAGTACCTGTGGGTGTTAACTGCAGGAATTCAAGGAAGATGAAAATGTGCAATAACAATGTCAACAAAAGCAGGTAAAGCAAAAAACAACACAACTATTTTGTCAGCATGAATTTTATGTTTATTACACCTTTGCTAAATGCAAAATTACCTGCTACTTATCTGACTTTAAATTTTTTTTTCCTCTTTTACAGTGTTGTGCTGACAGTACACGACTTGAAGATACAACCAGTAAACAGCGGATTGTAAATGTATTCTAATTAATAATCACCTTTATGTTGTAAACAGCATTCACTCTGTTATGGAGAGATAGCATCAGAAAGCAACAATCTCAATGTAGAGGTTATGATAGCAGTCATGTCAGAGGAGCACATTTCCTATTTGGCCAGTGTTTTGTGGATTGGAAGCCTGAATGTAGGTGTTAATGTCAGCTGTTCTATGTTTCCTTCTGAAAAACACTCTAATCTCTTGAAGGACCTACTACTTCCTTTCTTCACCCCCACTGGATAGAATATAGTTATCTGTGGTTTGAAATTAAATCGGCTGAGCAAGCTCAGAAATTTTATTAAGCTCTTAAAAGTCCCTTTCTACTCATTTGTTCAACTTAAAAAGTAAAATTAAATCATTTCTTGAATTAACACGGAAAGAAGAATCTTTATTTAGTTTTCCTGTTCAGCCTAACTGGTAGATGTGTAATAATTTGATGGTTGGAAATAACACTAACCACGCAGAGATGCCTAAGTCATGCAAATATCAAAAAATAAAAAAACATGAAATTCTACTTCTCTCCAGGACTTGAAATTTTCTCCTCATCCTGAGGTAATAAAACTGATGTTAGGATCATCAAATAATTTCCAGCCTTTGACAATGTAACTGGGTACATAGAATTGATCTTACTACTCTTTCCAAAGACATTCAATGACTGAAGCAGTGCCTACCAATATCATAGGCTGCTTAATGTGTTACATCTTCCAGAGAACTGAATAATTGAATACTGACAGATTTGTCTCTAATTATCAGATAGCACGGAATGTGAAAACTGGTAAAGAATGTTGTACCATTGACCCCTAAAAAGTTATAGAAAAAATGAAAAATACCATTAAAAATTGTAATACTTTAAGTATCATTATCTTTTTGTCATTAGAATATAACCTTTAACATTTACTTCTCAAGAATTAATAAGTGTTATTTCAGGAAATAGTAAAAATGTAGTCCATTCGTTGCCATCCATCCACTCATTTGGTTTTACTAAAAATGTATCAGTGTGTTGTGTATATATGCGAGGAGGGCAGAGAGAGAGTTCAGTGTTCCATCTGATGTTGATGACTACTAGTAAAAGAAATTTTGGTGAATACTCAGATATCCATAGGGATGCAAGCAAATGACCAAACATTAGTTTAGGCAGAGGTTTGAGTATGTAATTTATTTATGAACTAATGCATTAATTCATGAGAATCTGGAGGTGGTTAGGGGATTAGGGCTTTTTACTCTATAATCTTTCCTCAGGAAATGTATAGTTTAGTGGTCTTAGCCAGCTGGTGATTAAAACACCCAGTGTGAATCCAGATTCGTTTGCTTTTTTCTGTTTACATGTAACTCTGAGCCAAATGTGAGGTAATGACATCGGTCTGTCATAATAGATCTGTTTGTGAGGATTTAGACAACCCTTTGAATATGTTTTACACTAGAATGTACTCCAAACAAACCCTTTTTTTTTTTTCCAAAGAAAGGTCAGTCATTTACCTAACATTCATTCAAATAAAAATTGAAAATATAAACAAGTGACTAGTCCTGAAATCTGTGAACGAGTAACCAGATGAAGAGCAGAAAAGAAGAAAAAAAATATACTTTTTGTAAATATGCACCAAAAAATAATATATGTATTTAGAAGGCTCTTTAATTTTTTTTAGTATGTGATTAATGTACACTACCTTTATGCCTTTGGTTGCTTGGCTTCATCCTCTAAATAAAAAACAAACCAAGGGACAAGAGACTGAAGTTTTATAAAGGTAGGGTAGAAAGACTGAAGCATCATTCAGGCTGCCTCCAAGGTTATGATATAGCTTTTGACACTTAAAGGTAAATAAAAGAAACATGCATGGTTATTATTTTTAGACTCATGTAGAAGACACTGGGTCCTGTTTCTTTTTCTCTTTTTTTTGGTTTGTCCAAGTGACTGTCAAATCAAACAGGTGGCAATTCTTTCCAGATTGATTCAAAAACTTGAATTAACAAAAAGAAAAGAGTTGCTGAAGAGAATTCTTTAGTCAAGAAAAATGAAAAGAAAACACTCCTAAATATGAAATCTAAATTCTGTAACTGGCTCAGAAGAAAAGGAATTAAGGTAATCATCTAAATTAAAAGAAAGTAAAAGCATACAATATATAACTGAGTATTTCCCAATTCTATTTCTTAATTATCCTGAAATTACAAGGAATGTCATAATTTTATAATCTAGCCCAAATACTTTATTTTGTCTCTGTTCTCTTAGAGAAAATTAAGTCACTCTCTTTCTTTTGGAATTTCCAGGTCGAGAAACATAGTTTATATAAATTACCAATATTTTTTTCCATTTTGTCTTGAATAAACAAATTGAGTCAGATACAGCAAAAATATACATATAAAATATATAAAATAATATGTAGAATGTATATTTTACTTTTTTAATGTAATCCTTTCTCTGCTGCAGTCTTTCCTGGCAAGATTTGCTCTGAAGCTTTCCATATCTCTGTGTGTAATAGCAAATAGCACAGCGTTGGGAGAAAAGTGCTACCTGTGACAAAGTCAGGGATGACTAGAGAGAATTTATCCCAGAAAGACAAGGGAGTACATTAGTCTCATTGCAAGGGTTCTTTCCATGTTCATTGAAGGTTATATAATATTCTAGTATCCAAATAGTTACACAGGATTATGTTTTGGGGAAACTCTACTGTAGCTTTTAATTAAACACTTGAAAGTATTTACACCAGACAGTTTTAGTGTCAGCAAAATAGCTAATTAATATCTTAGAAGAATTCCATTACTTCTTCCAAATTAAACTGTGACTATTAGAACTACTGATATGACTTCTTCCACAATAAAATGTTATGTGTTTAAAATTAACTTAACTATAAGGTATTCATGTAAGAGGACAATTTCAATGAGAAAACTGCAGAATATGAGGGTTTTCCTATTCATGCATAAACACATGTATTACCATAGTAAAAACAGGTTTGTTGCCTTATTGAGGAGCTTTGGTAGCTATTTAATAAAATAAGAGCATATCTTCAAAGGTTTTGCTGAAAGCTAGATAAAGACTGAGGAGAAAAGAATGAACTGCTATTGTTTATGTGTGTTTCTTCATTACATTTACCCTACTAAAAAAGTCTCTAAATCTAAGTTTGTCTTTCTCCTAAATTTTTAAAAGTGAAGTTTTTTTATGCAACTTAAGTACAGGCAACAGGGTCATCAGGGTAGAAATCTGATAGATCTTAATAAAGTTGAGGTTGGAAAAGTGCTCTTGAGCTCATCTAGTTCAGCTCCCCTCCTCCAAGAAGCAGCAGCTACAGCAGGTTGTCTGACACTGTGTCCTCTTGGGTTTTGAATATTTTCACAGCTGGAGACCACGCAAATTCTCTGGGAAGCCTGTTCCAGTGTCTAACCACTTGCAGAATGAAAACGTGTTTTCTCGTGCTCAGATGGAATTCCCTGGTTTTTAAATTCGTGCCCATTGCCTCTTGTATGTTGGTGGCCACTACTGATACGAGTCTGGCTCTCTCCATTGCCTCCCGTTAGGTGTTCATACATACTGATGAGATCACTTCTGAGCCTTCTCATGTCCAGGCTGAACAGTCCCAGCTCTCTCAGCTTTTCCCTATTTGAGAGATGTGCCAGTCCCTTCATCCTCTTCATTGACCTTCACTGGACTCAATCCAGTCAGTTCTTATCTTTCTTGTACTTGGGAGCCCTGCACTGGGGACCACGCTCCAGATGTGGCCTCACCAGTGCTGAGTACAAGGGAAAGATCACATGTCTTGATCTGCTGTCAACACTGCCTAATGTAGCCCAGGAGATTGTTGGCCTTTTTTTTCTGCAAGGATGCACTGCTGACTGTTGTTGCCCATCAGGACCCCAAGAGACTTCTCTGCAAAGGATGAGGTAAGGAAATTCACAATGATGTGGGTCAGAGGAAGCTCTAACAGCTTCTAAAAAGCATGACCATCTGCTCTTAACCTAGTTGCTCCTTGATTAGGGTGCTTGGGAGAGACCTAGGTAAGAGCCAGACACAGAGCCCAGCTCCTAGAAGCAGCCAATGATGCAACAGTTCATGCAGAAGAATATAAAGTAAAGGAGCATCAGTTGAAATTATGCCACTGTAACAGTCTCAGACATGGTGGGCTTTGGATTCTATGACCATGGGACTCTGTTTGCAAGATCAGCATCTGCTTGAGAGACATGGGATCACCACCTCAGGGCAAAACTGGTTTTGCCAATAGGATGGCTGGCTTCATAAAGGAGGGTTTTAAACTAAGAATGATGAGGGAGGGAGAGAATAACCAGCAGTCGCAGAATCATATTATCATAGAATTGTTCAGGTTGGAAAAGACTTAAGATCATTGAGTCTCCACAGAGCCTCCTTTTCTCCAGGCTAAACAACTCAAGTTCTCTCAGCTGCTCCTCATCAGATTTGTGCTCCAGACCCCTCACCAGCCTTGTCACCCTCCTCTGAACTCTTTCCAGCACCTCTATGCCTTTCTTGCAGTGAGGGGCCCAAACCTAAACACAGTATTTGAGGTGCAGCCTCACCAGTGCCAAGTACAAGTGGGCGATCACTGCCCTAGTCTTGCTGGCCACACTGTTTCTGATATAAGCCAAGATCCTGTTGGCCTTTTGGCCACCTGGGCACACTGCTGGCTCATATTCAGCCAGCTGTTGACCAGCACCCCCAGATTATTTTCTGTTGGGCAGCTTTTGAGCCACTCTTCTCCAAGCCTGCAGCATTGCATGAGGTTGTTGTGACTCAAGTGCAGGACCTGGCACTTGGCTTTGTTGAATCTCATACAATTGGCCTCAGCCCTTTAATCCAGCTAGCCCAGATATCTCTGTAGAGCCTTTCTACCATCAAGCAGATCAATACTTCCACCCAACTTGGTATCATTTGCAAATTTACTGAGGGTGCACTCAATGCTCTCATGTAGATCATTGACAAATATATTAAACAGAATTGGCCCCAATACTGAGCCCTGGGACTGGCCACCAACTGCATTTAACTCCATCATAACTCTTTGGGCCTGCCCATCCAGCCAGTTTTTTACCCAGTGAAGAGTATGCCCACCCAAGCCATGAGCAGCCAGTTTCTCCAGGAGTATAGTTGCCTGGATCCTCCTTCTGGCCCTTCTTGTAGATGAGCATCACATTTGCTAACCTCTAGTCAATTGGGACCTCCCCAGTTAGCCAGGACTGCTGATAAACAATGGGAAATGGCTTGGCGAGCGCTTCTACCAGCTTCCTCAGGACCCCTGGGTGGATTCCACCTGGCCCCATAGACTTGTGTGTGTCTAAGTTGTGTAGAAGGTTGCTAACCATGTCTCCTTGGATTATGAGGGCTTCATTCTGTTTCACATCCCTGTCTTCCAGCTCAAGGGTCTGGGTACCCAGAGAACAACTGGTCTTACCATCGAAGACTGAGGCAAAGAAGCCATTAAGTACCTCAGACTTTTCCTCATCTTTTGTTGCTATGTTGCCTTCACATCCAATACTGGATGGAGATTATAATTAGTCTTCCTTTTGTTACTGATGTATTTATAGAAGCTGGTTTAATTGTCTTTTATGGCAGTAGTCAGGTTAAGTTCTAGTTGAGCTTTGGCCCTTCTGATTTTCTCCCTGCATAACCTCACGACATCCTTGTAGTCATCCTGAGTTGCCTGCTCCTTATCCCAAAGGTCATAAACTGTCCTTTTTATCCAGAGTTCCAGACAAAGCTCTCTGTTGAGCCAGACTGGTCTTCTTTCCCACCACCTCATCTTTCGACACATGAGGATGGCCTGCTCCTATTCTTTAAGGTTACTTTATTGAAGAGCGACCAGCCTTCCTGGACTCCTTTGCCCTTCAGGACTGTCTCCCAAGGGACTCTGTCAACCAGCCTCCTGAACAGGCCAAAGTCTGCCTGCTGCAAGTCCGAAGTAGCAGGACCCCACTCCTTACTTCTCCAGGAATCAAAAACTCTTATCATTTCATGCTTGCTATGCCCAAGATGACCTCCAGCTACCACCTCACCCACAAGTCATCTTCTATCTGCAAACAACAGGTTTGGTGGGGTGACTTCCCTAGTAGGCTCACTGGCCAGCTGTATCAGGATGTTGTCTTCCACACACTCCAGGAGCCTCCTAGACTGTTTCCCCTCTGCTATGTTGTTTTTCCAGCAGACATCTGGTAAGTTGAGCTCCCCCATGAGAACAATGGCTAGCAATTTTGAGACTTCTCACAGCTGCTTATAGAATATTTTGTCTGCCTCTTTTTCCTGGTTGGGTGACAGACAGGTCTGTAACAGACTCCCACCAGGATATCTGCCTTGTTGGCCTTTCCCCTAGTTCTTACCTTTAAACACTCAACCCTATCATCACCATCATTAAGCTCTACACAATCAAACCCCTCCCTAAGATACAGGGCTACCCCACCTTCTCTCCTTCCTTGCCTATCCCTTCTGAAGTCTTTATAGCCATACATTGCAGCACTCCAGCTGCAGGAGTCATCCCACTATGTTTCCATTATTGCAACTAAATCATAGTTTTCCTGCTTCACAATGGCTTCCAGCTCCTGTTTGTTGCGCATGCTGTGTACATTGGTGTAGATGCACTTCAGCTGGGTTATAGACCCTGCCATCTTTTTGGATGCCAAAGCACTAGTTCCTACATGATCATTCTCAGGTGCTTCCTTGGTTTTTATCACATCAATAATCCTTTTGTCTTTATTACTGCATGGATCTTCGTCCTCTGCCTCCACTGAGACAGCAGGTGGAAGGACCTAATTGGCACAGTTACTACATAATGACAAGAGATTCCTAGATTGAAAAGCATTTTTCTTAGCTGCGGTTTAAACAAAAAGTGTGCATTTCACTGAATCCATATTTGACAATTATATATATATATAAAGTGCCTATCACAATATTGATAAACATTCTTTGGAACCACTCTGACGGCAGAGATAAGAACTAACAGCTTGTTAGTACCTCAGCAGTTCTTTTTCCAGTACTTCTGTTTCAAGAATTTGAAGAAAAGATTCCCAGTCACCAGGAAGTCTGTTTTAGTGTTGCTGAAATATGGTTTCCTTACATACTTTCTTTCTGCAATGTAATAACCCAAGATGTAGGGGATACTTCAATTTACAGAAAATTTCCCAATTATAAATCTATGTATCATTAAAGACCATAGATGTCCTAGGTCTGTCATTCCAACATTTTTGCCAACTATATGTAATAAAATATTAGCCTTCTTTCCCCATGCAATCCGTGTTCTCAAATACTGCCCATCAGAGACCACATTCAGGACAATTCCCAACTGCTTTAGTCTGAAATCATCATTAGACATTTATCCTGGTGTTGATGCCTAGCAATAGGGATATTGTCACTGACACATGCATTGCAAGCATTTAATTATAATTAAATAAGTATCAGACCAAGCTACGTTCAGCAGCATTATAATGTGATTAAAGGCTTGCTCTAAGAAATAGTCAGGATCTGCTCTACTAGTTTTACTTTCTAATCCTCTAAGAAAGGATTAACATTAAAAAACAGTCTCATTATTTCTCTGCTCCTTCATTTCAAGGCGCAAATAATATTTCAAGATTAGAAAGCTTGCTTTGTCTTCTGCCATTGATGTTGCACAAACTAGGGTAGTCTTTTCACATAATAATTTTATTATTATAGTGCACGTTATATGTGGCCATATTTACTGCTGCTGTTTGTACCTATGTTGTGAATTCTTTTGGGTTTGTTTTTTTTTTGTCATTAGGTCCAGGTCTGTCTTGCTGCCTGATTCATACAATAAATTGATTGACCCCTCCGTTGCTGTCCCTTTCTTTAGTCCAATCTGTTTTCATAATCTTAATCAGATCATTTCAAATACTTTCCATATACAGTCATATACAGTCCACAGAAGTTATACTGTCATTAATTAAAACAGTAACTAATTTGACTTTGAAAAAAAGTTACTATCAGAATTATTTCTTTGGAATAAGAAAAAATTCACATTGATTATTTTGATCTTAGTACATTTAACATCTTATTAATAATCATTATTTTATTCAACTCAAATGTCATAGTTTTATGTCTTTATTATCTTAAATGTCTTACCAATTGGGCAATTTAGTTAATTAATTAATGTTTTGCTAATTATTTAACAAAAAAAACTTCAAGAAATAATTAATCCAAAATTGATTTTCAGTTTTATAAGGGTGTTTTATGTTTAAAAATGAGTGAAGTTTGGGAGTAAAAATTACTTAATTGAGTATCTTTATTGCTAAGGCAGAAGTTTAAAACCTCCATCTAAAATTCACAGGATAGAATGGTAGTTCCAGCAGACATTACTTCAAAGACCATTCTTTGTTCTAATAGAAACAAGAAATAAAATATTTGGCTTATACTTGAGCATATGTGATGAGGGAATTATATGCAGTATTCCTTCAGATAAACAGGGAGATTTTAAGGTTTACAAATTCATAGACTTTATTCCATAAGCATTTACCCTAACACAAATAGTAAGATGAGAATTTACCTTAGAAAAATAAAATTTGTTCTATCATATTCACTATAGAGCTGGGCTTAGTGCCCAAAGTTCTTGGTGAAGGGACAAGGAGGTTTTTGCCTGAAAGTTTTGTTGACATTAATTTTATTTTCCTGTCATCACCCATTTTTAAAAATATTGGTCTTATATTTGCGAAGTCTATATACATGTTCTTTTCAAATAGCATATAATATACACTTGAGTAACAAAATATTCATTTTTAGTGCAAATTCTAAGTACTTATGGAGAATCCTTATGGGAAACAGACTGACTTAAAATTTACTTTAATTTGAAACTATGATTTCTGTACAGGGCAATTCTGGAAGTACTGTGTGAAGTAAAGCTTCAGAACAGGCCTAGCTTTCTGCGTATGATTAGAGAGACTAAAATTATCTTTCCCTTGGCACATCTGCAAAAGACAGCACTTAAAAAATAAACTCTCTCTGCAGGCTATTGAAATTAAGCACAGTGATCTCATACAAAGCACAGTGCAGCTGGTACCATGGGATGAAGACAGTTGAATCTTTTCTAATGGAAAAATGAAGTCAGACCAAGCTTGCCTCCTTTCTTTCACAAAATATAATTATGTAAACTACAAAGCTCCATTATAGACAATGTTTATAATTTGGAACTGTTTTCCCTTAATTTTAAATAAAGCCTGTTAACGGTTGATGTCAAGCCAACATATTTCCTACAGATGCCACAAACAATGAACAATCAAAAATCTGTTTCTGTTGTTTCTTTCATAATTATTTCAAATTGTGGGAACCCGTAATAAAAATCAATGTAATGGACAAACACCATTGCATGTTGATAAACATCACAGTCTTTCAATTTCAAGAAAAAAACTATGGCATACTAACTAGTAGAGAAATGAATGTCTTTCTCTACCATGATACACAGAATTTGATTTTATGAATTTTCAAGTTTAGATCACTTTCTGCTATAGCAGATTTTCCAGTTCTGTTGATTTATCTAATGTGTCTAAGGAGCCTGAGAACCTCTGCTTTATGTTTAAACAATGTTACATTTAATTAGAATACGAAGTGTTGTAATAATTCAAATGCTAATTGCTGCATTCAGCAGAATGATGGGAAAATGCTTCTTTCTATTATTATGTGGCTTTTAAAATTTGCAGACATGTAGACTGTGACTCTGCATTGGACTGTACTAAGGCAGTATCTTGTATAAATTAAGCTTTTATCAATCTTTGTGCATTATTGCATGAGCCTGGAGGTCTCTACTACTGTGTCTGATAGTAAAGCCAAAGCTAATTTATTAAAACCAGAAGGAATAAGAGTTCCTACAAGTCAGGAAGAAACTGTATATTTCCTGTTTTAAGGCAGTTTCCTCCTGTTTATTAACAACTCATATGGAATCTGCTTCTCAATTTCTCATATATCTTTGTCAAAAAGAAAGAGATGAGCTTTAAAAGATGTAAGAGCTTGAATGACTCATTTAATCTTCGAGATGATACTGTGGCATAACAAGTCTGTTACTGTTACCCTTTCTTTAGTCAGAGGGTGTCCCATCCCAACAGCTGGCACGAGGGATGAGTTAACTCTGAACGCGACACATGCCCTGAATCAACAGATGAGACCAGGTGTGAGTTAACTCTGGGTTAATTCTGCACAGTTATGCGCAGCGAATGACAATCACTCCAGGGGTCCAATTCAACTATGAGTTTTACTAGAAGTATGTGTTGGAGTACTAGTTACAGCAAACAGTGGCTTGACAACAGTATAACAGTCAAAAGTCCTTCTACAAGCAATATATTGGCAACCATTAGTAGCTATAATACAAAATTTAACAAGAATCCAACAGTAGAGCTTAAGATAATGTTACTCTTATATGTTCAGAAGGAAAAGAGAGTGAGTGGTAGAGAGAGAAGGAAAACTAAGGTATAAGAGAGAGAGAAAGAGAGTAATATATCACCACTCACGGAAGGGGAGACAAAGAAATAGTGATATAGAAAAAAGGAGAGAAGGAAAGAGCAGAGAGAAAGGAAGAAAGCAAAAGGTGAGGAATCCAGGCACGCTTACAGCTCCACAGTGTGGATGACGAGACTTGTCTGATGATGTGTGGCCTCCGGTGTCCCGCGGCAGCGAGGATGCTGGGGTTTGTAGTTCAGGAGCCCAGCGTCCTCCAGGGTCGGGTCGGGTCGGGTCGGGTCTGGTTCCCGCGGAGAGGCTGATGGGTGAAGGGTCATCAGGGTAATGGGTTCCCTACCAGTGCTGTTTTAGGTGAGCTTTTTTATAGCCCTCCGAGTAGAGGAAAGTCTGGGGGGAAGGGCTGATTGTGAAAGACCGACGAGTCTCGACAAGTCCCGGGCCATGTTGAAGGGTCTCAGCTTTTCCCCTTTTGTGTGCCAATCCGGGCATATCAGAAGATGGAGCTATGTGCCCTCCGGCACATCCCCCAGCTCCGGTATAGGCCAGCCGGCCTGGGCTGTGGCTCGTTAGCTTGTCGTTGATATGTAAATCGCAGTTCACCCTATACTGAATGTGTCATCTCCTGCTATAATGTTTGAGGCATGATTCCTTTTAGCCTTTGATAATCCTGGGGCTGGAGGAACTAGTTTTGCCACAATGTTTTGGCTGTGACCCTTACCAATACACGACAGAGGGGACAAAATTTTCCTTTTTTCTTTTGGAGAGGACTTTGGATTAAAAAAAAAACAAAAACAAAATGACAACAACAACAAACAAACAAACAAAAAGTCAGGCAAACTACTGTTTTTGTAAAATACTAAACCTTCATCCATTTCTACAGGGCCCATGAAATATACTGTCAGTTATAGTACTGTTCATGAAGTGTGCCTAATGCCAATGTAACACAGAAAAGAAGGGGAAAGGAGGAATCCTTTCAGTGACAGAAGCCTGTCACAGATTTTTTTAGTTTGGAGATATTGTGAGCTAACCCTGGTAGGCAGGTAAGCACCACACAGTGGGCCATGACACATGCTCCAGCAGAATGTGGAAGAGAATTAGAAGGGTAAAAGTGAGAAAACTCACGGGTTAAGATAAAGCAGTTTAATAGGTAAAGCAAAGGCTTTGCTGCAAGTAAAGCAAAGGCTTTGCTGCAAGTAAAGCAAAATAAGAATCAATTCATTACTTCCCATCAGCAGGCAAGTGTTCAGCCATTTCTAAGAGGGCAGGGCTTCATCATGTGCGATGGTTATTTGGGAAGACAAATGCCATAACTCCAAATATCCTCCCATTACTCCTTCTACCCCCATCTTTTATTGCTGAGCATGGTGTTACCTGGTATGAAATATCCCTTTGGTCAGATTGTGTCAGCTCTCCCAGTTGTGTCCCCTCCAAACTTCTTGTGCACTGTCAGCCTACTCACTAGTGGGAATGTGTGAGAAACAGAAAAGGCTTTGATGCTATCTAAGCACTGCTCAACAACAGCTACAACATCAATGTGTTATCAAAGCTGTTCTCATCACAAACCCAAACATAGCACCACCCAAACATAGCACCATACGAGGTCCCATGATGAAAATTATCTCCATCCCAGCCAAAACCAGTATAGGGGTTTGGGGTTTTTTTTGTTGTTGTTGGGGTTTGGGAGTTGTTTATTTGTATTCATTTGTTTGTTTTCCTAAATATAAGTTTAAATTGTTGTTATTAATGTTGCTACATGAAGATTAAAGCTCAAATAAAATGCTTACCTCACCAGAAAGCTCACTTGAATAGCCACTTGAAAACTAAGCTGTGTTTGAGATAACTTTTTGTGTTTATTATATGATGAAAAACATGGCCGAAAAATATCTCCTGCCTGGAGACTGGAAGACAGTATGAAAAATAACATTTTAAATGCCTTGAAGTTATACTGAAATTGAGTTCTTAGGAAAGTGAATATGACCAGAAAATATATCTTTGATGAGTAGGAGATTTTTCCCATAGCTGCTAAACCAGGAATTATGTTATTTCTTCTGTCCTCCTCCAATTATGAGTAAAGCAGGAATGATTGTTAACTGTTCACTATAAATGAAAACTTAAAAGTGTAAACTGCAACATGAAGGCTCTAATTTTTGTACTATATGCTTATTTATACAGTAAAATATACTAACCACATTTTCTCATTTCTTTTGGCTGCACAGAAATATGTTATCTATGAACTAAGCCTCTATGATTATTGTAATGCACTGTGGGTAGTGTTTGTTACAATATCTCTAAAAATGACATTTAGACACCAAAATATATTAAGATATTTCTTGGAGTTTACACTAGAAGGAAAAAGAGAACTAGCATAGATAATCCTATGTTGCCTCATATGCTGGGAACCCGGAATTGGGTAGCATCAGGTGGCAAAACACATCTGATCAGGGCAGTTCCTCTCTGTGGAGAGATTCATGGCATTTTGATACTTAGAGCTCTTTATATGACTCCCTCAGTAGAAAACAACTTTATTAATAATTTCTACTGTCAAGTAAAGGAATGTTTACATGAGAAAATGCTGTTTTGCCTTGAGATAAAGGTAGATACACAGGTGGCATAATCACTGGTACCAGTGGGAACAGCTGCAGGCTCCTCCATCAGGATTTGCTAGCTGAGCTCACCTTGCAGCCAAGAGTCTGATGGCCAGGATATACACATGAACCCCACAGGCCTGTGCCTGCTCAGGTTCCGCATTGTGTGGATCACTATCTCTTCATATACAATGCTCTTCTGATTAGGATCACTACGAATGTACAGGGAAAGAAACAGATCTAATGAAACTTACGATATCTCTACAGAATTTCTCCCTCAAACTCCAAACCATTGAAAATACAATTGTTTTTTAAAAGTCTCTCTCTTCTACAGTGTCTTTAGTTCTGTATGATGTATTAATCATTATAATTTCTTAATGTCTTTCTTTACGCCTATGGACTTTTTTTGTATATATGGTTCATATGACAATAGCAATTGATGGCTTGACTTCTTAGTATTCCAAATAAGGTATGAGGGTGATTGGAGATTTTTATATTTTCTTTTTTATTATTTATTTATTTTCTGATGTTTACTTCTGTTATTGTTAAACTTTAAGTTGCCATAGATGTATTTTAATATTTGCTAGATGAAAATAATCACAGTATTAGGGACTCTTTGCTTAGCTTCTTGTACAATTACTGCAAAGAGGCTAAAAATGAAGTGTGTAATGAATCTAAGAGTGTATTGAAAAACTTATAAAAAATAAACCTAAGGTTTTTGCCTATAACCATCTCCAGATATGTAAAAGATTCTGAAATACAAGTTCCAGAGTTTTCCTTTGGATAATAGCTCAAATCAGTAACTATGAGATAGCTTTAGCACAGTTTGTTTTAGAAATACTAGATGTGTTACTACAGGGGCAAAAAAGATTTCAGGGGAAAATAAAAAAAGCTATAGAAATTTTAGGGTGAAGGTTCAGTAAAATCCTGTGGCAACCTCAGTATTTCCAGAAATTAGCCTTGCAATGAATTTCAGAGACATTAAATAGAAAGCTAGGTTATGTATGCAGTAAATGAAATGAGATGAGACAGATGCTTCAGAAAGTATGTGGAACAATTAATTTAGTGCAAGCAGATCACAGAGATTTCTTGAAACAGTCAATGGAAAACACTGAGCATTTACTTGATTCAAGTCCATTATCCAGGTCCATTATTCAAGTCTATTATTCAGATACAGTATACAGGTCTTGATTGAGGTCTATTATTCCCATACATAGAGGTCTTTCAGAAATTGGTCAGACATTATTCTTCGCTTAAAACTGAAATGTAAAACTGACTTAACTGTGGCGCTACTATACACTTTCCCTGCTAATTTAAGTATACATATACTATTAAATAGTTAAACGAATAAAATTTGCAGTGTTTACTTGGTAAGCAACAGAAAATATTCGGTATCCACATTTGCCTTGTCAGCTTTAGTATTCTGACAAAGATTCTTCAATCCATGTGAAAAGATGCTTTCCTCTAATGTTTTTCATATTGTATGAAATGGAGTAAGCAAGGACTAGAAAAGGAACTTACGCAGAACTGTGTGTCCATAGTCTGATGGTAAGAGGGGGCTGGATTCTAATTTTTTTATCTAGACTTTTTCTGTATGTTTAACTGAAACAACTGTTGGTACATTCCTGTCACTAAAGTGCATCGTATCTACCTTCCTTTTACACACCATATTAGTAAGCCTTAGTATGGAGAGCAGTAAATACTCCTCTGTGGGGATAGTTAATTCTACTTGGGGGGGCTTGCCAGTGTACCAGTTTCTATTGTTTCTTTTGCCATTGTTGTCAGTGTAGAATGAGAAAGCTGTGGCAGCAGAACTTTGTAATATAAACCAAGCCTCAGGGTCTCAGTCTGCAACTGACCAGTATAATGTTGCTTTGCAATCATTTCACATTTGGAAAACTTTCTTCCCAATTCTGAGGTCTAGAAACCTTGTGGTTTCTCTGCAGGTGTGTCTATGGTATTACAGGCTCTAGGTATAGCCTGGGGCTACTTTTATCTTCTCCTCGAAATTCAGCACTTTTAATATATCGTGAGATTCTTCCCCTCATACCTGCAATAAAAGCTTCAAATAACCACTGAGAGACTTCACTTTTACAGTTTACCAGTATCTTCCAACCCTAGAGACAATAATACTTTGAATGTACTTACAAAATGTCTAGTGTCCTTTCTGTTTCACTTATGTATCTCTCCCCTTGTGTCACAAGGAAGGTGTATATGTAATTTTTGAGTGTAATTTAAAATCATGACAATGTTGGAAGTTTTATAATTATTTTTTATTCAGCAAAGCAGAATTAAAGCTTTGAAGTATTTAGGTGAAGCATAGTCATGGTGAGACAGCTCTTCATTATACTCACACACATCAGAAATGCCTAAAAAACATTAGCCTTTCAAATAATCTATAGATTAATACAACTCTCACCTATAAAATGCTTCGAACCCCCCAAAAAGCATGTTTCAATTAAATTCTGAAATAATCAAACATATCCTCACCAGCTTAAGTATGCACGTGTTATATTAAAAATACATAGTTACGGAGTTTCAGTTATCCTTCTATCCTGATCTTCTTTGAGATAGAGCAGTAAAGTTAAATGTCTTTATAATTCTGTGTTTAATTATGTGTTGTTTGATATATTCATAGGACAGAAATTGTCCTCACTATCCTGTAACTTTCACATTCACTTGCACAGTCAGTATGTCTCACCACCTGGCTGGACATGAATCATACCTACTACCATGATAATGACAAACACTGATATACGGTCAAGCAGTTATGACGTTCTTGAGCTGGAAGCTAAACATTGCCTTTCATACCAATACAAATTTGACTTTTCTACCGTGTTATGTAAAAGACTGTCATTACTGTCAATAGCACTGGGTAACACCACTACATCAATGCTACAAGAAAAAATATTCAAAACCATAAAAGTCAGCTTGCCTACTATTAAACACTGACTGGACTTAAGCACTGATTGCTTCCTGAGTAGACATTCTGAAAAACTGTTTCTGGAAAAAATCAGATACCATCTAGAAGCCTGAGAAATTTAAAAATAAGATACAAAAACTAAATTTATGTAAATAAGCAACTCAAGTCCCATGGAATTTTTTATTTGCAGTATTATAGTTTTGAATGCATGCTCAAATATAAGCTGTCAAAACTTTTTTGTTTTACTGTAAATTATTGTATTTTTTCTATAGATCTCTGTCTTTGAAAAGTTTCAAGTATCTGTGACATTGCAGCCTGATTTACAGAAGTTCACAACACATGCAAGTGTAACTGATGGGGCATGTTTTGGCCATATGTTCTATAGATCAAAAAGGAAAGCACAGCATCTCAATATTCTGCTTTCAAAATTAGTAGATCAAAAGACTAAATTCTAATACTTGGAACTTTATATTTTTTAAATTTAATTACTTTATTCTTGCTTGCAATGTGTACAGTGGAAATTACTTGCACACCAAATAGTTTTTGTAAATCAAAATAATTAACATATGCAAAGCTTATGTTTTCACAGTGAGTAACATGTAGTAAATTTTCATAAAGGCATATAATGAACAGTTAATTTAAAGAAAGATGTCAGAGATGTCAACCCTTTAGTGCACTGAAAGCTTCAGAATTTCAGTGCAAAGGCATTATGTAATAAAATAATTGACTATTGAATTGCGTACTGAATTAAGTACTAAAGTTGTGGTGAACAGAGTCAAATGTAGTTGGTGGCCCATCATTAATGGTGTTCCCCAGGGCTCTGTATTGGGGCCAGTTCTGTTTAATCTCTTTATCAATAATCTGGATGAGGGGATTGAGTGCACCCTTAGTAAATTTGCAGATTACACCAAACTGGATAGTGCTTACCTGCTGGAGGATAGGATGGCCGTAAAGAAGGATCTGGACCATTGGGCTGAAGCCAATTGTATGAAGTTTAACAAGGTCAAATCCCAGGTCCTGCACTTGGGTCATAACAACCCCAGGCAGCACTACAGGCTCAGGGAAGAGCTGCCTGGCAGAGAGGGATCTGGGGATGTTGATTGACAGCCAGCTGAATATAAGCCAGCAGTGTGCCCAGGTGGAAAAAAAGGCCAACAGCATCCTGGCTTGCATCAGGAATAGTGTGGCCAGCCGGACTAGAGAAGTGATTGTGCCACTGTACTCAGCAGTGGTGAGGTCCCACCTTGAATACTGTGTTCATTTTTGGGCCCCTCATCATAAGAAGGACACTGAGGTACTAGAGAGAGTGCAGAGGAGGCGACGAAGCTGGTGAGAGGCGTGGATGAGGAGGGGTTGAGGGGGCTGGGGCTGTTTATCCTGGAGAAAAGGAGGCTGAGGGGAGATTTTATCACTGTCTACAACTACCTGAAAGGAGGTTGTAGCATGGATGATGTTGGTCTCTTCTCCCAAGTAGCAAGTGACAGGACAAGAGGAAACGGCCTCAAGTTTAAATTGGATATTTGGAAAAAATTCTTCACGGAAAGGGTTGTCAGGCATTGGCACAGCCTGCCCAGGGAAGTGGTGGAGTCACCATCCATGAAGGTGTTTAAAAGGTGTTTAGATGAGGTTCTTAGGGATATTGTTTAGTGCTAGAGTTAGGTTAGGTTATGGTTGGGTTTGATGATCCTGAGGGTCTCTTCACACTAGTATGACTCTATGATTCTATGAATTAAAGTAGACAGCCATGTCAGGCAAAAAAAGTTACAAAGGATATCTTAGTTTTGACATTTTTTATCTTCTGAATACTCATGTTTTCAAGCTTATTATTATCTTTATTCATGCATTTGTGTTGTGTCCATTGCATTGTTCATGTGTTGCTGGTCTGTACATTGTATTTATACATTTCTAAAACCATATGTCTTCTAAAAATTGTGAAGCAAAAATGAGCAAAGATAGAAGTTCATTTCTACAAGTAATGAACACATAGGAAGTTCTCAGACTAAGAAATTATAAAAAGGTGATAAATTTATATATGTAGACACACGGGTTACTCTGTCTCAAAGTCACTTCTAATGTGCATAAGTTAGTCTTGAAATCACCCTAGCCACTACAGGATTTCAATAAGGCCAAGTCTACAGTTTTGATGTATTTCATCAACACAAGTTAAGAAAAAAAGTACTTGGAGAAAAAAGATTTCAGGAGAGAAAATCTAACATTTCTATTAGGTATTACAGATAATCTACACATTATTATAAAAGAAAAAAAAAATTGAGATTAACAGCTGGCAAAAAGACTAAATGTGGTAGATTAGTTTGTACTAATATTTTTTTATTTGTATCACCATTCCTAAAAGGGGAGATATTTGTTGATTGCCATACCTGTAAAAAATAGTGCTAAATTGCTTTTTTACAATGATAAAATAATTTGTTGTCTTTGCCATTGCAATGAAGTAATATAATGACTTATATGGTTTGTTTATATAGGGCAGAGGAATAAAAGTTTTTTAAGTATATGATAATTTATCACAAAATATTTTCTTTACATGAAGTATGTTTAAATTCAGAAAAGTCAGACATAATGTATTTTCTTTATTGCGTATTGAAGCATAATTTACTTTTCAATTATTCACAGACAATACCAATATGATTAAAAGAAAAAAGAAAGACCAAGAAGACCGAAGAAAAAACATTTGAATAAAATTTAGATTTACTTCCACTACAGTAAAGAATTGTGCCTTATGTTTAAAACACAGAATAGAAAAATCTTCCTGAGTAACTAAGGGAAAAAAAAAAGATCAGTACCTAAGTTATTCTGTGAAATGTCCCTGGAGTATTAAAGAAATCATGTAATAACACATAACTTAATGTTTTAGACATGTTGAATTAATTAGGATCTTTGATAGTGATTTGACTTTTTTCAGGGTGTCCTGGTTTTGTCTGGACAGAGTTAATTTTCTTCCTAATAGCTGGTGTAGTACTGTATTTTGGATTTAGAATGAGAACAATATTGGTAACACAATGATGTTTTGGTTACTGCTGAGCAGTGCTTACACAGAGTCAAGGCCTTTTCTGCTTCTTACACCACCCCACTAATGAATAGGCTGGGGGTGCACAAGAAGTTGGGAGGGCACATGGCTGGGACAGGTGACCCCAACTGACCAAAGGGATAGCATATGGTGTCATACTCAGTGTACAAGCTAGGAGGAAAGCTGGCCAGGGGCCACTGCTTGGAGACTGCCTGGGCATTGATTATATCCCATGTTGATGGACATTTGTATGTTTTTTCTTGAGTACTGACAGACAGAACTTGTGTAGAACTACTCAGTTTGGAAAACATAAACCTAGTATAAGCTTCATATAAGTATAAAGCCTGACTGCTATTTTCAAATGGGGCTGACAGAATAATTCACATAATATCTACTATGGTAATATAAAAGCATAGAACTTCTGCAAAAGTTTTTTCTATTTAAAATTTTTGGCAAAATATATATTTTTAACCTTGCCATTAAACAAGTTGTCCATCTCTCAGTTTCCAAACCTGATGATCTTAGAGGAGGTAGGCAAAGTAGGGAGAACCTTTCTTCCAGCATGAGAAAGCAGCAAAACTATTTTATGGTGAAATGAATAATAAATGACCACTACTTATTACCTTTCTTACCATTATAAAAATATGACTCCTAGATACAATCTTATGAATTCAGATGTTTGGATATCCCAGTTTTCCAGCTTTGTTTAGTTATAGTTTTCTGCTTTGTTATTATTTTTGTTTTATGACTTATAGAGAGTGAGAATCATATGAGAAAAATGCATGTTGAATTTGTGAGTGAATTTGGTCTGCTTTGATGGATGACCTTAGAAATTAGTACACTTCCACAGCAGGCAGAAATATTTAATACCTCCTTAGAGAATCAAGTTTATATTCAATTACTTTAATGCAAGGTAAACTGTCATTTCTTAATGCTAGATATTACATTATTTTCTCATCTATTTATTAAGAATATAAATTTTCCAACCATTTTTAGTTCGAATCATATTGTTCTAATTTTGCCTACACTTTTTGGTTTATTAATAAGCACGTATTAACTTTGAGTTGCTTTAGTATTTTACACTCAAAGTGCAAATGCAGGAAGTTTACAACAAAATTTTTCTGTCTGGAATTAAGTGAATGAACAAAGTATTCCATGAGTTAAACTTCCAGAAGTCTAATTAATTATATTGAGATTGATTATACAATACTTCATTCAACATGTGTGGCCTGTGACGATTTTATTCAAAGAAACTAAATATTCTATACTTATTTCCAGGTTTATAGAGCAAACATTATTATTTAAAATTAATTTCAGAGCATCCCTCTGAATTAATTTGTTCTTGAAACTTTGCAAGAATGACCCAATTACATCAGGAAATGAACACACGTTTGGTAACTATTCCATATGCTTTCTTCCATTGTTATTTTACATCAGTATCCAGCATGCACCAAAACAACTGTTTGTTGTGAAGGCATTATTAGTTCCAAACAGATGAAGAGATGTCACATTCAATATAATTTTTTTCCCACATCATTATTCTAAAAGGATAAGAACAGGAGGTAAGAAATCTGAAAGTAATTGTTGGGGGGGGGGGGGGGGAAAAAAAGTAAGAAACGAAAAATGCTACTTACAAGCCTGGATCTTTAACTGGATCTCTTACTCATAAAAGATCTGTTGTCTCATTAAAAGTTATACACAGTATATAACTACTTCATAATATTTTGTAATGTATTTTAACAAAATATTAACCATTTTTAGTGATATTTCCTAGTAAATCTAATGCTTCATATCTAAATCAGAATAAGTACTTAGATGTACTAAAATTCTCTGACTTGTTTCATTGACTTGACTTCTTTACATTTAAAAAGCCTTTCCTTTTAAAGAGCAGGTTTGCTTGCTCACATGTTTCAGCAAGCATTCAAACTAGGAATTACATGTATACTTAAGATTAATCAAGTTCTTAATGGCTTTCTGAGTGGGACATTTGTCTTGCTTTGTTTCCTGTGTGTGTGTCTGTGTATGTGTGTGAGGAATGTGGAGAGTGGCAGCAGCATCACTAGCAAGATTAAAATCTGATATCTCAAGTCCATTCTTCCTTTTTTGTTTGTTTGTGTTATCATGTGACTTTATCATAATTTCATTCATGAACTGTGAATAACCTACACTTTCACCTGTATCATAGCTTCTCACATCGTGGAAATGGACTTGAGCTTCTTGGTTGAAGGTGGTATTCAGATATTCTCTGAAACTTTTTCTCCAGGCTAGGAAGTTTTAAAATATGAAGATATTCCTGATACACTACTATCTACTAGTTGTGTACTATGTACTATAACATTCATATGCAGATAGTTGAAAAAAATCAACTAAGTAAAAGGAACATATGAGACCAATGATGGGGGCTATGAATAAAATAGAAGGGCTTTGAAATCACTGCAGTATGAAGGGCAGATAAAAACTGACATTTCAAAGTGGCTAAGTGACATGTCAGTGACAAAATGAGTCATGCTAAAAAGTATTTCTGTTCAAAAAACAGGTTTCAAAACAAGGAGCCATTTAGCAGGTAAGTGCATTTGAGTTTACTCTGGATTTGAAAATGGCCATTCTTTGTTTTCAGTATTTTGGTTTGTTTTTTACTGGAAAGAAATATCCACTCAAAACAACCTCTGTCATTACAGAGAATGAAGTGAAACTGGAGAGCTTATACATTATTTCAATTTTTTTTAAAAAAAAAAAAGAATAATGAAGGGCTTTATCAGGTTTCTTCAGTCAGAGCAACAAGGAATCAATTCTGCAGCAGTTGTTTGCTGGATAGGACGCGTGCCTTCTAGGAGGCAATCCCGTCTAATAGGAATTGCTGACTTCTGTAGTGTTCCAATGCATCATTGAAATATGGTTTTATGAAAGTTCATGAATCCATAACACACTCAATTTACAAAGTTTAGAACTGTATTTCAGCCAATGCAAGTGTATTCTTTGATAATTAGCAGTATGTCGTTATAATATTGTATAGATATAATTATCTACATTATATGTGACATGATATGACATGACGTAACATGACATGATATATTAGGATAGGATAGGAAATAATATAATGTAATATAATGTAATATAACGTAATATAATATAAACCACATCATGTTTTCCCCTCCATCCATATTTTTAATCCTATACCACGCCTTCCCTGGACTGCCTGGTTTCTAATGTATCTTTTGGCCATTTCTTTTTTTTTTTCTTTCCAATTCAGTGCCTTTGAGTACTAAGAATTGTAAGATCTGTCAGACTTCAAATAGAATTATTTGTCGTGAGCCAGGTAGGAACTTCAGTCTCTCAACTTCCTAGTCTCATAGTTCAATTTATGAAGCAAAAATAATAGCTCCCCCTTGCCCTGCACCCCCCCCCCAAAAAAAAAAAAACAAAAACACAACAACAAAAAAACAAAACCCAGGAGAATGGAAAGAAAGGAATCTAGGAATATTCAGTATATATTCAAAACTAATTTTTTAATGGATGTATTCTATACCCTGACTACTAAGAAGCCATGATAATATAAGGTAATGTTCCCACAAGCATTATAGGACCAAAACTACTTAAGCTGTAGCATGTCCTTTAGATTAAATCTAACATGACAAGATTCCTCTGAGGACTCAGAAAGGGCCTGAATGATAATTCCAAAATGCTACTGCATCTTGCAATTCTATGATTAAAAACTGAAATAAAATACTTGTTCCAACAATTTCTTACATTTCAGCCAGTTACAGGGCTGTGCTATACCAATATAAAGAACCAGGGTTCTAATCAGTGCTGTAATTTTTTCATGATGCCTTTTTATGATATCGATAATTTTTATATAAAATCCACTCAAGAATAATCATTAACTATAATTTTTTTCAAATAGGAAATAATGTTTACATTTTGATTTTGTTCACTTTGTTTAAATATGAACACAGATATGACCACTTTCACTTTACTTATTTGCCTCTCATCCAGTATCTTATAGACTCATTTTGTATTTTGCAGGATATTTACCATACTTTTATGTTCTTTCTGCTGTTTGATCCCAGCATCATGACCTTTCTTGGTAAGCTAAAGGCCACAGATTTAAATTGCATTGTTATGGTGATCTGAGGGCTTAATCGAACAGATCAATGACATTTCTTCTTTATGAAAAACTAGTTCCTTTGAAAGACTCAACAAATAAAAAATCTTAATGAAGTTTCTTTGTCAAAATCCCTCATTCCTAAACTCTTCCTATTATTTCTATTACGTTATTGCCCTGTTTTCCGTATGTTGCTGGTACAGAGCAAAAGAAAATTATTTTGTTGTAGGTTTATTATTGTACTTTATTTATCATTGTACCTGACAGAATTGAGAATAATCATTCCGTGTTAGATCAGCCACAAAGTGATTCTTTCAGATGCCAAGAAAGCATAAGTCAGCTCTTTTACACAGTATGTGCAAATTAAAATCTAGTGAAAACAATGGGCTCATTGTGTTGACAGGTTTTAAACATTATGTAATTTATTTACATAACGAAAATAATTCAGAGAAACTAGGCTAAAATATGGATGAGAGATGACATTAATGTCTTCTGAAAAGGCTTCATGAATATGAATATCTGTTGACAACAAAAAAACAGATTTTGAGTGGCTCTAGCTGAATATTTTCTGTGAAACTTTTTTTAGTCACAACTGGTCTTTTCACGTTGAACAGACTGAAAATATCAGCTTGTCTGTAGCTATTACACTGTAGGATTTTGAAGTACACCCCAGCTTTATCTTGGCTTTGTGTCAAGGTAATTCATAGATATAAATAATTTTTCCTGCATCCTTGTTTCTGTGGGAAGAAAACGTGAAAGAAGGCACTTCATGCACTTCATTGATAAGTTTCTTGTTTAGACCACAAGGACACTAGTTTTTTGAAAAGCTGCACAGAACACTTGCTGGCAAAATCTATTGATATTTGCTGTGTCATTGCGTTATTTTTGTCTTTATTTTTCACCTGTCACTTAAACGTATCCCTTAAATAGCTTAGCTTTCTTTCTCTTATGTGCCTTCTACCACCTGTCTTTCCCTCACCTTCATATTAAAACTGCTTCTGTTTGATAAACTATTTCACAGGCTGTTTCAGGATCCGAACCACAGAAGATTCTGTTGTGTTCCTGGGAAGACATGCAGTCCTCCTAGGAGGAACAATACTGTGAAAAAATTCGTTACCACCTGGGCTAGATGGTGTTCAATGACCTTTAAATGGTTGCTGCATGCTTAGTGAGTTACCAAATACTTGGGTGCTTGTGAACATCATTCAGACTGAGGGATACAAATGCCCAATACAGTTCACTTCTCTGTTCCTTAAATGGAGCTAATAGAACTTCTATATAGACATCTGCAGTTAGGGTGGCTTGTTTAGCTATTTTTAGTACTGCCAAAACAATGTATTTTTCTGGGAAACAGTGAGTTTACTTCTCTGGAAAAAAAATAGTTTATCCTCAAGAAAAATACAGCTCAAACGGTTAAAGTTATAATACAGTTATAAGCAAATGAAAATAAAACCTTTTTTTTCTGAAATATTTCTGAAATTGTCATTCAAATAATTTATTCTGCCTCAGCTTATAAAGCTAAACAGATAAAATTTAAGTAAAGAATAGAGAGAAACATTCCTATATGTATAGCAAGTTCTTCAACAGAAACAAAGTAGATTGAATCCAATTATTTTCTTACTTTAAAGTGTTGATTGTAAAACAATATACATCAATAAAGTTACTAATAACTTAAAAACAAGAAAAGAGATATATTTTGTATGTTTCAAAACCTTGGTTATTGTTTTGGTTTTGTTTGGGTTTTTTTGTTTGATTTTGAATAAACTCTGGCAGAATTTTTAACCGTTTTCATATCAATGGGCTACTCAGAAAAATAAGTATTTGTTACATCAGTTGTGTAATCCACAATTTTTTATCTTTTTTTTTTATTTAGTATGCCTTTTGAGAAGAAGCTTTTATGTAATAAATATAACTAAGTTACTGCCTGAAAAAATGAAAAGTCCATAGCTATTCCTGAAATATGCAGTAATAACTTAAAACACTAATCATAAACATGATACTGTGGTTAAATATCATTTTGTTTACTTCATAGTTACATTGCTTTCCTTTCCAAGTTAATTTTTCAGTAAAATTAAATCATTTATGTACTACATTTCCAGAATTAATCCTGTTCCTTCTTATGCAAGTCTTCTTAGCCCCTAAATATGTGACTAATAAATTGCTATTTGTGTGTGAAAATTTTTAAAAAGCTAGTTAGTCTACTTATTTATGTTATATTTAAAAGTGATATTCGTATTTTCTCCCTTCATGATATTAATGGAAAACACTGGATAAACACAATTTTAAGCATTAAATTTGAGACACTGAAAATTAGTTTCATCTTCATGTAAAATTTGGAAATAAATTATGATGAGCTGTGATACTGAATGATATATACACTCATGAATAATAACTGCCAATGATCTATTCTTTCTCAAATTACATGGTGTTATATGGGAGGGAGAGTGCTCTGGTTTCTCTGGGGTATCATGCAATTTATATAAATTGTAAAATGCAAATATTTCCCTGATGACTTGTTTCCTTTGGGAAATCAAGTCCTTTTAGTTGTGATCCTACTATGGAAGAAAATACTGCCCTAATTCTGATTCACTACAAACTCATATCACACAGTGCATACTGTGTAGTTTGCAGAAATATTTGTGATCAGGGGTTTGATATGAATTATGTAAATTCAACAGTAAGAGACATGAGATCCAATGTTATATTTCAGAAACAAAACAGAATAGAGCCAGTGCTTGCACAAATCTCAGGTGTTTCACACTGACCCAGAAAATATTTATAGTTATTGTTTGGATTATAGAAAAAACATTTGCATAAAACCTGCATTATCATACATGTATGAGTTTACAAACCTCTGAAGTGAATACTAGTAAGGAAAATATTATTCTTGTTACTTTTTAATTATTTTTAATAAATATGTATGTTTTTACTTTTGGCTATTTTCAGTTACTTCATGTTTTTTCCATCTGCTGCTCAAGGTTCATGTTTACATTCTGACTTTTTTATTTTTCTATTTTTTTTCGCTCTGAGAAGTAATTTATTTTCAAGTGAGAAGCATTATGAAGCCACACAATATCTTAATCTTGATGCTTCCAAGAGGATTTGCACTTTCATCAGCTCCAGCACTGAAAACTTGGTAGCTTAATTCTGTTTAATGACGGCATAATTGAGATGGTTGCTTACATTATCTTTTCTAATAATTTTGAAAATTCTTAGTAGAATTCTTCTTCTCTATGTCCTTTGTATAGAGCAAATGGCACTGAGAAGAAAAGACTGAACACAGAGAAGCAAAAGATTGCAAGTTGTAGTGCCAGAAGTGGCAGAATCCAGCAGTAGCAAAGTGAGAAAAACCCTATCCTCCTCACACTGAGTAGCTTCTAAACTAAACAAAGATTTTATTTAAAGCTAGTTAAGGTGTGTACTTCAGCACTCTCTTCAACTGCAGGAGAAAACCTACCAAAATTCCCTTGCACACTGACAAAAGGGAAATTCAATTACATCTTATTTAAATATTTTCACTGATAATGCACAATCCATTTCCTTTCATTTCATGAGCAATATAATTTAAACCAATGTTAATTACTAATTTTAGCTTGTAAAATATTTGGAACACAAATTTTCTTTACCACTTGCCTGCTACAATACACATCAGCACTGGAAGCCCACAGGTGTTTGAAAAAGACAAAATAGTTATGAGTAAATCAAATAGAAGGCAATAATGCATGTGCATTGACATCTTAGGCACAGAGAGCTGGACTACACAGAAGGCACCATTTTAGACAGTCACTTCTCAGAAGGAAACTATATTTTGAGCAAACTCTCTACATCTCCAGCTATTAACTTGTGAAATGTATAAGAAAGGAAAACTTTTCTTAACCGAACAGTAAAGGGTGAGAATTCAAAAGAGATTAAAGGAGCTCCTTAATTATCTTAATGCAGTATATATATTAATGCAGTATATATTTCAAGCTATGCAAGGTATCAGCAACCACTTAAGCATCTGCAAGTATGTAATTTCTGCACAGGTAATAAATAAACTAAAGCCTACAAACTAATTTCAAACCATTAGACTAAGAGTCAGATTCATGAAGCTAAACAAAATCATAGCGTTCTCACAAGCAACCTGTGGGGCTTTTTTTGTTTTCTTTTGCGGTGAACATTAGTCAACATGTATCTATTATTTGGAACTACAAAAAATATTTGAAGATTCAGCATTAAAATTTCTAGAACTTCATAAGTATATCAATGTCGGTGCTTTTGCTCTGTGAATTTCTTGTTTTTACTTTTTCATTTGATTATAAAATGTGATGAAGTATATCTGTTGTATGTTACAGCAATATTTCCTTGTAATTAGAAGATATAAAAGGGAGAAGAGGACAAGCATATTACCTAAAGTTCATTAGACAACTGTGAGCAAGGAGTTAATTGAGAAAAAAGTTATGATTACTGCACATACATATCTATATATTTATGGATGTATATATATATGTGTGTCTGTATATATAAGAGTGTGTATATACTTGCCAAACTTTAATTTAAAATATTTTGGAGTAATCTCATTGCTGTCATTCACATAATCCATCACTATAGAAAGGAAATTATGCCTTGAGGGGACAAAAAAACCTGACATGTTCTCCAGCAGGCTGGGCAAAGATCATGGTCCTCTGAGAATGTAATCTTTTTCCATATACTTACGACATACCATTGATGTTCTCGGCATGATTGTCTTTTATTCATCTCTGCTCTTTTTCTACTTTAGATTTACTCAGATCTGAAAAAGATAACTTGCTCATGTAAAGGAACAAGAGAATAAAAGTTTTTGTCCAGGTATCTGAGACTGCCTGGCAATAAATTGGATGGCAGAAAAGTTACACATTCATTAGAAACTTGTAGTGTCCTTTATGTAACAGAAATGTTACTGTAAAGATATATGTCACCTGTATGATAAACGTAATCAGCACTGTTGTATATTATGTCACACCAAATTGAATTTCAACATTGTTAAAGGCTACTAAATCCAGTCTGATAGAGGCAAGGCTGCTGCACAGCTCTGTCCAAAGGTTTTCCTAGTGGCAAGGCTGGATATGTATTTCCCAATGGGTGCACACACAAGCATGCAGAGAATGAGAAAATAAAACAAGCAGACACATGGCCACAAAGACTAACATGGGCAGAAGCACACAGAACTCTTGCAAAGGTGAACAGCATGGATGACGCTTGGTCCTGTTCCATCGCTTTGGCTGACCAGGACTGACATTCTGTACTGGGATATAGATTTATACAAGCATCATGGATCTTTCTCAGAACTGACCTTAGACAGTCAATCTGTCCCTCCAACAGCTGAGTGCAGATCCTTGCTTTCCACAGCTGCTGGCAACTAGACATAGGACCTCCCGAGGTTCAAAGTTCGGTGGTAATGTTCAGTACTGAGTGACTTACACCTACACACAAGCACTGACACTTGAAGAAAGTGGAAGTTTTCTGGGGAAACATACACATAGTGGTCTTTCCAGTTGTTGGCACCCAGGCCTAACAGCCCTTATGACCCATGGTCCCCTCTCCAGTTGTCATCACAGAAGAAACAGAATTGATCAGAATTGATCCTGAGGATAATAAGCTTTCATACATTTATTATGAAGAAAATATTTAAATAGTTATTTTCCTGAAAAATGAAATATACAGATAAAGTATTAAAAGGTAGAATGTAATACAAAAATTATGAATAAATAAAGTAGGTCGTTCATACTGTGAATTAGAAACCAGTCCAATTAACTGGAAGTCGACCATATTTATTAAATGGTCTCAGTTTAATATAAGGAAGTAGAACTATCTCCTTCTATTAACATTTTTGTCACAATGAATTGTTTCTGACTAGTTAGATGTTCCAGTGGAATACTTGCTGTCAAAATACCCCCAAAAAAAACCTTTAAAAAAGAACTTCTCCCCCAGTCTCCTCTCCAGCACTAGACCTGTCAGAGAAAAATCTATTTCAGCTGTTTCTAGGCATGGTGATCCTTTTTATACTGGAAATAGCATAAGAATTTATCAGAATTGTATACAAAATTCCTACCTACAGATTTCCCTTCACTCCTTGCTTAGCAATTTAAATATCGAAAAGTTTGTCAATTGCAACTTTAATTTCTTGACAAAACTGCACATCAGTTTGGTAGGGATCCTACTTTACCCTAAAAAAGTTAAAATCCTGAACTGGCTCTTTTTTTACTTCAATTATGATAATCATATTTACCTTGTACAGGTAGATACAATTAATGCATTGTGAAGTTGAATGAGCAAGTGATATGCACCATAGTGTTTTGTAATGTCTGCATATAATAGAAGAAAGAGAAAAATAAAATCTTAATGTGAAATTGTGATGTCCTAGTGCCTAATGCCTAATTTCTGCCTGTGATTTTAAGATTTATAAGGCAGACTGAACCTTACTGGTTCCTGCTATATATGTTCTACAATACTATTTTTTTTAATGTGTAAGATTTCATAAGAAATCAAATGATCAAATGATATAAAAGAAATAATAATGTATAAGATGCCATGGAGGTTAGTCTATTTATTTCCTTTAATTTAGCAAAACAAACCTGCAAAAGGTAACATCACTTGCTCATGAACATGAGACGGTCATGAACGAGAAATGTAGTAGTAGAAGCAAGAACAGAGTTCAAAGCTCATGTTTCTGGAAGTACTGTCTAGGTTAGCCAGTACAACATTCTTAATTTCTTCTGTCTTTTAGAAAGAATCTGTTTCATGTTTTGAAGCCAAAACATTAATAGGTTAAGGAAAGGAGTTTCAGATATCTGAAAGTGTTTAGAGCTCTTGAACTTAGGTAAATTTGTGCCATTCCAAACCTTCAGACTTCCAGATAGAGGAATTCTCCATCTGTACAAATTTTTTAAATTTCAGCCATCTTACAAATCCATTGTTATTTCTCTGGAAGCTCCAATATTTATGAGTAACTTAAATGATGTTCCATAAATACTTAGTTTTGTGGATGGACTAATTGGAAGCCCACTGCTGTGACAGAGAAATCATAGTCATCAGTATGTTAGCCTTGGTAGAAGATTTTCTCCCTTTGGATCACAGTAAAAAAGTCATGGTCAAAGTCCAAAAGGAAGTGTCTTCAGCACAGGCAAGAGTTAAGGTTCTCCATAAATCATTGTATATTATAAAGTTCACTGTTATGGAATTAATATGGAATGCCATACGCATCTGCTACTCTTATGACATTTCTACAGGTCATGAAAGTTAAAAAGGGATGCTTCAGATAAAGCGTAATTTTTCTCAAATGTGCCTGCCTATATGAAGTAACTATATATATGCACTATGACTAACAAATCAACAACTAAAAAAAAAATGAACCCAAACCAACCAAACAAAACAAACACCCTCCCCCGCCCCTGCAACCTATTTTAAGGTCAAACACCTTAATTCAGTAATTCTATTGTTAGTCACTACAGTGTTGGACCCATGTATTCCAATTTACATCCCTCCCTCTGGTTGCTGCTGTGAGTGTCATTTGCACAAACTTCAGAGAAAAAAGGACTGTGTATGGCATGTGCTGAGGCAAGTTATGTCCAACTATCTGAAGTATTAGGTGACAAGGGATGGCAGAGAGCTGTCATTCTTACATTTGGCCATGTTGTTTATCAAAATCATAAAAGGGAAAAGAACATTATTGTTGCAAAAAAGAAAAATGAGAACAAAAGTGAGATGAGGCATTGCTATTTTCACTTTCATGCACTGAATTTTCTCAGATTTGTCAGTTCTTACTAGGGAGATAAATAGCATGGAGATATGTAGTCCATCTTAATGTAATAAAATTAAGAAAAATTTTACAGACACAAATTCACAGGAAAAAAATATTATGGGAATTTGAGTAACTTATGAAAGAAAACTGAAAATTGATTACTTTTACTTTTTTTACCCAGTTTTATAACCAAAGGATAACAGAAAATCTAATGACGTTCAGACCCCTTTGTTTTAGGTGTTTCATACGAAGAATTGTTGCCATACTTAAAGGTGTTTGCATTATATTCATATTTAGATGTTCTGAAATACCCCTCCTATTGAACTTCCCCAACAACTTTCTACTCAGATACTTTGAGTGGATGTGTAAGAAAGTTAGGATCCTGATACATGTTACCTCAGTTTAATTAATTTGTACATCTAAAGAAGTCTAAATTGGACCATGAGATTATCTGTTATTCTGTTGAAAGACTTTGGAGTCTGGATATAATTTTTAAAATTATTCCTGTATTTTACTTCCACTGAGCTTTTTATTTCTAGCTCTTTTAAACACTGTTTAAAACCTTATCATTAGAGAAACTGTATGATGAGATTAATGATTATGAATATCTAAACGTCAAACTGTCACCTTACTATGAGGGGCATGCCGCATATCGATTTTGTCTTCTAGTAAGAGGTAACAGCTCAGATTACCTCATGTAACGCACATGAATAAGTATTCCTTACACTGAAAATCATGATCCAAAAAGGGGAATAAAAACATATCCAAATGAGAGCACAAGAAAAGAGGATACTGAAGAATAAATATACACTTACTCTAAGTAATAGATTTTGGAAGAAAGTGTGCCTTTCACTTGAAAAAAAGTGTATATTTTCTGTATAAACTGGATCTATCCCTCTTACTGAAAAAGGATTTAATTTTATGGACTACAAAAACACATGTTAATTGTGAATAAAATACATTTTAATCAGTTTTTATCTTTACTCATTATATGACTGATTCTAGAATACTTTTCATTATCTGCTTCTGTCACTGGCTAGCGTACCACAAGACTATTAATTCCTACTGCAAAGCATTAGGGATGAGCTTAGATCAGTCCCTAAATTTACCTCCTATAGCAGTAAAGAAAATATTTTCTTCACATACTAAGAATTTCGTTTTGCTAAGAAACATTTACTACTAGCCATATCTAACAACAAGATGCTGGAGTAAATGAAGCAATTAACTTACTTGGTAAGGCAGCTCCTAGAATACACTGTCACAGAGGCACCCCAAAGTCAGTTTTAGGCAGACAAGTTCCAAAACATACTTTATTCTAGCCAGAAAAGTGTTGCTGAAAACCTGACTGGAAATAGGGTTTATACAATTACTTAGCACTCCGACAACATAAAACACAGGTTCGGATATCAGTTGAGGAGATTATTTGAGTACAACAACTTAAGAATAATGAGAATTCGCAACGTGCACTCATACACTTACAAGAAACAAAACTAGAGGCCTCTCACTCATGGGTACTCACAAGAAATACTCACCTGGTTAGGCAGAGGCTCATACTTGCCTGGGTTAGACAAGGTCTCATTCAAGGATATATCCAGTAGAGAAAACCCCTCACTCAAATGAGGAGGTGAGGTCCTCTCAATCCTGGGAAGTCTCCTTAGATGGCGTCCCAGTCTAGGAGGAGGGCTCCAGTTCACAGACCCACTGCTCCAAGAAGACCACTCCAAGGAGGTCTTCGGCAGGGACCCCGAAGCCTGGTCAGATCTGACTGTGGGCATTACAACATGGGCCAGAAGCTTCTCTGGGCACCTCCTTTGCTGAGGACCCTGTCAACTGACTGAGGGTCCCACCCATCCTAACCCCTCAGCTGGGTGGAGATGAAGTCACGGTGCCCCGGGGCAGGGGAGGATGTGACTGTCAGCACCTGGGCACCACCCTGAGTGTGTACGTGGGGACAGGCACAGTGAGGCACAAAAGGTGCTAAAGAGCCATCAGCTGCCCTATTTAAGGCTCGGGATCTCAGAGGGAGGTGCAACTTCCACACACGATTTAACTGATGTGTACATTTAATGATGCGTTACAGTTTGTTTCTAGATGTTTGCAGATTAGTCTGTAATTTAGTGTATTAAAGTGTATCAATTTTTTCATAGTCAAGCACCATAATATTCAAAAATAAAATAGTGACATTTTTGCATTATAGTAAGTAGTGTCATTTTTTCTTGTTTTAACAGTAACAAATAATTTCATTGGTTGGTTGGTTTGGTTTGTTGTGGGGTTTTGTTTGTTTGTTTGTTTGTTTTAATAGAAATTTAACAGGTGCTGTAATGATTATGCTGTTTGAATATAGCTATTTAAAATATTGAAATCCAGAAGTATTACCAACAACGCTGTTTGCTACGATATGAATCTCTAAATTCAATAGTACATAAAAATTGAATTTATCTGTAAATTTTTAAAAACTAGTAAAAATGCATAGAAGCTTGTTTGTTTGTTTGTTTTAATTAGTCCTATGTTACAGTTACTGTGCTCTAAGACTGTTTTATCTTTCATTGGAATTTGTCTCACTTGTCTAAACTGTCTGAAGTATTAATCACCTCACATAACTGTAGTTATATAGCTAAAGCAAATTGCTTTGTTATGTCTGTTGGCAATAAGAAACTGGTTAAATATAACATATCCAAGCTCAAAAGAGCTACCTAGGAAAGACTGGATTAATTTACCAAGAGAGGTAACTGGTTTTGCCTGTTAGCTATGGAGAAAATACAGACAACTAGATTACACTAGATAAGATAACATGGAATGTTACATGACCTGTATGCTATCTGACGTGCCTTACTTCAGTTAGTAATCTGTATTTCTCTAGGATCCATGCACAGAACTGCATAATAAGACAGTCATATCTACTCAGGAATGTGTCCGAAATAGGTGACATGAGTAATCTCAACAAAGACAATATAGGAAAACAGCATAAGCAGGTTTAATTATCTCCTTAATTTTAGGATTATTAAAGTTAGGTGTGATGAATCTCTACTCCCTTCATAGCTAATAAAAAGAGATGCATGTCTTCAAAGGAGGATTCATCTCAATCAAGTGCATCCACATGCATATATTGTGAAAAAATGTTTTGCATAATACAGCTTTGTTAAAATCACAAGCAAAGTGCCAGATTTTATCTCTGTGTTATGTATGCCTTAATCTCTACAGAAAGATAAATTCAGAGATGGAAGACAATGTCTTTTTCAGGATCCTGAAAAAGTTGCTCACAGTTTGTACATACTAGAAGACTGTCTTTTAGTCTGAAAAAATGTAAAATCTGTATTAGATTTCATGCTTTTACAAAGGAAGGAGTTATATAACGTCTTTGCTTCATACAGGTAACTACCACAAGAATCTTGTTCGTAGCTGAAGGTTAAGGTAGGAAGTACCTCTTGAGATCAGCCATGTGCTTTTTACATAGTTCCTTTTTACTTTTTCTGTTCATTCACAAACAAATGTCCTTTGGGAGAGTATAGCATCCTTATATATATGCAATACTGTGAATTTGAACAGGAGGTAAATACTTTCTGTTCCTATGCATGAATGTTAAAAAATAAGTACCAGCTACAGTTTCTTTTTCAATACAGTGAATACTTCCTGATAATGCACTTTTAAATAATCTTAATAATATATTCCAAGAAAAAATGAAGAGAAAAAACAGAGAGCAGGCAAAATTATTTATGAATAATATATATGGATTCAGTTTTTCTTATTAGGAACGTTCATATCGACAACAATTTTAACTCCAGTGTTCTCATCTAAAATAAAGACAATAGCCAGGAATAAAGGCGGGTGAAAATAATAAGCTACCGAGTTGTGCATATCTTTATTCAAATTAGGAAATTGGGTCAGTATGTTCCTTATCACAGTTTTAAAAGAGAAAACCACAAGAAAAATATCTTTTTTTTTTTTTTTTTTTCATGACAGGCCCATGACAGGCTGAGTTTCCATGTGGATGATCAGCCAGTTTACTGCAATCTCAGAAAAGCATACTGCTACCTCCAAACAAAGCCTCCAAGTTTGTTTGCAAAACCTAAGGCTTTTCCGAGATTTGTTTTCTTAGGTCTGTTTGTTATAAACTTCAATTTTTTTCTATGAATTGTTAACATGATAGAACCAAATTAAACTGTCTTTTTACAGATACTCAAAAAACATGATCACAAGTAATGGATATTCATTTCAGTGAAGCAATACAAGATTTTATACAATTTTATCAGAAGTCTGAGATTTTTTTCTCCTTAGAGTTTATTTTTTTTTTTTCTCCTTAGAGTTATTTAACAGTTAAACTCAGAAGTTGTTGGTGTAATTTTTCATTTCCTTCAAAGAGACACTTGATATAATATTCTGTATAATTTCTTAACAGGAGCAAAGACAGTACTTGTTACATGTAAAACACTAACAAAAATGCCAGGCGTGAAACTAACAAAATAGACATATTAATAAAATAAATCCTCCTGTAAGAGTATTGTGTACATGTGTAAGTTCTACTCTCATTAAATGCCTTTCTTTGTTTTAAAACACCTGTATTTTAAGGAGTCTTTTATATGAAATATAAACCGAAGGTTTACAATGCTCAGAGTTAAAACTGCATTGATAATTCACATAAACGGCAGTGTGTGAAGACATAATATCAGTCATCTGTTCCATTAAACAGAGCATCTTATGGGATAACTCTGCTTTATTTGACATTATTCTAGACCTCAAAAAATTTCACCAGTGTTAGCTGACTGTGTTGAAGTTCAAATTAATGCATTTTAGGATATTTGATTAGGATATGAAAGACATGAAAAATAAAAAACGTATTCAGAAGATTACAAATAAGAAATAAGGGATCCAGTCTAGAACCTGTTTTCTAACACATATTGATATCTAGAAAAAAGAAGCAGAGATTATATTAGTGTTATTGTTCTACGTGTGTTACTGGCTTGTGCTGTTCTGTTTACTTCTGCACTGGAAGCCTTTAGTCTTAAACTTACTGTAAATCCAAGTTGCTGAAGTAGGCATTGACTGCATCTCTGAAAACCTACCTTCAGGGATCTGTGCACACCCTCAGTGCTTAGAAGAGTGATTTGTAGCTTCAAGCATAAGACCCTTAAGGGGATCTGAAAGCAGGATGGCCATACAGGTGACGTTATGTTCTGGACAGAGCCAGCGGAGGAGCTGTGTGCTCTTTCAGTGCCCCCTGATGCCCAGTTCATGCAGTTTGGTTAGAAACTGTTTCAGGTAGTACATGTACTTAGTAACGTGTACTTAGAAGGACAATAGCATATTCAAACAAACAAACACAAAGGTAAAGCATTAATAGGAAAAAGCAGAAGGGGTTAAAAACTTGCAAAAAGGTAAGAAACATAATCCACTTAATTTTTCCATCTGATCGAGGTGGAAATAATACCTATTTTTCAGTGGCAAACTGAAACAAAATAAAAAATCCCTTGGATCAACCTTTTGGTTAAATAGAGATTAAACCATTTGTTCTGGTATCAATAGGAAAACCCATTACAAGAGCAAGGCAAAAAAGGGCCATGTTCATCAGACAGGTAGATAGGAGATGCAGATATTTCATCTTTTCCTAAACTAAGAGATAGTTACTCAAAATATGGGAAAATATGATTAAATTTTCTTCATTTATGAAATCAATTACGTTTCTTATTGTCTAGCTGTCTTCATCAAGGTGAGCTTCTTCTCACATACAAGCCTGATCAACTATTTATTTTTCAATGATAGCATACAAATCTTGGATTCTGAGTGTACTGGATCAAGCTAAAGAACAGCAATTTTACTACTATCCTAAAACTGTGTTTTAGGGCTCAGTCAATCATCAGACAGGGACCTTGTGCCTCTTTCAATCAACCCTTAAGGAAGGCCTCTCACATACAGCTTCTCCTTATCTGCAGGCCTAAGTGGGCTTTCCTAATGAGATGGTCACTAAGAAGCTCAAAAGAAACATTAAACATGCATTTGTTGCTCCCAAATGTTTATTTTGCATTTACTTGTTTATCTTGGCATCAGAATTTAAATGCAACTCCTTCTTGATGCCAGGAGTACTTGTACAAGTGGAGTATTTGTATTTCACAGCTACAAAGAACTTAGTGAATTTGATAAATTCTTACAGCTGTAATCATATACTATGATTTTGGTCTTCTTCATGCAGTTCTGCCTCAGTACAGGTTATGTTATGACCATATATTTTCTTTTTTTGCATGCTAGTGGGGAAAACTCTTCTTATTGCTCTTCTTTAATATATAATTGAGTGAATACGTATATATATGTCAGAGAAATAGAAATCATATACTTCAGTTCTTCAAAGTCTTCAGTCTTAAATTGTATAAGTTTGTGCATAGCTGCAGCAGAATTTTAATTAGCATGTATTTTTGTGTCTTTCAGAGGGAGATAAAAAACCTTCTCAGGGAACGGAAGAGATAATGCAGTGATATCAATGAAACTGGAGGAATTAAAGCCTATGGAATACTATTTCTTCTTTAATAAATATCTTTATAAGTAACAAGAGGCTAAGTGTATAGTTATATATAATGTTGTTCCTGGAAACTATCACAATGCATTTTCTTTACCAACCTGTCCATTTCATGTCCGCTGCACATGAACTTTATAATTTATGGCCAAAGATCATGCTACGTTTTTCTCCTCAATAAGCTTAAGGCAGGATCATTCTTGAATGATGCTAAACAGTTTGACCCAAGTCCAGTCAAGCTCTAAAGCTTAAATTCAAGCATCCAAATGGTAAGACTGAAATGAATGGAAAATTATGTGATTAAGTGCTTTGTTGGATGGAGGCCAGAGTGTTTAGTATCTTAAGGGCTGTTGGAGGTATGAACAACCTCATGTCAGAAGTATTCCCATTTTAAGAGCCTGTATAAAGATCTGTCTTACCAAAACCAGAACTTTCAGTTTATAGATATACATAACCTTTACTGCTGTGGAAGTCAATGGAACATTTTTAATGGGAATATGATTTTAGAACACTGTTGACTGTACACAATTTTTAATTGGATGACATCAATATACCAGTTTTATATTCGTCATTCTTCTCTAACCAAACGAATCATTTGAGAGAATCTAATTCGAAGTGTAGTCACTGATTTAAAACATATTTATCTCATCCTGTTCACATGTCAGTCTTAAGAGTGACCTCAGCTCCTCTTGTATCCAGGTTAGGATTTTATGGTCCAGATCAGAAGATGCCTAGATGTGGTACAGAACTGATTGGAAGATAAGTGATTAAAGGGCATACTCTACCTAGGGACCAGTAACAAATGAAGTACTCCAGGGGTCTGTTATTGGACCCGACCTGTTTAACATGTTTCTTAGTGACCTGTAGGAGAAGCCTGATTATCAAGTTTTCTGATGACTCCAAATTTGGTAACCAGTCAGCAAGACTGAGGTAGTAATTGGTATCCAGAAGGACCTAGAATGCAGCAATGGAAATGACACAGACATGCATACGGAAAGGCGGAGATACACGCAGACACAGAGTTCTTGTTAGCAGCAAGAGCAGAGCCAGGCAGTGCTGAGCTGAGCTGAGCCCTCTTTTATTAACAGTTCTCAATTTGTAGGTTTACAGATACGGGCCTAGACCAAGAGGTTAGACAGGATGTTTTTTCAAAAAATGTTATTCCAAAAACACCACACTCATGTTGTGACTGTTTTCAGTCATGTTCCCATGCATATCTTGTGGGCGGCATTCCAACCCACTCATTCACACACCCAGGCCCAACATTCACACATCATACATACAGGGACAGTTTTCCGGTCTGAAATATCATTCTCACTGGCCTGGGCTATCACTCCCTATACTCATAAAAAACATACTTCTGTATAACCTGTCCAAAGCCCTTTATATTTTGACTAATTGCTGTGATTTAATCATGTTAGTATTTTTTCTTCTTTGACTATCCAGATAGTCATGTTAGTGTTGATCTTCCTTTATCATCCGGGTGGCTGGAGCCATATGTCCTGCTGTTCCCACACTAGACAGGCTGCAAAAATGGGCTGCCAAAATCCTTATGAAATTCAATCAGGACAAATGTCAAGTCCTCCTCCTGGGAAGGAAGAACCCCGTGCAATGACAGGCTGTGGCATGACTGTCTGAGAAGCAGACCTGCTGAGATGAACCTGAAAGTGCTGGTAGATAGTACATTGGGCATAAACCAACAGTGTGCAGCAACTAGGGCTGTACTAAGCATGGTCAGCAGGTCAAGGCGAATGGCTGCACCTCTTTACCTGACACTCTTTTTACCACACCTTCAGCACTGTGTCTGGTTTTGATCCCTTCTGTTCAAGAAAGACATCAATAGACTGGGGCAAATTCAGTGGAAGACTTCCAATCTGGTTAAGGGCTGGCGCACTTGCCCTGTGAAGAGAGGCTGAGGCCCCTGGGCTTGTTCAGCCTCCTCAAGTGATGGGACCTAACAGCCAGCCACACAGCTCCCCCTCAGCACCTGCAGACAGATCATAAAGGAGATAGAGCCTAGCTCCTTTGAGTGGTGCAAGGTTGGTGGATGAGAGACAATGAATGTAAGTTGAAATAAGTAGGATCTGATTATATCCAATAAACCCTCTTCCTCCAAGAGGATGATCAGCCAATGGAATAGGCTGCCTATAGGCCCCTCATAGGGGTTATGCAGTCACCATCCGTGGGGCTTTTCAAGACCTTGATCCAACTAGATCAAGCCCTAAGCAAGCTGGTCTGACCTCATAGCTGGCTTTTGAGAAGGACACTGGATTTAGATGACTACACGAGCTTCTTTCAAGTTTGAATTTCCTTGTGATCCTATGAGTCTATGATATTTATAGCATCATTATCCCTGCCACAGAATTGTAGAATCATTTAGGTTGGAAAGGACCTTTAAGATCATCAAGTCCCACTGTTAACCTATACTGCAAAGTCCACCACTACGCCATATCCCTAAGCACTTCATCTACACTTCTTTCAAACACCTCCAGGGATGGTGACTCAACCACTTCCCTGGGCAGCCTGTGCCAATGCTTAACAACCCTATAACTGAGGAAATTTTTCCTAATATCTAATCTAAACCTTTCCTGGAGCAACTTGAGATAATTTCCTCTTGTCCTATCACTTGTTGCCTTGCGAGGGCGAAAATCACAGACTCCACACGATTCAATGTTAATCCAGCTGAAGCCGTTTATTGCTTGTTCCAATTCTCCTTAAGTATCTTTTCGCTTTGTACATGCGCTTACAGGCTGCATGTGATTGGTTAATAGCTACTGTTCATGCACTGTTCATACGCCACAGACTAACAAGAGATTGGATCTTTGCAGTTAGCACGAGCTCTAGCATTTAGCATTACTTCACTATAAAATTGCTGACTTGGTGACTCTTTGTTTCTTCTTCAGACACACTTTCTTTTGTTCTTGCTCAAGGCTGCTTGAAGTCATGTAAGACACATAGACTGTTTTGCTCTCTTCTTGTTCACTTAGGCCTTACAGGCCTATTCAGTTCAGTTCCATATAATGCCCATTAGCTTCAAGAAAATCCCTCAAATCTCCCACATGACTTGGAAGAAGACACCAACACCCCCGTCACTACAGCCTCCTTTCGGATAATTGTAGAGAGCAATAAAGTGTCTGAGTCCCCTTTCCTTCAGGATAAACAAGCCCAGTTCTCTCAGTCACTCCTAGTGAGACTTGTGATCCAGACCCTGCACCAGCTTCCTTGCCCTTCTCTGAACTCTCTCCAGCAACTCAATGTCCTTCTTGTACTGAGGGGCCCATTACCTTTACTGTAATGAAGTGCAGCCTCACCAGTGCCAAGTACAAGGGAACAATCACTTCCCTAGTCCTGCTGGCCACACAGTTTCTGATACAAGCCAGGATGCTGTTGGCCTTTTTGGCCACCTGGGCACACTGATGGCTCATATTCAGCCAATGGTTGATCAACACCCACAGATTCTTTTCTCCTGGGCAGCTTTCCAGACACTCTCCCTGAAGCCTGTAGCGCTGCCTGGGGTTGTTGTGACCCAAGTGCAGGATTTGGCACTTGACATTGTTGAATCTCATACAATTGGCCTTGACCCATTGATCCTGTCTGTCAAGATCTCTGTGTAGAGCCTATGAATCTTTTGAAATCAGAAATACTCCGAAAAGAATTTACATCCTTATTTTATCAGTCAGCAAAACGATAAGACAAAAATATTTTCAGAAACCTCTTGTGATATGCAAGTTCCATCCTGTTTTTTCAGTGATCACATGGCTTTCTGGACTTGGAGAATCTTATTCCTTCTTCTTTTTGACTGCTTTGAAGATCAGTCTGGAGTTAGGGAGCTTTTACTCATTCAAAAACCTTCCTGACATTTTTTTCCTTTTTGTAATTAATATGTTTGTTGTGTAAGATATTATGCTGGAAATAAAATAAAATGTTAACCCCTGGAAGCTGTAGGGATGAACCTATAAAGTCCATAAGAAGTACAGGTAAAAATTACGCAAGGGTTAGTGTGCGCATGCTGTAAGGGTAATGCTGATTTACAACATGTTAGCTATAAACGAAAATAAAAACAAAAACAAAACAACACCCAACAAAAACAAACAAAAAACTCCCAGACAAATAACAAAAAAGGCAACCTCACCACAAAGAAACACAATCTGTAAAATATTACTGTAATTATAGTTGAACAAAATTTAAAAACAAGGCAGGAGTTCATTATTTCGTTAAAGATTTCTTTCTGTTTAATAATCCAGATAAACTTCTGCACTGGCATGAACCAAGTGGAAGTATATGAGCAAAGGTTATAAATAATTGATTGACTCACCTTGTGTTAAGCAAAAACTAGCTTCTACCAATGAAGTTCTAAGAGTTTTCATCTATCCCAATAATCTTAAAAGGATTATGGCAACAAGAAAGACAAAGTGAGCTTCTTATCATTCCACCAGCATTAATTTTTCATTATAGCAAAGGACTGAATAGCTGAAAATCGAATAGACCCTACATGTTATCTGAAAACTGTAGAAGGGAAAAAGAGGGTATCTTGTATATTGAATTTCTCATTTGTATTAGTTTCTGGTTTTAAAATATGCATAAATATATAACAAAGGAAAAACAAACAGATAAAAAACCCCAACAACCCATGAACAGATTTGTGAGGCATGCAGCTAAATCCCAAGGCATTTTCTTCTGGATTTCTTAACAAAAATATTTATCTAACGTTGTCATCCATAATGTATTGAGGTCAACTAAAAATTAAACCACAGATGCTTCATGAATTTCTAAGAATACTGAACAGTTTATATTCTGGCATGAGGAAGTGTTTCTGTTATTTTCTCAAATTTTATTTCTAAGACTTGCTACCTTAGAAAGCAATAATACTGCTTATTCTTATACATGCAGATACAGAAACAACCTGGTGTTAATAGGAAATGGGAACCATTTATGTACTTCTAGTTTCAAAGTTCTTGCATTCATCTTCAACCTTTTCTTTCATTGGAGTTTCTATAGAAGAAAACAAATGGAAATTGAGGAAACTTCTGTTCTTCAGCCAAGCAACACAGGCAAAAGACAACTTACAGATTACTCTAAACAACATTAACAAAATATGTTTTAATTTTACAACTTCCTTTTATGATCACTTCATTAACAAAGAAAAAAGTTCTTCTTAGTTAAAAACTATAAGTCTGTCAGATTAAAAAACTGCTTTAATTATCTGAGAAATTTCTGCATGTGTTTATCATTGATAAAAATACTTTGACATGCACAATTAACATCTGCCGATTGAAAACATATTAATAAATAAAATACAGTACTACGACCTTTCTAAGGTAAGGTTCTTTCATTTACAATATTTCATCTGTATAGGATTAGTCCTGAAACATGCCACATTTGCAAAGATTTATGTCACTTGCTGTCGCGTATTGCTAAGGATCACGGCCAAAACATTGTGGCAAAACTAGTTCCTCCAGCCCCAGGATTATCAAAGGCTAAAAGGAATCATGCCTCAAACATTATAGCAGGAGATGACACATTCAGTATAGGGTGAACTGCGATTTACATATCAACGATAAGCTAACGAGCCACAGCCCAGGCCGGCTGGCCTATACCGGAGCTGGGGGATGTGCCGGAGGGCACATAGCTCCATCTCCTGATATGCCCGGCTTGGCACACAAAAGGGGAAAAGCTGAGACCCTTCAACATGGCCCGGGACTTGTCGAGACTCGTCGATCTTTCAAAATCACCCCTTCCCCCCAGACTTTCCTCTACTCGGAGGGCTATAAAAAAGCTCACCTAAAGCAGCACTGGTAGGGAACCCATTACCCTGATGACCTTTCGCCCATCAGCCTCGCCGCGGGAACCAGACCGGACACCGGAGGACGCTGGGCTCCTGTACTACAAACCCCAGCATCCTCGCCGCCGCGGGACACCGGAGGCCACACATCATCAGACAAGTCTCGTCATCCACGCTGCGGAGCAGTGAGGGTGGCTGGGTCCCCCACCTTTTCTTTCTTCCTTTCTCTCTGCTCTTTCCTTCTCTCTTTTTTTCTTCTATATCCCGATTTCTTTCTCTCTCCTTCTGTGAGTGATGATATCCTACTCTCTCTCTCTTACACCTTAGTTTTTCTTCCCTCTCTACCACTGTCTCTCTTTTCCTTTTGAACATACAAGAGTAACATCATCTTAAGCTCTGCTGTTGGATTCTTGTTAAATTTTGTATTATAGATACTAATGGTTGCCAATCCATCGCTTGTAGAAGGACTCTTGCTGTTAATGTATTGATAAGTTCTGTGATATCGTAAAATACTTTTGCCAAGCCACTATTCATTGTAATTAGTATTCCAACACGTGCTTTTAGTAAACTCATAATTGAATTGGACCCCTGGAGTGATTGCCTGTCATTCACTTTGCATAACTGTGCAGAATTAACCCAGAATTAACTCACACCTGGTCTCATCTGTTGAGTCAGGGCGTGTGTCGCGTTCAGAGTTAATGCATCCCTCATCCCATCTGTCAAGACAGGACATGTGCATGCTAGATTATTTTCATTTTATTGATGAAGTTCAAACTTTGCATGTAAACTAAGCCATTACATCACAGCTGGCTTTTCATCTCTTCTATCAAAACCAGACATTAACCCTGTAACATGTTCAGTAATGACCATCAAAATAACTTTTTCTTTAAAAATTATTATATGCGCAAACTATATCTAGTTTACATGACTGATGACATCCCGCTCTGTCAAAACCTGGAATCTGGAGTAAAAGTAACATCCAATCTGATGCCCATAATTCCATACCATAGGGAAAAATGTCTCAGATATTGATGTATTGAATGCTTCAAATAAGTGTTCTCAAGACATTCAGATGTTTTAACAGTTGTGGTTTTGTTTCTGGCAATTTTATAGGTTAAATTATATTACTGTAACCTCAAACACTTAAGGTATACAGTGATAATTGAGTAGATACAGGACTAAAACTACACATAATCCTTAAAATTGCACATAATCCTTAAAAATACACATGATTCTAAGAATGTCACTAAATTGAAAATTAGAGCTTCTGCTTTAGATAAATTTGATAGTTTGTAAAACTACATCAGGTTATAAAGTGTAATCTCAGAATTAAATTAAGCAATTCCTGAAAGTTTTGGCAATCTCTCTGCTCACTCCCAGTACCATTTCTGTAGTAGATAAGTGCTGGGGCTGTATGGAGCAGAGAGTCTATAGAGAAATGGAAACTTTTTTTAAAGGTTGCATTGGATTGAAGTTTCAGCACAACTATATCAATTCAGGTGACTGCCTGCCTCCACAATGAAGTTCTCATATTCCATCTGCATATAATTAGCAGACATTTCTATGTCAATGCCCACCCACCTTTATCTTTCCTGAACAACTTGTATTTTTCAATACCTTCAATCCATTTATGATTTCCAGTCCATTTTTGATGTAGCAGATTTCTGATACTCAGTAATACCCAGGTTTATGTCCTGAACCAGTAGTTCGAATTCTTCCATTTTATTGCTTGACCTCTTACACTACATTACAGACTTTTTGTTTGTTACTTACTAATTTCCTACTTGGACTGAGTGCTGCAGTATTATTCTCTTTACTATCTCTCTGGTTACTGGTACCAGCTTCTTCATAATTATTAATACATTCTTTGCTTTTTGTGTGAGAACTCCAGCACCTGTTTACTTTTCTTTTTTTTTTCCCTTTTCTCTATTTTTTTTACATACAATTACTACAAATTGCATACACATTGCACCTCTCACAAACTTCTTCCACTGAAATGCAATTCTTATTATTCACAGAAGTTGTGATTCCAGAAAAAATATTCCTGAAGAGAATAATTCCTGAAAGACTGCATCCCTATACAATAATAATTACAACTGCTCATAGTTAAAAAATACATAAAAGAATGTCAGTTTTCGTAGGTTGATTTCATACTTTATTAATTCATCATCTTTTAATTAATTGTTATCTGAGTGTCCAGATCTTTGAATATTTGCTTATCATAGTGAAGTGGGGACAACTTTACTGAAAAGTGGAATGAGCTGGCGAAGTGCTCCACTCGTATTAATTTTGGGATTGGAGGGTTCAGAGTTTTCTGGTCACTGTCTGACAGCATTTCCGGCAGAATTGTCCCACAGCCAATGATTTAGGAGGACCTCTGTTCAATATTTTTATCAATGACTTGGATGCAGGAGTTGAATGCACCGTTAGTAAGTTTGCTGATGGTATTAAAAAGAGAGGTGTTTTTGACTCCCTTGAGGGACAAGAGTACTTGCAGAAGGATCTAGATAGGTTGGAGAATTGGGCTATGATTAATGGCATGAAACTTAACAAGATCAAATGCTGAATTCTGCATCTGTGACAGGGTAATGCCATACACAAGTATAAATTGGGTGAGAAATGGCTGGAGAGCAGCAGTGCAGAAAGGGATCTGGAAGAGCTGGTTGACAGCAGACTCATCGTGAGTCAGCACTGACATCTCTTCTTAACCTTTCTTTTACTAGGCTAAATAAGCCAATGACTTTTAAGTTTCCTCTCACATCGTCAGTTTTCTTTTCTCTGATAATCTTAATGGTTATTCTTGGCACTGGTTCTAGTTTGAACAGATCTTTCACACGTGTGACTACAATTTCATATGAAATTGCAATTGCATTGTTATAAAACATTATTTCATGCAGCAACACTAATGATTTTCCATCTTACTATCTTTTTCTTAATCTTATGATATCTTATTTTGAATCCCGTTTATTCTTTAAAAGTTTTTATCCATTTTTGGCTTATAATTAAACCGCACTGCAGTGAAGCTTGACTGTAAGCATTTTAGAGTACATAGTACAAACTAAGTAGCATAAGGATAATAATTATGGGGAAACTCCATAGCTAAGCTTCAAAAAATGCTGTGACACCACTTGATAGCCACAAATCTGAACACTGGAAAGCTGACTTGTAGTTTCTGATAATAGTCTAGTTCTTGCAAATTCAGTCAGTCTTTTGTATTATATTAACCTCTGCATCCAAGAACCACAATTTAAGTTTATGCAGCTATGAAGAAACTTCTAGTTTTAAATCATCAGGAGTATATTTAGTCATGTTATGTATGAGGAGAAAGTAAGTATTATATATTCCCCAAAGTAGAAGTGCATAGGCATTTACTAGCAAACCTCAAGCTGGGCCAGCTAGTGCATAGGAGACCCTGGGTCCCGGCAGGGCTACCAGGTGGGGAGAAGGCCTGTGCTGGTTTTGAGGGAGGGATCCACAAGTGTGGGGTGTCTGTGGGACAAGTGTGTGAGTGTATGTTTTCTAGCAAGCACCACGCTGGACCGTCCCTTAACATTAGCAACCTAATCCATATTTTCTTACTATAGAGTGCAAGAATGTGTTAATACCCATCATGACAACAACCCCAAGCTCTATAGGGACATGATATAACAAAGTCGAAAGGGTTATTCATTTGCTTAAAATTAAGGAGGTATTTCAATGTTTTTAGAAGTTGAGACCTGAGAATCTCTCTGGTGTCTATTACTGTTAACTCCAGTGAAGTCAGTGCAATCAACTCGATTACATCAGCTGAGACTCAGATGAGAGTTTTCCCCAGAAACATTGTAAAACTCATAATTACTTGAGTCTTCTGGTGTTAATTTAGTGGCTAATTAAATGGGCTCTCATGGATTACTTAAGAAGCTTTGTACATGCAAATATTATTACAACTTCGGTTTATACATGCTAATGTAGTAAATAAAACTCGTTAGTATTACTGTGTGATAGAGGGAATTATATTGATATTACTATAGATTGCTTTGCAATGTGTGAAAATCTTGTTCTGCTCTCAGCTTTGCCAGTGACCTTTGGTAAATTACATCAATGTTGTTTTCCCCAGTTATTCATTTAGAAAACAGAAGAGAATTTTGGAGGACTGTTTATACTAACATCTACCTTGAATTATAAGTCATAGTTCTGAAACCTCTACCCTATTTTGGCAACTATAGGTCAGAGAAAAGGTAAAAAAGTACTGGAAAAGTTATACAGAAGTACTTCTTTGTCCAGTATCTTAAGCTACTGAAGCAAGCATGTGAAAATACGACTGAAGATTTAATAACACATTCACCGAATAACTTCCCAGTCTCCAAAAATTTGTTGTTATGGGAATTTATGTATTTCTATTTAACAGTTCTTAAAATATGTACGCTTAGCATATATTCCTTCCATCCATTTCAAGAGAAATAACAATGTCTGATGGATGAAAAGAGCCAATAGACATAATTATTGCTATTACTTTTCTTTCTCCAACATAGGTATTGTCATTCTTCTGCTACTATTTAATAAAGACATATTTCTCCATTCTTTATGGTGCCATACTTTACTGGATAAAAACATTTTCTTAAATTTGATAGGAACTACGCATAACATTGCTTAAGTAGTGCCAGCTACCAGTGCCAGCTTCCTACCTCATATAATCGAATTGCCAATGCCATGTGTTTTGACTTGACCATGAGCTTTATATGGCAATGTTCCCAGAGAAAATTTACACCAGGCTGTGTGGAATTCAATGTAGGAGAGATAATAATCTCTTATACAAATGACTTCTCTCAGACCACCAAAACATTTAAGATCTGAAACTAGCCATCTTTACATATCTACCTGTACAAAAAAAACATAGTGAAATCTCCATCATACCTGATTGCAAAACTTACTATGCCCCAGCAATTTCCTCTCTGAATTGTTTAGTCATTGCCCAGAATCAAGATTGCCCTTTCATTTTGCATTTGATCAGTATTACATGTTATACTCCTCTGCATAATAAAAAAAAATAAATGCCACTGGGTAACTTAAAAGTGCTTTTCTTCTTTTAGCAGTTTAACAGAACAACTTTTAAAAAAAATTTTGATCTACTTTGAAGTAATATGTTAGATGATAATGGTTATATATCAAACCCTGTAATTCCATGAAACTGCTTAGATTTATGCCCACTAAGTTAGCTGAGTGTAAAATGTTTAGTGAAAACAATAGACATTCAGTTAGTCAGACATAATTCTATATTGATGTAACTACAATGGCTTGGAGCCAGCACTGACTTAGATCCTGGAAGTTTAATGGATAAGCAAAGCACAAGGCCAACACAGCTGGTGGTGTCACTGTGATTAACATTTGTTTAAAGAATATCTGAGGTGTGGAACTCATCTTCTAGTACACTTTGCAGGGTCCTACTTATCTAAAAAGCATAGGACTAATTTTTAGATGGAAGTGTGATATTTTGTGTTTTACTTGATTAAATGGGGACAGGACATTCCCTTTCTATTTTCTGTTGCCTACTAGAATGAAACAGAGACTGTATCTTGGTTTTATTCACTGGATCTTCTTTCCTGCTCTTGAATATTGCAGTTTCACATACTTCAGTGAGTTCCTGCTTTAAGATATTTGATGGAGAACAATTTCCTATGAATTTGCAGCTGAGGACTTCTAGTTTTTTCCTGTGCTCTTTTTTTCACACCCTCTCTGCTACTTTTGTTTTCTCTTCCTTTCCTTTATAATATAGCCAAGACAAAAAGATGTTTTAGCTCACGAAGAACGTATTTCCCCCCCTTCTGTGACTACTCTTGAAAACTCTGTCTCCTTTCCTTTCCTTTCCTTTCCTTTCCTTTCCTTTCCTTTCCTTTCCTTTCCTTTCCTTTCCTTTCCTTTCCTTTCCTTTCCTTTCCTTTCCCTTTCCCTTTCCTTTTCCCTTTCCTTTTCCCTTTCCTTTTCCCTTTCCTTTTCCCTTTCCTTTTCCCTTTCCTTTTCCCTTTCCTCCCTTTCCCCTTTCCCCTTTCCTTCATTCCCAAAGGAGACTGGAATATTCTTTGTCTATAATACTATAGTAAGTCTGTAAATTCTCAATTTTTTTCTCTGCTTATTTCTTGTCATCTTTTGAGCACTCTTATCATTAATTCTTTGAACACTTCAGCTAGTACACTACTGACCACTGAAAATTTGAGAAAGCAATATTGATTTATTTTAGTTATGCTGACATGCAGTGTTGTTTAGCATTTACTGCATTTTTTACAAAAAACTTCCCCAAACTAATGGTTTTGCCTACACTCTCACTGTCCACATTTTTCTTCACAACATTCAAAATAGTCAGATCATTACAGTTTTTATGTAATTCCTTTGGCAAACAGTAGGTTTCACATTGGCTTGCATTGACCGCAATTTTCTCCCTGCCTTATTTTGGAAAAAGAGTGTGTGAAGGGAAAGCACTCCATTGCTAGATGGTAGGTCTCTGTTTCAGTCCTCATTTCAGACACATTTTTCGATTCCCTTTCATGTATTTACTGTACAGGTATTTTTTTTCACATTACACAGCATCAGTATCAATCTTTTGCTTACTGATTTGTGAAGAGTTAATTCTCAGTAAATTAATTTAAAGTTGGGTGCTAACTCTGTACAAGGGGTTTCAGATAGCAGTAATGATTCTGTCTTTCATAGTGAGCTGAACTAATTTCTCCAGGTTATTAGATTCTTTCTCCAGTCATCAAATTTTCTGGATATTTTTTATACTCTTCATTAATGTATCTGGATGTGCTAGAAATTCCTGATCATATATTTTAATATATTCTCAAACGTATGTGTCAAATCTTTGTAACTCCTTAGCCAAGGACAATTTACATTAAAAACTTCCAGATGCAGCTAAGTGCATCAATTTGTTCTCCACGTTTACATAGTTCTTAACCATGTTAGGACTTTGACTTCCTCTTTTCTTCAACACATCCTCTTTATTAGCTTTCCCCTTAGTAACATGTGCAGCTCAGGGATCATTTTGTATTCCCTTCCTCCTGACCAACCTGCCTTCCTTCCTTTCATGCCTTCCTACTTACTTCCCTCACTTCTTGTTCTTGTTCTTGTTCTCGTTCTCGTTCTCGTTCTCGTCCTTCTCACTTTTCTTGCTTCTTTCTCCCTTTCATAAAAATAGAAAAGTATTTCTGGCTTATTGTTAGCAGGGTTTTTTGCATTCATGAAATTAGATATTAATTCAATACATACAAATTTAGACTCTGAACCCCATAATTCTCTGCAAGAGTTGTTGGGTTGTACGCAGCAAGTTCTAAATTGAAACAAATAAGCAATCTCAATAAGCTAACAGACATAGAATTGCTCCTGTAGTTAGGATCCTCCATTTCTTACAGTTCAGTTCTGTTCTTTCTTTCTTGAACTCTGATGAGAAAGAAAAAAGGGATTATTTTCATGCAGTTTAGGTTCTCATGTATTCTGGTCTATTTTACCTGCCATCACCTGTATTTACTTGTCACAACTGATGTGCTTTTTTAGTCTAGTTTGTCAATTTTTTTTTCTCTCTTGATACTCAGTTAATATCCATGACTGTCAGGGTAAAAAGAAACTGTTGATTTGTCTCCCTTATGGTTTACTTAAAGCTGCTTCATTGTTCAGGGGTCTTAAAATTCAAACTATGGAGCTGATTTATTTTGTTCTTTTTTATTTTTTTAAGGCAAAATTTACATTCAAAGCAGGTAATGCTTTCAGCTGCACTTACTAAAGAATTTTTTTTACAAAAAACCAAAATTACTCTTAGAAAAATTTTTCATTCTTCTTATTTCTGATTTAGAACTAAAATAAAATCTTGATTATTCATTATTCCACAATATCACAATGGCATTTAATTAGTTCACAAGGCTTTTTCCCCTCCTCTACAGAAATGCACGTTACTGCAAGTATTGAATGTGAAATATATGTCAGTTGATTCATACTTAACACTGTGGTTAGTAGTATGGTGAAGACAACAGTCATGCTACTTTAAAATTGTTCATAATTATGCTTTATTGGTTTGAAGGACTATGAGTATAGACTACATTATTTCATACACTTTAAAATTTACTAGGTTCCTGTTCTTGCTTTATTTTTATTTTGTTTTTAATATAAATAATTTGAAAGGATGGGATACAGTTAACATATTTCTCCAAGTAAATATTTGTGTTCTTGGAGAAAGGTGATAATTTGAGGGGTTGCCCAAAAAATAAGCTATCTCAATTTGTTAATATTAAGTCAATAAATCTTTAAATCTGTATTTAAATGTTTTTCATGATATTAAATTCATTTTCACAAGCATAGCAAGACAAAAGAAAAACTACTATCCAGTTTAGGACATCAGGACTTTTTTTACATCATCAAATTAGCACAATATGTCTTCAATTTCAACTATGAACTCATATCTGAGTTGGACTGAAAGATTTCACTTTGGGTGCTTAAAATTAGGAAAACAGTTATCTATGGCAGCAGTTTAATTTACATTATTTAGCACTATGTAGTAAATGTTTAGCAGAGAGAGTCAGTTTTCCAGGATGATAGTCAGGTCTAACATGGATTCATGCTTTCTCTTTGTGCTGTTCTCTATTTTCTTAAGTATATATCCTCCTGCTTCTGAACCACAGGGAAATACTCTACCACACAAACTGTATTTGCCACAAGAACACTACCTGTTTTCTAGGAACTAGTCTTGTAATTAAATGTGCCAGGTAATTCCAATAAGAGATAGCACTATTCAATTTTTCATAACTTTGCAGAATGACTCCTTATTTAAAGTGAAAATTACTATAATTTCTCTTGGAGACTGTGCTTGAATTATTTGTAAAATAAAAAAAAATAGAAAGTATGCGTATTTTAAAGAAAAACTGAAATTCAGTAGTTCAATAGTTTCTCTTATCTTTTCACTCACGATCCAGTTGCATCTTTCTTTTGGAAAACTGTTACTAGGACAGGAAAGGACATTTATCCAAATACAACTAAAAATCACTATTGACATCACAGTGAACACCCTTCCCTGAATAAACTGGCCAGCATGTCCTCAGTCACTACTAATAGGCTGTGACTTCCTTCAATGTCTTCAACAATGTTAAGTGGTTTTTCGATCAATGTAGGTATTCCCTTTACTGGAAGGTTTTCTCACCACTATTCAGCTGTTTGTTCACTCTGTGCTACTTTCAGGGGATGTGTTTGTGTATTTGATCTTTTTTACAGGCTTACTTCTTTGATCTTCTATGGTTCCACCTGGGCTAACAGTATTCAGTTCAGAACTGTAAGCAGAGATGTATTTGTAACTTTAACTTGCCTTCTAGATGGTCACCTCATTGAAATGTCCTTATGTTCTATAAAATCAGTAGACACACCATGCTGTCTTCATGTTTTGGACAGTCCAGTATTACATTGTAACCCAATCCAAGACTTGTGCTGTCCCACTGTCCAGAAATGGTGGTGATTTTGTTTATCAGCTATCACAGACTCTTTCAACTTGTGTAAGGATGATGCTCATCAACAGATTACGTTTTTCTACAGCCTCATAGTAAGTAGTTTTGCAGTACATTATTTTCACGGTGTTTCTCCAGTCTATGCTGCTGTTGATCAGTGTTGCTGGGAGTCTATCACAGCTCTCTGCATCATGGATTTGAAATAGAACCAGTGGGTGATTTCATAATATAATTATTGATATGACAGAGGAAAAACTGAGAACATTATTTCCAGTTTTTAGAAAAGCAGTCACATTTTGGTTCATCTTAATTTATTGAGGAAAGCTCTAAATGAGTTCTGGTAGGTTAAAAAGCTACTCCTCCCCTCTCTCAGCTGTGCACAATACCTTTGCTAAGGGTTAATAGAAGTTCCACACCGGCTGGCAGAGGTTAACATCAGTTATTCCCCTGGCACAGTCTACAGAATTGTATGTTAATTACAAAATCTCCAGGGCCTTTAAATTAAGTCGTTGAGATTTGAAGTGGTTTTGTTTTGCACAAACTTTCCTCACTGTCCAGAAGGTTTGCATTATTTTTCCAGCTTTGTGTTTTCCCTGTTGCTTTCTGCTACTCCCACACTCTTGGATCAACTATTATCTTAATTCTTGAGCTCCTTCAGCTTCAAACCTTACTTGTTCCATCAGCACGTATCATTGATATAACTCTTTCATTGGACAGTCGAGTTGCCTTTGCTATTCAGGTTTTGGGTTGATTTGTTTTTCTCTTGTTGGTTCTCCTTTAAACAGGAATAACATTCCCCAGCCACCATCTCATTTGTTAATAGGGATTTTTTTTATACCACCTGCACTGTTTGTGAAGCTTATCCCTCTCCTTCTGTTTTTTTTGTTTTGGCTAGAAATGGTACTTCTATTTTGTCTCATCCAATAGTCACTGAGAAAACTTAACAGAAGCTATAATATTATTGGTGTTATTACTGGCATCACTATATCAATAATTTATCCTTCTTTTTCTCCAGTGAAGCTGAATAAAATAATCCTTCTTTTCCCCTTCCCCTTTCAGTTTGTTCTAACTTTTATCCCATGTCTTGTTTCTGCTACCTCCCTAGGGATACCAGGATTTTATCTGGAAATCCCACATTCTCAGAAGTCACATTTCTGTATGTTGAATTATTTGCTCCTATATTCTGCTTGCAAGTGCCACCTTTTTTTCCTAAGAATCACATTCTCTTGCTTGTTTTGGGCTTTATATGCTGCCCTCATAGTTCTTGTTCAGTGTGTTTATGTACCCTGAGAAAAGCCTTTATATGTAAATTGACTGATTCTTAATAAGGTACCTCTTTACAGACGAGTTGCAGCTCCACCTGTTGAAGCCATGTGCATACAAACTAGCATTCTGCAGCCCCCTCTGAACTGTTCTCCTACACCTGATTGACCGCATCTGCCAGTCTCTCTGTGATAGGCATAGACGTGTTGAAGCCAGCACTTAATATTCAGGCAGGCAGTCTGAAGCCAGTCTAATAATTCTGTAAACACATATCTCAACATGAAAGTGTCATTAGTGTGCAGACACATCTGTGCTGTTGTAACTAACCAATTTGCAGTAGATAGAATTGGACATTACATTGTAGAGCATTGTACAATGTCAGAACACATGGCAGAAAAGAAAAAGAAAGAAAAGTATTGTGATAAAGGGCTCCCTTTGGTGATAGGGATAGCTCTTTGTTAATACAATGCTCTTCTTTTAAAGCTCATAACTTAGTAAACACAACGTGTTCCAGGTTACATGTTTGTTTAATCGTTCGCTAAAGAATAAATCTACATTTCATCCTATGTCTTGACCAGAAAAAATGTTACAGCAATGTCAACAAGATAAGTAGGCGAACAAGATTATTTTAGTTAGCACTGATGAGTGTTAAATGACTACTCCAAGATACAAAGTCTGTGGGAAGGTAATTGGAAAGGAGGTAGCCTATTTCAAAAGAAAGAGTACATGCCCTGCAATACCTTAGGGAAACAGAGCAATGATAGTTACTCCCAGTTCTATTTATTGGTCTGTATCTTGTATAGAAGAGACAGCCACCACTTTTAAGGGCTTTGATTACCTTAATATTGCCCAAAAAAGCTTTACATTTGTTCCTGTTATGATTAAGGGGATACACAGAGAGAAATATAAAACTGAGTAACACCCCGATATATGAAAAAAAAATCAAAAATATATTTCTATTAGTGGTTATATTATGATTCATGTTTAATTATGACTTTAAAGCCAGTCTGGTATTCCAGAAGGGCTAATACATGATTTTTGACAATACAATTTTCATAGAGGAAAAGCTTATGATACTTCTTTGTCATACCGTTAGAGAGGAATAATAAAATAGGCTTATGGTACTGTAAAATCTGCTGGGAAGCAGACCTGGGTTTGTTTGCTCGTTTGTGTAATGTGTGCCTTAAAAACTGGTTATAATTATTTTGTCTCCTTTTTGTCCTTTCTGAAGAAATATTCGTAGAATAAAAATAAAAGAAACACAAAAATACAACAAGGCTTGAAAGGTTCAGATGAAAGTCACCACCGTGAAAAAAATAAATCATTAAAATCCATTCTTGGACACTATGAAGCATGAAGACTTTTTAAAATTTAGTCTTTATTGAACTTATCTAGATTTCTCGCTGAGGTATGGCAATAATTCATAAAAATTAATAATGTAGTTTAGCTTGTTCCTGTTTAAAAATTTACTTAAATTTTAAAATCAATTCAAAGTATTTGAAAGCTGCCTTGTGCATTAGCTTTTACTGTCAGACAATACATCAAAGAAAACATAAAATAGCAAGCAAGCAACTGACTCTGGTGTTGACAACAAGAGCTTTTTATAAATACATTAATGATGGAGATAGCGTTTTTCACTCAGTATGCATTGAGGCATAATGAATTTAGGGCCCCAAACTGAAATATATTTTCCTCCAGAAAGCACAGTCATTTAAACAACCACCAATTTGTTACCTAGTGTGTTGACATTTTATGATGAGTTTCTTCAGAGCCACCTTATCTTACTTTTCAGATAATAAATAATGCACAAAGAAAATAATACACGCACACAAAAACAAAGACATACAGCCATGTATTTGTTTTTCTAATGGAATACTATCCTCATTGAATGCTGAGGTTGCTTAGGTGATGCACAGGGGCTCTTAGAATAAGAAACAGATATTTATTAATGTTCTTTTCGCTTACTAATGTAGCCCACTTATTAAGGATAAATAGCTTTCTATATTTAGAAATACTTCAACATGTCATTTGTATGTATATTTTATATTACATTGTATGACTATTCCTCCAACTTGTAGGAATAAATAAGTGGATTTTTAAACGCATATCATTAATATAAATGACTTTGCTCAAATTTGAAATATTGTTTTTATTTGTAGTGATGTAATCTTTACCTGGGCTTCCTAGAATTATAGATAATTTTAGTATACAATTGGCACTGATAAATATAACAAAGTAGTCAGTCATCTGATTCTAGTCTTAAAAGTAATTTGTTCATTCTAAATTAGTCACTAAGAATCTCTAGATTGTCAATGAGGAATAAGAATTCTTCCAAGATGAGGAGTCACTTGATGAAAAAAATCTAGAGAAAAGAATATCACAATCCTAAAATAGATGCACATCTGTCTGTGGAGGAAACTTCCTTTCTCCATTGAATACATAGAGTAATCTAAACAATAAACTCAGATTAGAATCGCAACACCCAGAAGATTTGAAACGAGTGAAATTATTTTTCCAAAATAGATCCAGACTCTCATTTCCTTTTTACGTTTTTTTTTGCTAATACTTCACAGCACAAATCATGTTAAAAGACATCTAAGTAGGACTAGGGAAAAGGATACACTGATCGACAGAAGACCAAGCAGTATTATACAAACCTGCTCTAAAGTCTCAAACCTGAGAGCACTGGGGAAGCAGTCCAAGATCTGTCAAAATTTCTACAAGTTCTCATTATGCTAAATATAGCTGCAGCCTGACCTCGCATATGTACCCACTCTTCTATTTAACTGGGATTTAAAATCTAATGAAACATGAGCAAATACACAAAAATTCATATCATTCATACGTGTACCTGCATGTGCATGTACACATAAAGTCACTTGTTTAATTTGCTTTAGAAAGTGGTTATACACTGCCACTTCTAGGGTTTTCCAGGTAGAATTAACATAGCTTGCTTTTCACTCTGTTTCACACAGCATTTTTTAAAAAGTGTTCATGAGACAGGTGTACGGAAAGTGAAGTTATCTTTAAGTCCATGGAGCAGGTTGTCTAGAATCCAGGCCAAGTAAGTAGTCAAGATAAGCTTACTGAAGGAACGTTCTACAAAGATAAGATTGGTTTTAAGAAGACTGTTTTTCTGAGATGAAAATAACATTTGAAACACAAGAAGGAGGTTTTTAAGAATCTGTAAAAGCTTTTCTAATTCAAGATTGTTTTCCCCCTATTTTCTAAACTTTTGCACTTTTACCTTTTCTCATACCATTTTTCTCTCTAAATATCTTGCTTTGTTGCTTTCTTTCTTCTTCTTTCTAGATACTCTTCTGAGTGTTCTCTCCTTGACTGTGTATTTTGCCCTGCTGCTTCTTTTGAAGTTAGTGGCAAATCTCTTATTGATTTCAGTGTGAGAAAGATCAGCTTTCACTCCTTCACTTCTCTCCATTTTACCATCTCTAATAGCTGGTAGCAAAATCCCACTGACTGTGGCTCTGATCTCTGAAGTGCTGGTACACCGTGCTTTCGAGTTTTGATCCCAGTCAGATCATTCTTTTGACAGCCAGAACTGTATCAAAATAGAAGCACTACAGTGTTGGAAGGAAAAAAAATAATAAAAAAGAGGATTATAAGCTATGTTTTATTCTTTTCAACTGGTGCTGCGTCTTAAGATTTATTGTGTCATGTGATCTCTCTTTCTCAGCTACTGATCTGCTTTCAGTCATCACGCTCATGCTGTTCATTAATTCCACTCACTCAGTAAGACAAGTTGAAAAGAAGGCAAAGCAAGGCAGAAAGCAGTACCTCTTCAGTTTAGCTCATGGAATTTCTTCACCAACTCTCTCAATAAAATGCAGGTGAAGAATTTTGGAATATTTATATTGATATCAACAGAAGCTATAAAAGCCAACACTGTTACTTGCAATTATTTGTTTTCATGTCTTACCATAGTAAAAGCAAACATAAGAGGATACCATGTTTTTGTGTTCTGCTTGATAGTTTTCTTAATAACTTGCTTTATAATCTGCTTATCGTAAGGAGAAACTATAATGATTAAACATAGCTTAAATACAGGTGGATAAATTCGGTCATAGGCATAAAACCTGAATGTCTTACATTTAATCTGAAATGTGATTTTATTTGCTTGCATGTCTATGTCCATATGTATCTGTGTACAGGTACACATAAATCTTCACATGTGCATGCATACACAAATGTAAGAGAGAGATAGACCATGACCAAGTGGTATTGTGTGCCTTAAGTGAGAACACCTTCACTTAAAAGGTAACATACTGCGACAGGTTGTGATGATCCTGGGACTTACCGACATCTAAATTTATTCTTGAAGGCATTACTTAATGCCTTCAAGGAGCAGACAAGTTTTCTTTCATGGTATTATTTATGGTGTCTGCAATAAAAAATGGTATCCAGGTTGAGGAAATAGGAGAGAATCTTCTTGCATGCCTCCTAAAATCTTACTATGTCAAGAGGAACTGCTTATGTGAACACCTGAAATCTTAAAATTGCTGGATGAAGATTCCCAACAATCGTATCCCAAATTCAACTGATATATTACTGTGTTTCTTTTCTGCATGGGAAAACTGTGAATGAAAGTCAAATATTAAATAGAAAAACACAGTGGAAAGAAAAAAATGGGAAAGATGGATATTCCAATTAAGAATACAGACATAGCTTTAGAAAAGCAGCTGGCGGGGGTTTTTGTGCTTATTACTTTATCATGCTTTAAGGCACATCTGAAGTTTTAAGTATGCTTAATGATTGTTCAATAAAAATCAATTTTTTGGTAGTATTTAGAATCAGGTATAAAAAAATCCTAGTCAATACAGGTAGCCTCCTCAAGAAACAGTTTTAAGAAAATTTTGATTTCCCCTAAAACATATTTCTGATGGCAGAAAAAAAAATAAACCTTTACACAGAAATTAAGAATTTATGAGATTTTTTTTCTGCTTAAAAGATCATATCCACAAAAATTTAAAAAATTCTAGAGAAAAAATGTAGACTAGGTTTAACAGTACTCATATTGACTTAGTTCTCCAATGTATTTGCAACAAAACTTGTGGGTAAAAATATCCACTTGGAATTTCTAGCTAATTCATAAGGAAAGCATTCAATTTTGTTACAGTCATTTTGGAAACTAATCTAACGTTCAGTTAGTAGTACATATAATAAACTTTGAACAATCTAACCAATTTTGCAGACTCAGCAAAAATAATAAATATTTTTGAGACCTAACTAGAAGTCACAAGGATCAAACACCTTGAAATTACTTTTATACTGACATGTTCATGGCATTGTACTAATCTATCATGGAATGGCAATCATATCACTTACTAGGTACTCAGCAGTAGTTTATGTGCTACAATTCTCAACTACTACAATAATTTTCTCAAATATAAGACAATTTTTTTTGCCTTATATATCACATGTGAGTTGTTGACCTGACAATTGTTGACACAAAATGAAACTCCAACACATTCTATTAAATGTTAGCCCACTGGTGACAAAACCACTTAGAATGTATTTTCTAGTTCTATTTGATCACACATTTTGAGCAGTACTTTGCTCCACAAGTGACACTGGCAACTTCATTTTGCTGAGTTTTGAGTATGAATAATAATATCAGAAGCTCTTTGTGCTCATCAACTTAAGCCTAAGACTTTGAGAGAGTTCAAAGCACTCCTGTTAAGTCCATATGACAAAGGAACTGCTGAAGAGGAGGAAAAAGGGTACTATAACAATTTCTGTCAGAGCCTGTTTGTTTTCTCTTGGTAGTCACAAGCAGGCAGGAGGGACAAAAAAAAAAAAAGGACAAGAAAAAAGGTTTGAATTATTTCCCTCTATTGCTACTGCTATGCATTTATTCAAATGACAATTCTCAATGTCTTATTTTGTTACCTGGATGCAAGAGAGCTTCTGTTTTCTAGTTATATATCTTGCATGCTTTCAAAGACTTCTTTTTTTTCCTATAACTGAAATATATCTGTAGCCTGTCTTGCTTTTCTTAAATTTAAACCCACCAACTCACATCTCTTAACTGTTTATTTTTTCCATATGAATCTGAATCACCCAAACTTTTGCTGTTCAAGATGCAGGGCTAATTTTTGGAAAATTAAATAGAGTATATTGCACTTGTCACAATGTAGGATATTTTCTTACCTGGCATGGCAATTATTTATAGAAATAATAGATAAATGAAAACTTATTTGTAAACAAAAAGATATTTTTATTCAGTCTTATAGGGAGGGAACATAATAACAGTATAAAGGACAGAAAATGGACCTTGTTGAATTGCTTTCACATTTTTCTTTCAAATTTTTATTTTAATGATATAACAGGCTTGGTGGCCAAAGATCATGTTGATGAAAATTTCATATAGACTGTAAAAATGTATGACTTAAAATCAACTTATATATTAAACATATTTTAAAATGTTCAGTTAATAGGCATTTTTCACTGAAGAAATGCACCTGTTGTGCAGCCATGCACTGTTACTAAATATTATATGGAAAAACATATGAAATAGACATTTAAAATACATTTAACAACCCAGAACTAAGAATAAATAGTGTCTTTTTTTCAGTGCAAGTGACACTGCCACCGGATCTCTGTTGCTTTTCCTCGTGTCCTCAGTTCAAGAATAACATCCATGTAATAGAAATAAAAAAATCACAAAAAGTATTTTAAAGTTGAGGCTCAAGGAGGTAATTCTATTTAGCTTAACGAAGTAGTAGCTGAACGGTAGATTAAGCAATGTAGATGGATAAAATAAATTTGAACTTTCTTTTATTTGTGCCTAAAGTACAACAAAATCCACTCTCTAGAAGACAAAATGCAGCAAATTCAGCTTAAAGATTAATTTACTGTAAGATTAAACTTGGACCACCTTATGGATGGATGTAACAGTATCTCTAGTAAATGAACCTTTTAGCTCTGATTGCATATTTTAAGAGGCTTTAAATCAAAAGGTAAATAGAATTCATCGAGTGAAGCCTAAAGATCTACGATGTTCAGAACAGCATACTACATAAGCACCTTATCTAGCTTGTTAATTATTAGAGCATAAAGCCGAGGCTGACAAATACTAACAATTAATTGACAGCTAGTTGCTTTTTGATCCTAATTGAATTCACTTCCTTGTCAAATGATACATTAAAGAGTGGCTATATCTTCAGATGAGTTCATTATACATGGATTTTATGAGTGTATCACGTATAATTCTACCTTTTTCAAGACCAGGAAGGAGCAAAAGGTTTCAGTTCTTCTTCTTTTAAGATCAACAAAATACAATTGCTCACATATTGATTCTTCATCATATTCTGTCTTTTGTGGAAGACCCCATGCTGGACCAGGTGAATGTGACTTGAAAGAAGCTGTAGCCCATGGAGAGGAACCCATTCAGGAGCAGGTTTTCTGGCAGGAACTGTGGCCCCTGGGATCCACCTGTGCTGGAGCAGTCTGTGCCTCAAGGACTGTGACCCATGGAAAGGATCTAATGCTGCAGCAGTTCTTGAAGGACCCACATTGCAGTGGTTCATGAAGGATTGTCTCCTGTGAGAGGGACCCCATGTGGAGCAGAGTAACAGAAGGGATGACCTGTTATGAACCAACTGCAACTCCCCATTTCCCATCTCCCCTTGGGAGCTGGTGGGTAGATGGTCACAGAGCATCTGTGTATACAACAAGGAAGCAAGTATGCAGATCACTAAGCCTCATATAACAGTCTTTCAGCTGCACCACTGCAGTCAGGCAGTTAATATTGGACAAACCAGCCAAGTATACTTCCTTCCTAAAGGAGCTAGTATGTACTGAGTGTAAACTGCATCGAATTCCTGGACAGTCAAAGAATAGATGTTACTTTTTTGGTATTATAGAGAAAAAAAACCCCAACAAATAAACAAACCCCATATTACAGGTCTAGGATAGTTAGGACTGTTCTGTACCCAAGTTTCTAGGGATAAAGGACAGGTAAAGGTTTATCACTATGTGGCTTGTCACAGTCTAGGACAGGGTACAAACTTAGATAAACCTTTAGTAAAACATAGTATAATTGTTTTTATAATTCGGAGGTGTTAAAATTTTTCCTGGACTACTGCCACAATCGGGTAACAAAACTGAATAAATGAGGTTTGTAGACTTCAGCTCCTTGGACAATTAAACTTTAAATAAAGTGACAGATATTTTATTTTTTAATAAAATTTCTTTGGCATCTTATTGATTAGGTTGTTATAACTGAAAATTAACATAAGGCAACAGAAGTCAATTGGTAAGTTCTTTAAAAGTGTAGCTGCTACACATAATATGCATAATTTTTCCTACATTATTTTAGCAAATAATGCTGTCTGAATCTAAATTATATGGCATATATTAGACTGATATACACAGCTGTAAAGAATCTAACATGAGGTACTTAACCTTTATTTATATCTGTGCAGCTCCGTTAAAATCACTAATATTCACTTGCTATCTCTAAAGAGGATGTTCCACTGGATTTCAGCTCAAAAAATATTCATAGCATGGAAACAATAACTTGAAGTCGATTAAAAGAGCATGCAGTGAATATTTCCATTGAAACAAATCAAGTATGTAGGCATGTATATTTTTTAATAAATAACTCATGATTTGCAAGTCTAAATGAAATAAAATGCATTTACAACTTAGTTTTAGTATTTATTCCCATATCAGGAAGAGCTCAGCCATTGTTTATAACTTGTGCAATAATTCCTGTAGATGTGAGTGTATTGTGCTCCTGGTATAAGGCCATTCTGCAGGCTGCTGAACTTCTGAGAGGATATCTCCCACACTCAGGGTCTATCTATACCTGATTAAAATCAGTGTAATGAAATCCATTATTTAGTTCTAGACGTTTAACTAAAAACTGTAGTTGATTCAAAATTGAAATGGAAAAGATATTTGATACATTATATACAGTTTTGCTTCTTTCTGTGTAGGTTAAGTAAAATGAGACAGGTATAATGCCATATTTTTTACTCTCAGCCATCTCTGAACCAGCAGAAGACTTCATACTCTAATCAAGCAGAACAGAAATTGTTAGTACTCTCATAGAAAAACATTTTAAAAGTGAGTGGTTTTTTTTTTTTTTATTGTGGCCTAGAAGCCAAGCCAAAAACTATTACACTGTAGACTTGCAGACAACTGGTATGAAGAGAATAAGCTACAGAGTAGTAGTCAACAGCAAATTTGACTGTAGCCCCAGAAGCAAAAGGCAGGTGACTAATCACCTGAGTTTATTGCCGAGGTTCATTTTTTGTAACTATTAGAAGAGAAGCTGCACAGCATGAAAGTAATATCAAGGATGAAGGTCAGTTGGAATATTGTTGTACCAACACTTATAAAGAAAACAGCTCCAAAGTATTTTAAAAAATCAAAGAGGCTTTTATGCACTCACTAATAAAAGATGCCAAAGTGCTGTTAGTAGCAGATTTAAAGTGACTTTTTGCTTGTGGTGATTAAACCCAGCAGGCGTGCTTGTTTTACAAACAGTATCTAACTCCTTTTGTGTATAATTCACAGAGATACATAATGCATTTGCTACCACAGACAAAGAAATGGAAGAGCTTTAGTATCTTTTATGTAACAAATCACATTTAGGGGATGCTTGGAATGGAAGATATTCATCCGACTGACCGAATCTATTACAGTGAGGCCCCAGACTGCCGTTCACTGCAGTTCTTCTCTAGCTTTGAGATATTCCAACCGTAATACTAAATTAGATTAGGAACACAGGCAAGTCTTTATGAAAAAAAAAAAAAAAAAGTAGATTTTGAGGAAATATTCCTTAACTGACCCTTTCTTTTTACTGTGTCCCTACTAAACAGAAATCCATAAGTAATGTTCATTTTCATGTATTCATCTCAGAGATACAAGAGGACAGGGAATTTTTCTCTGTTTAGTTTCTGCAAGGGCAATAAAACCCTATTACTGAAGAGCGGTGCTCATAGCACAGAAAGTTATAAAGGACACTCTCAATGTACTAAGCAAACAAACAAAATGGCTTTCAAAAAATAGTTCTCAAAAATAGTTCTCATGTTCTATTGTATCTTTGTAATTTTCTGTTCTGGGCTTTCACCTTACATGAGGCTTTCTCTGCTTGATTGCAGACCACAGGTTTCATGTCCAAAGTACGCATTGCAGAGTACTGCGTTTGTTTGTCAGGTTGTGCTTCTTTATGGATTTTTACTGCTAACCGGAAGTGTATGTGATAAAACAGAAGCAGATGTCTAAAGCGAAGATTTGCATTTCACATGGATTATTTGAATGGCGTCTGTAAAATCACATAATTTAATTATTAAAAACATATACTAAATAATCTAGCTCAGATTTTAATGGTAGTTATTCTGTAGCCTGCCTCTTGAGATGCACATGTGTAAGTAATACAAGTTCCAGTGTTCAGAGCAAGGATTAATGCCCACTGCAATCCATTACTCTCTTAGCTGCCACAGTTGTGCTCATCTGCTTCAGTGGCATACATGTTCACTCACTAGTTGTTCGGTGAAAGTAAATTAGATTGTTAATTCTGTTCCAGGATTCTACTCTCTTTTAGTGCTGTGCATTAATTCTATTAACACACCCCTTGAGAAACTTTCTGCCAAGATGAATACCAAGCACAAATGAAAGATAGTTCTGCAGTTCATTAAATAGGTGATAAAAAAGCAGACTGTGTGGTAGGTAATAACAGTGAGACATGAAGTAAACAAATAACGTTTGTCTTGGCAGAGAACTAGCTGATACTGCAATCTGTATACAGTCTTTCCAATTTATCATGATAAAATTTGTCATACAGATCTCAGAAAAATCAAGGCTACATTTACAAAGCTGGTGAGACACATAAAAGTTATCTTCATGGTGTGTAAAGTCTGGCGCTAGTCTCCATGCTTACACACTCTCATATTGCTCCCAACACCCTTAGTAACTGTGAATGACAAGAAACAAACCAACCATCCAACTAACCCTTAGATCACATCAACCTAACATTTTGGACAAGGTGATATACATGGTCTATGAACCAACTTCGTATGTGCCGTATGCACACACCCTAACAAATGACAGGTATCACACCCATCATGCGTAAGAAATTCCTACGTTCCCATTATTCAGCTTTGGACATATCATAAAACTGTGATTCCTAGCCAGGAGTAGTAGCATCTAGTCAGGTGAGTCCTGAGATACAGGAAACAGGGAAGAGTCTCCACGAACTACTGTGGCAGTCTCCATCCATCCTAAAGACTGCTGGCTATGCTACACTTCACATTTTGTAATGAGGAAAAAGGGGTACACATCTTTTACAGAAATTTAAGAATCTTTTAGTGTAATAAAAAAGTAACAATTTAAATAAAACACAACATTTATGACAGTTATTCTGGTACAGTGATACTGTCATTCACAATCCAAATTACCCAATTAATGCAAAACAAATATTAATAAACTGTAATTAAAAACTGTTACACAAAAATTTCCTGATGTATACTCTTTCTTTGGTGTTACTTCTACTGTCCACATACACAGTACCAGTACTCCTCAAAAAGAAAGGCAGAGGTGTTGCATCAAGGTATCAGTGTCCCAGATTCTTCACCAGGATGAGTGTGATGTTGATGGCATAATTTTCTTTTTCCTCAGTCCAGGATTCACTTGGGAGTGTTCGTGTTTTCTAACACAATTTTACACCTCGCTTTTACTTCGCAGGTCTACAGGTCCACACTACAGCTGAAATTACTATGTGCGGTGTATTTCATGTGTTAGATAGTCTTTCTTTGTTAATTTCATTACCCTTAAAAGCCATTTTGTCCAGATCTCATATCTTTAAATGACTGCTGATGAGTTGTTTATATTCCCAGTGTCATCTAAAGTCATCCTTCTTTCCTTCTATTACCACGGTGTGCCTGCACTTCCTCCATCTCCCCTTTCAAGGGGCAGCACTGTGCACCCTGTTTTAGAAACTTATAGCTGCTCCTGCTATAGTGTACATATGCATAAAGTCAAGAACAGAAAGATTTTAAAACGTTCTTTGAAATTTTGAATTATTTCACTGATAAAGTCATCTAATCAGTCCACCAAAAGGAATGTTATGGAAGATCTGGATCTAACACATAAAACCAAAAATGCTGATGTAAATATTTATATTATAATTGCTAAAGTAGCAGTGTTATCCTGTGTCAATTATTGATAGCCTAGTATGTGAAGTATTTTGTGATCTTCTTAGCTGTACAAGTTAAGATAGTCAATCATCACATTAACAGAGAAGGAACTTGTGTACACCCTCTGTACAGAAGGAAACAAACTCTGATGAATAACAGGTTTGTAATGTTCAAGCAGTGAAGCATCAGACATAAAAACAGTGTCGTGGTTGAGACGGACAGACGACATAGACCAAGTTCTTAAGTACAAACAGCAGTCTCCATTTATTGCCACAAACACCTTTTTATATAGTCTGTACCAGTTCAGGTGTATTTTGCTATTGGTTACAAGTTGCAGTAGTAACATATCATTGGCTAATTTTGCTGTCATCAATGTTACTCTTTTACTCCCTTCTCTCTCACTGGTACACCTTAATATCTCTGGATACTCCTTTACTCCCATCTTTCTCACAGGTACACCTTAATATCTTCAAGGCTAATCTCTGTTCCCATGCTCTCTATCGTGGAATCCACAGACTCGCTGTAGTTTCCCACAGAGTAGTTAAAATAACTTAATCCAAACGTTTCTTTTTTCTTAAAAGAAAGAAATACCCTTTCTACACCCTTGCTTTAAGAAAGGGTGGAGAAGGAGGAAAGAAAGAGAGAGGCTGAAGTTAAGAAACTGTTTTCTTCTTGCAGCTGTGGAGATGCCATGCCATGAGACACACTTTGTGCTATTGAGAAAAGCATATTGCCCTGCTTTAAGCAAGACAAATTGTAAAGCTACAGTCTAGACCAGTGCAGAAATCTGCATGTTTGTCAAGGTTTAATTGCAAGGCAATAACAAAATGTGGCAGATGCTCTCTGTTAATCCCCCCTCCACCCTCTCCTTAGATAGGATGGGGTAGCAGCATTCTCCTCCCCCACAGAGGATGGAGTTGGCACCACCCCAGCAGCTGCACGGCAGGCACCTGGAAGTCCTGGGCAGGACTTCACAGAAACTGGAACTGGATTCAGGGGTGCAGGGTCTATCCAGGCCTCGGATCTGCAGGCATGGCTAGCAGAGTCCTCTTCAGATGCTGGCCATGGTCGAAGAGAGAGAGAGACCCTCGTGATTTCCCTTCTTTATAGGGTGTATGATGTGTATGGGATGGAATACTCAGTTGGTCAGTTTTAGTCACCTATTCTGTCTGCCCCTCCTTGCAAATACGTCCTGTTATCAGTTAACCTTGGTTACTATAGTAATAAATCTAAACATGAGCTTCTTCTGCATTCCACAAATCATCTTATCAGCTTTTGGAACACAGCGTCTCAAAAAATATGCAGCTAACTTCAGGAAAGTGCAGATACTTAGAAGAACTTAGATGAAAGGAAAATTAACTAAAAGAGAACTGGTCTTGTATTTAACAAAACCAGGACAATGTTCATATCTGCTCATGTGTGTAGCTACTAATGAAATCACAGAAAAAAAAAAGAAAAGCTATTTTAAAAAGTGGATGGTGAAGAAAGGAAACAACAACAAATAAAACCTGTAAAAAGACAAAGAAAGAAGGTGAATTCAAAAGATAAAATAATTTTACATTTGGAATACACACTTTGAAATGTAATGACTTGTTACAAAAAGGAACATCTGGTTCTGTGGTAGAGCAGATTAATGTGCATCCCTCGATATCTTCAGAGCAGATGTAACAAAATTGAAGAGAAACACAAAGGCCAGATTTTTCCTTGTAACCTCATCTAGGTGCTCCTGTTCCAGCAGAGGGATTGGACTAGGTGATCTTTCAAGGTCCCTTACAATCCCTGACATTCTGTGATTCTGTGGTTCCCGGTTGGTAGGCAGTTGTGCCTGAAACTCAGATTAGGTCTGCTTGATAGGTAATGAATTCATGATTATGTCTGAAAACACAAAATAAAATATTAGTTTTAGTGTAATTATCTCACATTTCAGTTTCTCAATAGTATTGCATGAACTATTTCCATTTTGACCTGCTATCCATTAACCATTGGTTCACAAGTGCAGAGGAGCTAGCGTTTGTATCTGGGGAAGCAAAGAAGGGTGTGAAGTGCTACAGCACCATACATTAGCATGTCATGGAGCTAGATTATCTCAAATGTTAATAAAGAACAAGATTTTTTTTTTTTTCAGAAAAAAAAGTGTCAAAATAGACATAGTTGCAATATTTGCAATTTTAAGCACATGGTCATCATTCATGGCGATCTTCTACTGATCCACCTTGCAGGCAACTGGCCAGTGATGAAGGCTACTCACCAAATACAAAGAACCATACCTCTTGAATACACTTGGTAAAACTGGGAGCTAGGAGAGGGAGACAGATCAAGTTTTGCTTTTGTTATTTTCAAGAGAAAAGAGAGAAAAAATGTCACTTGTCATAGGCTTACAATCACCTGTATAAAGGTTGAAAAGTGCATTGCGGTGTTTCTTTTATCTTTTTAGGAATGAACACTTGTGGCAATAAGATAACATGAAGTATTGCAAGAAACTATAAAGAAAAGTCAATATTATAATTGAAAGGGAAGAGACTTAGCAGGGAACCAATATCAAAGATGTAAGGTTTTAAATTATTAGTGCTTGAAGCATAGAAGTGATGCTGATCTGCAGACAGGCCTCTAGTTGAACAGTACATTCCTCAGAATGTAATGGAAACAAGAACTGAGTATCTGAGAGAAAATGAACGTGTTGAACTAGTGCTTTTATTGTATGTCACCTAACCCTCAAACCACTAAGTTATTGCTTTATTTTTGCCTCATCCTCTGTCACATAAGTGCAAAAAACAACGAAGGTATGTTCTTATGACTGGCTGCCAGAAGTTATGCTTTCAGTCACCATTGCTTTCTAAAGCTGATCTCTTTGTTTTTCTGGCTTAAAACATTTAAAATTGGAGTTGTATAATCTAGAGCAGATATAGAAGTAGCTTTTCAAGCATGAAAATTGCTCACAATTTTTTTCAGCTACAGTTAATAAAGATAACTAGCATTTGAAGACATGCCTCAAGATTTCTGTTTATTCAGTACTGACAGAGTGAAATTCCTCAGTCATAGAATTTCTCAGCAAATAACAAACATCCAACAAAAAATATTATTGCACAAACTTTAAGATGAGGTGGCAGATTACAGTGTTATTTGTTGAGTAATAAAACATAAGTGACCTTAGAATTTACTGCGATAAAATATTTATCTTCAGTTTCTATTTTTTTGTCTTGGCAAAAAATGCTCTCCTTATGGGAATGTATATGGCCTCATGGGGGGCCTTCTCAACTGTGTATGCATTAGCTTCTTGTAGGGAGCAGCACAAATACACACAAAGCTAGAGCATCCACATCTCCAACGCAGGTGTGTACAAGTAAAGGAATGCACAGAGGGGCTGTTTTCCTCGTAGCCCACGTGCTCTGTGAGAGCACACGTGTTCCTGTGTGTGTGCATATCTGTGTCTGTGTGTATGTTCATGTCTTGGTAAGTATTTCTTGAGATTATGAAAGGGTGTTTAGAAATTTATTAACACTGTATTAACATTTTGGGTGTTGTGGATTGTCTGTTTTATTACTAAAATTGACCCTGAATGTGTAGTTCACTGATTACCAGTTATTTATATGCCATTAATAAATTAATAAACTGCTTCAATCCCAAATTGATTTAAACTATGTGAATAGATTTTTATTAAGAAAAAAACAACAACCAACCAAACCAAAACAACAAATAAAAAATAAACAGTAAAACACCTTACTATTTTCATAGTTTAAGCATCAGTGGCCAGAGAAAAATATCTCCTCTTCAGTCAAATACTTACCTTTTTTCCTTTTAAAGAGATTTTTTTTTTTTTTAATACATTACTTACTTAAACAGTGTGAAAGGGTACAGATAGCACTGATAGCACATTTGTTGCTTCTGTAGCAACAACGTTGTTTTCTAGACAGCCACAAAAAGCATCAAGAGTTTTGTTTCTGGAAACTATGCAAAAATTATTTTTGTGATCCACTTTATGTTTATACTGTCTTATATATGACAGTCACTATAAACAGTAGAGAAATATCTTCTTAAAGCGATGCCCATAATTACTGAGCCATGCAAAACACATTCTATTCATGGGAAGTGTACAAAAAACAAACAAACAAAATTACATTACATTTCTGGAGCTTTTACTTGAGTCATCCAGTCATCACTGAGAAAGAGATGTCTACTTAATATTTTAACCCCTCCACGTCGTGAGCCTTTTGTTGTTCTGCATGTGTGCACTAACTTAATATACCTGGACACTATAATACACATATTACTTACCTTAAAATGTTGTGTCTATTTTGCAATCCAACTTGAAATTATTTTAGTTAAACCACAGATGCTATGTAAATATATTTCAATGTATATTTTTGATTTTCAATGGTAAAGTCATTATTATATAACACCTTAACAAAAAAAAAAAAGAAACCAAACCAACCAACCAACCAAAAAAACCCCAACACACTAATCAATCAAGAAATATTTGGTATTCTTTGTTTTTAGACATGGTATAAAAGGTAAAGAAGTGCTGTTTGTGATTATATGATTATCTTAAACAACAATATGTTTCGTGTAAAGTGAAACAGTTGTAAACATAGCTTTGTCTCTCAGCAATGCCTATCAAGACTGAATACTCACAACTATTCTTTCAGTTATTCTCAGAGCTTTACATCACTCTGTCAAGGTTTCCCTTTGTGCTAGTCTCACGGGAGGGTTTGGAAAATTGTAGGATGCATACTTTTCTCCAGTGCTTATAGCTATACTTTTTATACATAGCTATTGTACCTCTGAAATAAAGAATATTCACTCTTACACAGGGACAATATTTTCAGTTTACTGTGAGTGGGGCATTATAGTTAACAATTCCTTCTTGCATTCCTTTCCCTATCTGACTTTCAAAGCTTAGTAGTGAACCTACAGTCATCATGTATTTTAAAAGTCAATAGCTCAAACATGAAGCACCGATCACTTCCTTTTTTCTATGTAATTCAACAGCCTCTTGTTAGAAAAATACAGAAGGAAAAAAATTGAGGCACTGTGGTTCATTTTTGCTAAGCAAGCTGGATTTAACATTGTAAAAGTCTATTTACAGCTCATATTGCTCTGTAAAGGTTTGACTGATTCACCAACACCATCACAACTGAGTTCAAACTCTTGTATTCAGAAGAAACACATACAAGTACATTCCTTACAATACAGAACAGGCAGTCATTTAAATTAACAGTTCAAAGAAATAAAAGATCATCTCATCAGGCCAACAAAAGCCCAGACCTGCCTTGAAACCCTTTGCCTAGTCAATGCTAGTAAAAGGTTATGGTTTTTTATATTTCAAGAAAGTATTTACTGGGTACTCTACAGCATACTCATGTGTAAAAGCACAAATACTAAAGTGCACACTAAAGGAAGAATGAAATTGCAGCAACATAGACTTTGAAGGAAATACAACTTTTGTTAAGTCACTATCATTGTTAATTAGTTGTTAAACAATAAGATGCTAATTACTGTAACAGCAAGACAGATATACCACTGAAGAAGGAAGAAGGAAAATAGTGTATCAAGGGTTTCAGTAAATTGTCCCAGAAGTATAATAAATTCTAATTCAATCAGTATTTAGTGAAATTAAAAATTATTTCTTCCAAGAATTCCTAAAAATTTGTTCAGAGAACTTACTAAGACACAATTCCTGAACCATCAGTCTTGTACTCTAATCCTCACTTTGAGCCATATTGTTGAATCTTAGAACTCTTAGGTCAGCTTGAGGTCCACACTGTTGAGGTCCTTCAGGTCTATGTTGCACTTCGCTCACATCTTGCTTGTTTTTATTAGCTTCCCATCTTATTTGCCACTCAGCTTCAGCAATGACACTCCTACTAAAGATTAGTTCTGCAACTGTTTGAATTTTGTTGTCCCTTCAGCACTTACACATTTCTTCTCCGACCTTTTCTGTTCTGGTGCTCCAAAACATCCATTCAGGCTCAGCTAACAAAGTTCAGAGGTAACCACATCTGATTTCAGCCATGAGCAGCAACAAACACTCATGCTTTAAGGATTCCTGTATGACTAGTCCCTTAACATGTGTTTATTCCTTGTGTCTGCCACTGCTTCTCCTCATCCTCCTTCCACACATAAGCTTCAAGTCTCTGAGCCTTTGAGGAACTGCTTTTTCCAGCAGTCTTTACATGTTTTTCCAGCAGGCTACATGTTTTTTTGGAACAGACTTTTTTCGTAACTGGTTAGTTATTTTTAAAACTTCCTGACAGCCTGGAGTCATTAAGTGTCCTCTCTCTTCTTACCACTCCTCATTTGTTATGTTTACTGTTGCATATTATGTATGGAACGTCTTTGAAATAGGAGGCCAAGTTATGTAAAGCTGAATGGGAATTATCAAAAGCAGTTTGAGATTTTGTACTTCTCTTTTTCTGGTGTCCAAATTGTGGTACTTCAAGGTACAGAGAGAGTCTTAGTTCCATAGAAATTCAAGTCTGTTAAGATGTCTCAACTTGAAAGACAAAATCTGCAGTGGATTTCTAAAAATTTTAATTCTTGAAGTACATCAGAGATACAATTCTAGAAGGACCTCAGGATGTTATTATAACCACTTGATCATGATAGTAACTACGGTTATAGTTACTAGGAGTTATATTTCAAACTTGAGCAATGCCAAGGCACTGTTTTTGCATAATGAAAATCTTTCTGAGCTCTTGACAACTTTTTCCTCTTTTGTTTTTCATATTGAACTGAGCTGTAGAATATGATTTGGTCAAAGGTCAAAGTCTAGAATCACAGCTGGTTTGATATGAAAATTTGTCAAGAAAAAAAGAAAAAAAAAAATCAACCAACACACCCAAATCCTTCTCCTGAGAGCTGATCTCCATCCATTCTCTGCCCAGCCTGTATTCATGCTTGGGCTTTCCCCAACCTGTGTGCAGGACCTTGTGCTTGGCCTTGTTGAACTTCATGAGATTCACACAGACCCACTTCACAAGCCTGTCAAGGTTCCTTTGGATGGTATCCCTTCCCTTGAGCGTGCCAACTGCACCACACAGCTTGGTGTCCTCAGCAAACCTGCTGAGGGTGTATTCAGTCCCACTGCCCATGTCACTGACAAAGATGTTAAACAGTGCTGGCCCCAATATCGACCCCTGAGGAATGCCACTCATCACTGGTCTCCACTTGGACATCGAGCAATTGACTGCAAGTCTTCCAGTGTGACCATCCAGCCTTATCCACTTAGTGGTCCATCTATCAAATCTATGTCTCTCCCATTTAGAAAAAAGGATGTTGTGCAGGACAGTGTCAAATGCTTTGCGGAGGTCCAGGTAGGTGATGTCAGTTGCTCTTGTCTTATCCAGCAATGCTGTAACCCCATCATAGAAGTCCACCAAATTTGTCAGGCATGATTTACCCTTACTGAAGCCATGTTGGCCGTTGCCAATAACCTCCTTATTTTCCCATGTGCCTTAGCATAGTTTCCAGAAGGATCTGCTCCATGATCTTGCTAGGCACAGAGGTGAGACTGACTGGCCTGCGGTTTCGCTGGTCTTCCTTTTTTCCTTTTTTAAAAATGAGGGTTATGTTTCCCCTTTTCCATTCAGTGGGAACTTCACCAGACTGCCATAACTTCTCAAATATGATGGATAGTAGCTTAGCAGCTTAATTCACTAGTTCTCCCAGGACCTGCAGATGCATCTCATCAGGTTCCATTAACGTGTGCACCTTCAGGTTCCTTAGATGGTCTCAAACCTGATCTTCTCCTACAGAGGGTGTTGCTTCATTCTCCCAGTCTCTGCCTTTGCCTTCTTTGACTTGTGCAGTGTGGCTAGAGCACTTGCTAATGAAGACTGAGACAAAAAAGTTATTGAGTACATTAGCCTTCTCCATTTCCTGAGTAACCAGGTCTCCTGTTTCCTTTCAGAGAGGATGCACATTTTCCCTTGTCTTCCATTTATCACCGATGTACCTATAGAAACTTTTTTGTTCCCCTTGACATCCCTAGCCAGTTCTAATTCTATCAGGGCTTTAGCTTTCCTAACCTGATCCCTGGCTGCTCAGAGAAATTCTCTGTATTCCTCCCGGCCTACCTGTCCTTGCTTCCACCTTCCGTAGTCTCCTTTTTGTGATTGAGTTTGTCCTGCAGCTCCTTGTTCATCTGGCATTTGGACTGATTTCCTCTTTGTTGGGGTGCATTGCTCCTGAGCTTAGAGAAACTGATCCTTGAATATTAACCAGCTTTCTTGGGCCCCTCTTCCCTCCAGGGCTTTCTCTTCTAAAATCTTCTTTCTTGAAAATAGACATAATTTTTGGAAAAGGAAGGGAGAAAATAAAGGCTATTATTTATTAAAATATAGGAAAATATGTATTTTTAAAACTGAATTTTAGGGGATTTAGAGAATAAACTCAGCAATATTTTCCAGTGGAAAACATTTGTATTTTTGGTCTGTAAAGCAATCTTTCTTGCTTAATGAAAAGACCTTGGCATTTTTGGGGGTTTTTTTAGATAACTTGGTGTGAGTGCAGAAGTGATTCACCTACCACAGTACAGCTGATTGAAGATTAATGAGTTATTTCTTTGGGTTCAAGCTTTCCACTTGTTTCAGCTACACATTAGTGGTGCAATTAATTTTACAACACTAGGGTTTTGTTGCCCAGCACTTCCTATGGAATTCTTCTGCAATAATTATTCTTTAATTAAACCTTTAAAATGTCATCAATGTTGCATACTACAGCTGAAATACAAAAATACCTCCAAGGTCCACAATAGCTTTAGTATTTGGAAAGTACTAGGGAAGTATTAGTATTAGGACACAGAGACAGCCTTTAGGTGGAAGATTTCTAAGTCTGTTTGGCTTGAAAATGCTGCAAACCTTTAATGAAGAGCTTTTTGCAATTTGACTATGAAAGATTGTGCATATAAGAATGATCAGTGTGATAATCAGAGATAAAACTTCCGTACAACTTATCCCACTTATACTCAAAACAAGTGTGCATGTCTTGCATGATGCCTTTTGTAGCTCGTCTGTCAAATGTGTCTGCTACTAACTAACCTGGTATATGTTGACATGCACTATGTAGAAGTATATAAGTGTTGTGCTTCTGAAATAGAAGAGAAACTACATTAATCCCCATTACTCATAAAAACAAATGTATTGATACTCATAGTTCATTTCCTTTGTCTCCCAAGATGACTTTCAGCATAGACTCTCAGATTCATTGTCTGAGGAGTCTGGGTGAGAAACTCATGCCTTGGAATTCAACGACATCAAGGTGTTGGGATGTAAATACTACAAGATCCCTGAAACATTGGTACAAATATGATAAAGATCAAGAAAAGGTAGATCTAGTGCACAAGACATTATCCTAGACTGGATCTGTCTTAATATGATCTACAAGCTTTTAGTATTAGGTTACTCTTAGTATTAGTTCTACAGCAGCTGCACGCATTGCCCAAACAAAACATTTGCTAAACATCTAGATTTCCAAATCCATTGTTTATATACATACTACAAGAAGAAAAGTGACTAAGATAAGAAGCTAGGTAAGAACTATGAAATCTTTGGACTTCTATCCAGACAACTATTTTCTAATCTTTCCTTATCCTGACTGCAGGCTCCATGCATCTATTCTGTTCTCAGTCACAAACTACTCAGGCTTCAAAAAAAAACCAAAACTTATTTGAAGCAAAGCCTTTGAGATAACTAGAATAACTAACTCTCAGATAGTTATTTGGTCACTGAAGAGAGCAAAGTAGTCACATTCTTTTTCTCATACCTTCTTTAGTCTGTTAATATTTCAAAGCTTGAAATAGTGTTCTTTTTGTAACTTATTGAGTGAAACATTCAAGGCTTTCATTTGAATGATATCATTAGTCGTATAAGAAAAAAGTGACTAAGACAAAAAGAGAGAGTTTCATGGGGAATAAAAAGTCATTATATCCTAGTGACAAACTTTTCTAACCCAAAAGAGTACGTACAGTACCCTGCAGAAATGCTTGTGAAGTGCTCAGCCCAATCAAATCTCTCCATGGTTGTCCTTTGAATTCTTTATTTCTAGCTTCTGTTGCATGCATATTTAATCAGACTCCTCACTTTGGTATATGCAAAGGAAACTTTAAATAAAATATGCTCTATAGAAAGGAAAAGGACCCATTAGCTCACTTCCAAAGCAGATGATTAGAAATTCAGAAAACACCTTACCTGAAATTGAGTTAATCATAATAGTGTCCTGTCAAAAAGATTCACTGCCATCATCTTCTGTCACAGAAGTGACTCAAACCAACATATTACATCTAGTATTTAGACATTTAACTGATAAGGGCAGTTTTATCATATAATTACTAAATATTTTACTCAGTTATGCATACTAATTATCCTCTTCAGTTTATCCGTTATCATTTGCAGCTGGCTTAAAAAAGGAACTGAAAGATAATAGAGAAAGTATAAACTTGACTTTTAGTATCAAGATGATTTTAAAAGAACTATCTACCTTCATAATTAGATTTGTTTGCAGACCAGAGTCTTCAATAAATCTTCACATATGTATCCTTGGAAAGTTTCCTTGGTGTTTGAGTTAAGGAAAAATGGAAGCCACATAGCACTCTGTGTCAACGTTTAAAGTAGGCGACAATAAACCATGGCAGATGCTCCCTGTTATCCTCTTACCTCCCGCCACCCCTTTCCTTTAGATCGGAAAGATGATAGGAAGATAATAGGGAAGGAAGAGAGACTTAGACTGGAGAATATATACAAAATATGCAAAACCAATCTTGAATGCTCGATGTGGAGTTGGCGTCACTCCAGCAGCAGCGGAGCTGGTTAGGCAAAGCTGGTGTGGCTCCAGCAGGTGCAGGTCAGGCCCCCAGAAGTCATGGGCAGGACTTCACATCAAACCGGAAACTGGTTGCAGGGATTGCAGGGCCTGAGGCCTGTGGATCACAGGCAGACAGACAGGGTCCTCTCTAGATGCCGGCCATGGTCGAAGAGAACTTAAGCCTCGTGATCACCCTTTTATAGGTGGTATGACGATTATGGGATGGAATACTCAGATTCATCAGTTCTAGTCACCTGTTCCATCCACCCCTCCTCAAACACGCCCCTCTCACAACGGAACATGGGAAAACTTATCAGTCTTTCTTGGCTACCATAGTAATAAATCTAAACATGAGCTTCTTCAGCATTCCATTGGTCTTCTTATCAGCATGGAGTACAGCATCCTAGGAAAAAATATGTAGGCAAAAACTCAGAAAAGTACAGCCACCTAGAAGAACTTAGCTGAAAGGAAAAATCACTAAAAGAGAACTGCTCTTGTTTTTAACAAAACCAGAACACTCTGATCTTTCATAGAAACTTGAATAGGCTACAGGGAATCATCTAGAGTATTGTCCATCAGTTTCTCTTTAGACTTGCACTAAAAAACAGCTTTTCAGATTCTGAGAAATCCTCATATCATACATCATCCCCCATCAAATCTCTTATTTTATTAATGGGCACTGGAGGGTGATAGGATAATGTTGTTTGTCCTGACTTTCTCAAGCATTTTGTCTTTTAGCTATACACCTATTAGAGATCACAAAAGAAACATCATCTTCGTCTGGCTACTGCCTGGATTTTCCTTTCCCTACTGTCTGGATTTTCCTCTGCCTTCAGCAGTTTAGAAATTTAACTTTGAGGGGATAGAGCTATATCTAACACTTCTCTGGCCATGCTGGCACAAATGTAAGCACAAATATGCATGAAGACTCATGCTGTTCATCACTGAGTACCATCTACATTTAAAAATGAGGAAGGTGGTTAGATCCGGGATGGAGAGAGGGGAGAGAGATATCTCAACTTTTATAGATGGATTGAGGTACCCTGCATGACCTTCACACTCATAGATTTGGAGACAACATGTACGTTTCTTGTAGCTGACAAATCTTATTGGTACATAAAAAGGCAAGGGGCAAATGCATTATTAACTTTAGATAAAACAGCCTTTTCAGTAAAGATTTACTGACATTGGACCAATTTGCAGTAGCACTGATAGTTTTTGTGAATGAACTATTAATTCACTAGGCATTCTAACATCAGTGTCTGTGTTTTGGGTTCCTGGCATGTTTACAATAATCAATCATCAAATTGCAAGACCGAATCTTAGTTAAGTTTGCAGAAAATGATACACATAATCATGGAATCACAGAATGGTTGGGACCACAGAAGGAAGGGACATCTGGGGATCATCTAGTCCGACACACTTGCTAAAGCAGGTTCACCTAGAGCAGATTGCACAGGAATGTGTCCAGGTGGGTCTTGAATGTCTCCAGAAAAGGAGACTCCACAACCTCTATGGGCAGCCTGTTCCAGTGCCCTGTCAACTTCAAAGGAACAAAGTTTTTCCTCATATTCAGATGGAACCTCCCATACTTCAGTCTGTGCCTGTTGCCCCTCATCCTATCATTGGGTGCCACTGAAAGGAATCTGTTCCCATCCTCTTGACACTCAACCTTGAGACATTTATAAACATTGATGAGCTCCCTTCTCAGCCTTCTCTAGGATGAACAAACATAGCTCTTTCAGTCTCTCTTCATAAGAAAGGTGCTCTAGGCCCATAATCATCCTCATAGCCTGCCACTGGAATCCCTCCAGTAGTTCCTTATCCTTCTTAAATTGAGGAGCTCAGAACGGGATGCAGTATGCCAGATGTGGCCTCACCACGGCAGAGTGGAGGGGGAGGATAACCTCCCTCAACGTGCTGTTCACACTCTTCTTAATGCACCCCAGGATACCGCTGACCTTCTTGTCCACAAGGGCACATTACTGCACAACCTGTTGTTGACCAGAACTCCCAAGTCCTTCTCTGCAATGCTGCTTTCCAGCAGGCCCACCCCTAGCCTGTTCTGATGCCTGGGATTATTCCTCCCCAGGTGCAGGACCCTACACTTGCCCTTGTTAAACTTCATAAGGTTCTTCTCTGCCCAGTCCTCCAGACTGTCCAAGTCTTGCTGAATGGCAGCTCAGCCTTCTAGTGTGTCAGCCCTTCCTCTCAGCTTGGTACGGTCAGCAAACTTGCTGAGGGTGCACTCAGTCTCTTCATAGAGGTCATTGATGAACAGGTTGAACAGCACTGGACCTAATACTGACGCCTGGGGAACCCCACTAACTACAGGCCTCCAACAACACTCTACACCATCACAACCCTCTGAGCTCTGTCATCCAAGCAGCTCATGATCCATCTCACCGTTCAGCATTTGAAAGAATAATCTACTTTATTTGAACAATCTAATTCAATGATGTTATGAACATTGTCATTTTCATACAGTGTTCAAAAGTTTTATAGAATCATAGAATGTCCTGAGTTGGAAGGCACCCATAATGATCATCAAGTCCAACTCCTGTTCCTGCACAGGACAACCCTAAAATACATAACATGTGTCTGAGGGCGTTGTCCAACAGCTTCTTGAATACTGTCAGGCTTGGGGCTGTGACTGCCTCCCTGGGGAGCCTGTTCTAGTGCTCCATCACCTTCTGGGTGAAGAATCTTTTCCTAATGACCAACCTGTTAATATGATAATCCTATCAATGTACTGTGATAACTACACAAAATCGTCCATCAAGTATCAGATCAAGATCACATGACTTGTCACATCAGACACTTTAATAAATAAACATAAAAGTAAATATAAGACAACAAAATAGTATAAATACAAATTAATATATTAAAAAGTTAAATAAGAGCATTTAGAGGTACAGTCAAAATCAGGTACAATTGTATGAGCACATATAATATGACATGTTTTTGTATATGTGTATGATTCTATAAGATAGTAAGGACTGAAGAAGGTCTCCCAAAAAAATACATATTAAAGCCACAACTATAAAGATGCCTACTGAAGTCATGGCCATATCTGGTTAAAAAATGAAAAACTGCACTTGAGTTGTTAACTAAAAAAGTCACATAATTCTGTTATTGTTCTTATTTTCTGACAATAGCAAAATTCTGTGCCTTTTGATGTCTTCCCTGTATAGAAAAAAAAAATGTACCTGATTGGAGGAATTACAACACTCCTTTTGACAGTAAACCTCTCTAATAATATCCACTGCTCCTACTCATGTTACTGTGTGTGTAATATTTATGATGTTAATAATAAACACCTGCTGAGTTGTTTTCTATGAAGTAAACCTCTACTGTTATGAACAATGTTATGAGTAATCTTCATACGTCAGTGACAGAGAGAGACAATATCTTTCTACCCATTTTACTCAGTGTCTATAAGTGAGAATGCCTCCACAACCTGAAAGCCCATTTAATTTCTGCAGATCAAAGGTCTTCCCTCCAATTCTATCAAACCAAGTAATGCTATCAATAAGCCCCCTCAAATGTGTTATCAATTTATGATAGAAATAATTCATAGCTTGTTCAGATGACTGTATTGTACTTCCATTTAAGATCTGAAATGTAAAAAAAAAAAAAAAAGAAAACATCTTTCCTCACCTAAAATTTGAAGACTGGTTATAACAGAAATTCAGTAATAATTTTTACAGGCACTTTAGCTATTTCATGTATTCCAGTACTTATTCTTCATGCCATCTTTAAGTCTGTTAAGAGATCTGCATGGTAGAACAGAGAAAGGCGATGCTTATACTGCAGTATCCTTCTGTGGTGTCCTAATAATTTGTTGTCATTTGTGAAGGGTTTAAAAATACACTTACCATTGTATCGGAGTAAGCATTGAGCTTTACAGTTGATTGTTTACATAGCAAAAAAAAAAATCTTTTCTGTTAATTAGCTGTATTTATGAAGCTTTGATAGCAAAACAACTCTTACTCTGTTAAACACTAGGTCAAGTTGTATCCTCTCCCACACAGCAACACTTCTGGAGCTTGCAGAATGTAGGTAGTGTTCCTACTATATTTCCAAAGACAAAAAAGAATGTCTTGAAATCATTTGTATCTGTTGATCTATCTACACAAGACCCATATTTAAGAATATCTTCTTTAACGTATATTACCAGTGCAGATTTTTAAAATCCATATTCCATATAGATAAAATTTCTCTGCGTATTTCCTGTGAAAATAAAACATATATTGACTGAAATATTAAAGTAAACTTGAAAGGTTTTTACTTCTTTACAAACCAAGCATCTTGAATGTATTTTTCTCTTAAATGTTTTGTATTGTGAAGTGAATTCTTCTCTATGGCAAAGATTTTAAAACACAGATGTCTGAAGATGGACTTCTAAGTGAGTGTACAGGTTATAGCCAATCTAAAATGTATTTTGATCTTGAATAGAGAATGAAATATAAAGGCGGTTCAGATACGCTCAACACCTCTAAGACTCATACCATTCACTTGCTGCCTACAAGAGCACCTCTGAGAAATGTAGCTCTTAGAATTCAAACATTTATCTCTATAGTGTAACAGCTTTGTAGTGTGGTAGTATTTAATGAATATAATTTTTTATAGGGATTTGGCCATATGTTGCTCTTTCTTTCATGTGACTCTGCTAATTTAAATAAGAAAGTCTTCTATTCCACTGCTTAATGCAACTGCGGAAAAAATTAAATTCTTGCTCTGCAAGTTCTCTTAGTCCAGAGTTCAGCATCTTCTGCTCTGAAGGGAGTTTGAATTTCAGCCTAGCAAAAATTGGAAAAAAAAAAAAAAAAAGAAAGAAAATATTGTTGCCATTTGAACAATAGAATGTCAAAATCTGCCATATTAACATTATTTTAAAATATTCAACCCTGAAGCGGTTCTAGCAAACTTTGAATATGCTGAATAGGAGATGTAACAGAGACCAGGTGGGCTTCCAGCAGCAGGAGGCAATATGAGAAAAACAATCAGAAACTTAAAATGTATAGTTTAGGATGTTTTCTAGAGAGATTTTTTACAACTCTCTGAAGTCAGCACCTGAATTTTTCTCCTCTTCAGCATTTACTGAAACCTCTACAGAGCTAGTAAAGGTAATTATTTTATTTCAAATTCTTCCACAATCTCTCGTTCTCTTGCTGTTATGTTGTCACTTCCCCAACTCAGCTCTGCTGCTAAGGAGTCTCTTATTTATTATGCAGAAAGGAAGATAGCTCTTCTAAAGGTACAACTAAGAACACCCTTACTATGGTACAGCACTCAGCATTTTTATTTCTTTAGTTGTTTTAAAATGACTTCTCCTCAGTATTGCTAATTATGTATTGAGTTCTGTGAATGTTGTTAGCATGGTCATCATAACAAAATCCTCATGGAAAATGGAGAAGGTGCTGTCAGTGAGCTGTTATAGACCTATACAGGATACAACGTGGCTATAGTGATTTGATAACATTTTACTTTTCTCCATTTCTATAAATGAAGGAAAATGAAACTGCAAAAGATGTTCAAAGATCTTTTCTTGGTAGTGAAAACAGGATCAATTTCCTCCAAATATAAATGTAGATAAAGGAAAGGAATAATCTCAGTCAGGGCTTCTAAAAACCCTATAATGTATGTAGTATGAAATTGTCCTCCAGCTAGAATTCATACCACTGATCACCATCCTCTGAGACCAGTTATTCAGCCAGTTTTCAATCCACTTTCTGTCTGCTTATCTAGCCTATACTTCATCAGCTTCTCTATGAGGATGTTATGGGAGGCAGTGTCAAAACGTTTCCTGAAATCTAGGTAGACAATAGCCACTGCTCTCTACAAGGCTGGTCATTTCATCATAGGTTGTCAAGCTGGACAAGCATGACTTCCTCTTTGTGAATCCATGTTGACTACTCCTGATGATTTCCTTGTCCTTCATGTGCCTAGAAATGGTTTCCAGGATTAGTTCCATCACATTCCCATGGATCTAGTGAGGCTGACTGGCCTGTATTTCCCTGGGTCCTTGAATTACTGAAATATGAGCTTTGTTCTCTGTAGCAAAAGACGGTGCATAAATATCAAAACCATAAGAACAACAATTTTACCAACGTTTACAAAACTTAACTTACCATAAGAACTTTCTTTCGCAGGGCACCTTCTCATTTTCTTTTATCATGAACTATGAATTATGAATGCAGATTAAGAGCTGTGTCACACCCCAATTACCTCATTTCCAGCTGACTACTCATGACTGCATCTGTGACTGAATTAGAAAACACCTTGTAGGTTAATGAGATCTCTGTTAAGTACATTGAATCTGGACAAGGGAAAGCAGAGTTTTCTCTGTATTTGATGAAACTACGTTTAACCCAGAGAAAAACAGTAGTGGGATATATATATATTTTTAGACAGTCTATGTTTTGTAAAACAATGGATAAATTTCATCTCATATCTCAAACTCACAATACCATAGTTGAAATGTTACTTTCTGGAGCAAAAATGTAGTCATTCACCTTTTAGAGGGATTGTCATGACAGAACAGTAGATCATTTGAAAAGAAGTGGAAAAGCAGAAAGGACCAGGTATTTATGCTCTTTATGTACCCACATATATAAAAAAAAATGTTTTCCAGAGAGAACAACATAATTTTGCCTGGAAACACCCATGGTGAAGAGTAATAAGAAGGGGACTGAATTAACTGTATGTAATTATTCTGGGAAATGGTCTCTTGGTTTATTTTCTAGGGGGGAAAAAAAAAAAAAAAAAAAAGAATGAGAGAACCAGAACACTGAACCCTTTACCTGGAAAGTACAAGAATAAATCTCATTTTGAAGTATGAAAGAGGATTAAAAACATAGCATTCCCTTAATGGAAAAATATTATAGGAATGAGAATATATGAAATGAGGATTTTTTTTTTTCCTTTTTGAATTTGCATGACATTCTTTCTACAATGATATGTGATTGAGAAGAAATAGAATCATAGAATCATAGAATGATTTGGGTTGAAAATGACCTTGAAGGTCATCTAGTCCAACCACCCCTGCTATGAGCAGGGACATCTTCAACTAAATCAGGTTGCTCAAAGCCTTGCCTAACCTGACCTTGAATGTTTCCAGGGATGGGGCATATACAACCTCTCTTGGCAACCTGTTCCAGTGTTTTACCACCCTCATTGTAAAAAATTTTGACCTGAAATCTGAATCTCTCTGAATCTACCCTCCATAAATTAAAAACGATTACCCCTTGTCCCATCACAACAGGCCATGCAAAAATCTGTCCATCCATTTACAATTTATTGGTCTATACTTCTTCGATATTTCTAAAGAAGTGTTAGTTCTATATTTTGCATTTCTGCAGGAAAACTGTCTATACAAAAAGAAAGACCAAGCTAAATATTCAGTTTTGCCTTTACTGTTCACAAAACTACATGCACAATGCCATTGGACTAAAAATAAGTTTGGTTTGGTTTTGTTTTCTCTGACATTATGTGTTTTTATAACCACTGTGTTGTTTTTGTTTTTTTTTTTTTTCCTGAGTAAATAGATTTATATGCAAGACAAAAAGCTATTTGTCTATATTATCTGTTCATAATAATAATAATAAAATCAAAGAGTCATCTGGTCGAATCTGTCTGTCTTTAGTATTGCCATTTTTCCAGTTATCCCTGGTACACGGCAAGACCACATAACATCACAGAATTATCTCACGGAGTTACAAATACACTTAGATTTAGAACTTTTTAATGAGAGAATCTTTTAGTAAAGTTAATTTTAAAAGTTAGTTTTAAAAGTCTTCAGAAAAACAAAGTACAAATTCACAAACCCTTACTAATGTCCAAATACATTCAGCTTGATTAGAAATATTATTTATTATTTCTTCTATAAGAAAGAAGGATAGAGGATTATAGAAATCTATGAAGGATCTAATTTCTACAGAAGAAATCTCTGGCAATTTTGCATGTCTTGCGTTTGTTCACTCTGAGGTTAGGTTTGAGTTTGCTCTTGGAATGATACACCATGCTAAGGTGAAATCCACCTTCTTTCAGAGGACCTGCAATAATTCTGAATTATCTTTATTCTAAAGATACTGAGCTCAAATTACCATTTACAGTGAATAAATATTTCTTATGATCTGAGCAAGTTCTTAAAATTAAGCATAACAATGTTTAGTATGATGCTCATTAAATTTATAAGATGACCATTAAGTTAGTTTTCTACCAAGCAAATTTACATAGAATTGAAATCTAGAAATCCCAATTGGAAATATGTAGACTAAATGCATAATTAAGTTCTTTCTAGTCTAGCAGATTTGTGATTGCTGTAGGAAACAATGGAAGATGTAGGAATTTTACCTTTTTAATTTTCTTTATTCTTACACAACTGTATTTTTTTATTGCTACAATTAGTAAAGAATTCAGTTAGAGGAGTCTAATGGCTGCTGTAATCTAAGGAAGCATTTGAAAATGGGTGATTAATTAGATACAGCAGTAATATATTCCCTTTTGCTTAGCTGCACTACTTACTGAAAGAGAAAAAATTAATAATAGAAAAGCTGCTTTAGCATTTTTAGGCTCTGAGAGGGTTTCTATAGATAAGGAAAAGTAGATAGGACAAATAAACTATTCTGGTGAGTCATGATCCAAATTTAGATCATGAATCCAACAGCTATAATACATAAACAAACAATAAAACTTTCAAGTACAGAATATATTAGTTTACCAAGGGAAAGATTATGTGTAAAGATTACGACATGGTGACCAGGTCATGTACAGATTAGCTTCTGAAGAAGCTACAATACACAATATACACCATCCCATATAGGAAGGTGCATGTGGCAGTTGCACACACCCCAATGAGATCCAGAGCTTTCAACAGGGTAGCTCATAGCTGTTTATCCCCTTTTGTGGCTGCCTGCATGTAGGCACCTTGGTTGATGTCAACTGTCATGTCCCCCTACTCTGGTGCACCATGACTCCTCACACTCACCTCCCTCAGCTGGAGGAACAGGAAGGGTGGGACCCTTGGTCAACAGACAGGATCCTTAGCCAACAAGGTCCCCAGGCCCAGAGAAGCTCTGAGCCATGTCCATAAATGACCACAACCATATCCAACCAGTCTACAAAAATGGGGCCCCCAACAAAGACTCCCTTTGAGTGGTCTTCTTGGAGCAGCAAGACTGCGAACAGAACCCTCCCCTTAGATCAGGGATGCCATCTAAGGAGACTTACCAGGATTGAAAGCCCTCACCTTCTCCTTGGTGAGTGATTTTCTTCTGCATATATCCTTGTGTGAGCCCCACAGGCAAGTGGTCATTTTTTCTGGGTACCCTTGAGTAGACAGTGACCTCTTCTTTTGAGTGAGTGTGAGGGCGCTGTGGATCATTTTTATTGTGTGGTTGTACTGTAATAATATCCCTACCGGGCATATTGAACCTGCAGTTTATTAAATGTTGCCACAGTGTTGATTGATTTTGGATTACCAATCCCCTCACTCCCCAGCTTGCCTTGGTTTCTGTCATTTGGTTTCAGTCTGTCATCTGTTTTCAGTTTCCGTGAATCAAAGTTCATTAAAGCTTACATTTGCTCAGAGTAATTTTGGGGTGCCTCTGTGACAATGCATTGTTGCATTATAATTATATTCAGAGATAGTGAAATTCAGAGATTTACATCTATTTTTCTGAGAAAACCTATTTCAAAGACATGAGTTCTCTTAGAAACTGTTGTATCCTCTAAATAAAATGGCTACCCAAAGCTTGGCAAGCCTGTTCCTTATGTTTAATTTGGCCATGTCAGAAAAGATGCTGTTGTCAATTTTATCAAATGTTCTACTCTTTGGGAAGAGACTCTAAAAAGCATATCTATGGACAGTGGCTTTAATGTTTTCTTTCCATACATTGAGATAGCAAAACAAAAATCATTTTTCATGAATTCTAAATCACTATTCCAGTGAATCAGTTTTATTCTCTCTAAAACTATGCAAGCACTCTTATTCTTATGTTACTGTGGTATCTGGTTTAAATACAAAACATCTCTTTGTGTTGTCATGGTTATTAAGCACAATAAAATACATATTAACTCAGGGATTAAAGAGAAGAATACACATTTTTTATTTTAATATTTCAGTGCACAATGACAAATAAAGGCATTTTATCTAGTAAATTTTAAATTGCTTCTTCCACACTGAGAATTTAATATCAAAATACTTTTTCTAAAAACCAACATTTCTTATAATATTTCCAAGATTATTTGCTTCTTAGATGAAGCAAGTCAGTGCATTGAAAAAAAAAAAAAAACAAAAAACAAAAAGTTCATCGACACTTCACAACTTGCAAACACGTTACTGAAGATGAGCACCCAAGTTTTATTTTAACTGCTGTGGTCCTGAAAACTGACCAAAAGATAACCTGACTTTCGGCATCAAAGATTAGGTCATGGCTATTCATACACTGAACCTTGTGCATCACCATTCACTCAAATTCACCATTTGCTTTCTTCTATTATTGTTTCATGAGGAATAGTAAATCCATGTTTGCATCAAGGACACATGTGTTCTCATTAATCACATTCATCACTAGTCAATCAACTGATTACAACTCTCACAGACATGAGTTAAATTTAGAACAGTCTTCTATTTATAAACTGTGTCATGATAACATCAGGTGCATGATCCAGAACCTTCATGACACAAGGCTACTACATCACAGGAGCTGGACTTCATCCTTGTGGGTCTTTCAACTCAGGACATTATAAGATTCTATTATACCAGCCCTCATGCAATTCCATGAGAAAATTCTACTCCACAGCTATCTACACCTGAGGCAGCTACTTAAAACTACCTCACCTAGGTAGTCATAAAGTAGTTATATCCTGTAGTAACTGTTATTTCTTGAAATCTAATTCAATATCCAATTTTGGGATAACATGAAAAGAGTCAGCAGATATGGTTTGGTAAAGCAAAAACTATATGTGAGACAGAAATATAATAACCTCACAAAACTCTGTTATTAGGAACTCAGAGACAATATTTTCATTTTAAGGGTAAAAATCATTAGGCCCAGTCTCTCTAGTATAAGGAAATATTGGCCTTGGATATTCCTGGACATTGAGAAGATTCTTCACATGAAATACTTATGACTCGAACAGAAATTAAAATTTTTCATTTCATCAACTTTGCTTGGTAAAGACACCTTTTTTTTCACTTTTGTTTAATAGAGATCTGAGTGTACAAAATGCTGTTGTTAATTAAACAAACATTACAGTTACAACCTCAGATGTAAAGTATCCCAGATATGACAGAAATTAAGCTTTTGAATGAATTAATCCTGGTATTCTTTTTTGTTACGTTCTCAAAAGCCATAGAAAAGATAGCTGCCAAGGTCTACAACTTTAATTTTGATGTAAGACTTAAGATATCTTACTACTGCTCTTGTATCATTTTAGGCAGCTCTGAAAAGGAAAGACAAGGAAACAACAAAAAAGTGAGTAATAACTTATTTTCCTTTGTAAACTAAGGTGCAAGGATTAATGTTTGTGTTTCAAATATATGAACAAGGTAGGTAACATAATAAAGATATAAGTGGAGTTTCCCAGATCTAAACTTTTATTTCATATATTCACATAAGAAGTAATACATAATAAGAAAACAAGACCCCGTAAATAACTGTAAGTGTAGTCTTGCTTACAGATCTTTTCCTAGAAGATAACTTGACAATATCTATATTTTTCTGTATTCCAACAGCAGGAGGTAATGCAAATGGAAAAATATTTGCTTTGTGTAAGCTATAAGCATAAACTACACCAGCTGGTGCAGTCTGTTGGGAACTGATATGTGGGTCAGCACATTGCATCATCAGCAATTCTCTTCTTCAGCAAATCCACCTGCTTGAGTACACAGACAATATGGGGCCCCAGTGTAACAAGTCACGTTATTAAAGAGACAAATTTCTAAGCTTGTGGCCTACTTAGCTTTTTATTCCAGATAACACTAACCTTCCTTGAATAAAAGTACTTTTTTTGTAACTAGCTCCAGTGAACTCATAGGTTCTTTAATGATAGTATAAAGGTAAAAAATAACTTTGCTAGTATGGCTATTGTGCAGAAAAAATATCAGCAGAATATGAATTTTATTTACCTAGATGTTACATTCTACTGAGATAACTGACAACTATTTTATCTTCCTAAACAGTTACGAACAGACGTTGAATGCTTAGTTAAAAGTTATTTTACACAACAAGGTTTCTAGTAAGCTTCACTATATCTAGAGTTTAGCTTACTATATAGACACAAACACCTGAGATGTGACCCATATTAACATGCTGTAAATAATGATGCATTTTGTTTTCCTGCTCTATCTTGGAAAATGTTTAATTCCAGGGGAATCAATTCTTCTTCATCTAAAAGGACAGGCCTATCAAAACCAGAGAACCACACCAAAATAAAAATAAAAATAAAACATGCAGTCACAGTAATTGGAAGCAGATGGGATAAGCTAAATACAGCATGAGGATAAATGAAAACTAAAAGACTTCATGAAAATCTGAAAGTCAAAGCTTGTCTCTTTGGAATAAGCTACTGTAGGTTGGCCTTCAATAAAAGCTCTTGATGTTTAGAAGGGTAGTTCAAGATCTATGTCTTGTGAATTAATCAGCATATTCATATTTTGGAAAGGTTATGAAAGGCATAATGTTGGCTGAACATTAATTTCTGAAAAAAATCTCTGTTACTTCTCAGGAAATGAACTGTTTCATATTGAAACAAAATACATTTTAAATGTTGATGAACAATTTAGAAGCTATTGAAAATATTCCAGCAGTATTTATGTTTTATTTTTCATATAATTTCTTTTTTGCGTTTGAATTTGCATGTCTAAAATCCATGTTGATTGATGCTGTAAATATTCAACAGAAAATGTAGCAAAAAATGTTCTTATGTTATACTATACCATACTACACTATTTAATTTTTGCTAAATGACAAATATTAACTGTCAGTTTTCTGGAGGTAATTTAGAAGTGCAGCCTCATAGATCCTCCTGATTAGCATATATTTATATATAGAATAAGTAGACTTTATGCTTCCTTTTCTTAAGAGTTACAGAGAAATTGTTTTTCTTTGATTATGCTCACATAAACTGACAGAAAGTATGTATATCTGAATTCATTATATGCTAAGATTGTTGTGCTTTTAAAATCCAAAACATCAACAAGTAAACTCTTATTAGAACTGACAGAGAAATTCAAAGAAAGATTGAATGTGAGTTTTTCATTACTGAGAACTGGTCATCCACATATCAGAAGAGTTAGAAAATTGCACTACAAAGATGTCTTTTAGAAGCTGTGAAGATGAAGCAAAATGGTATTTAAAGATAGCATTAACTAATGTTTGCAAATCTTGATGCTACTGTGTGTATCTGGTATGTCTACATCTTCCGAGAAATAGAATAGCAGGAACAAGGAATAAATTTAAAAACACAGGGCCTACGATCACCTAGATTTTAAGTACTGGAATACCAAGATTAGATCCCCTTAGGGCTCTGCTGCTTTGGTTCAACAAGCAAAATTCCTTCAGTCTTTCTTTATACAATCATATTCTCCAACCCTCCAGTCATCTCTATTGCCATTCAAAAAATACTGTCAAGTTTTTCAACTTCTCTCTTGAACTGAGAGAACCAAAATGTGATACAATATCAAATGTAGCTTAACAAGTAGAGAGTGGAGATAATTATACATCCCCTGATCTACCGACTATACTCTTGCTGATACAGCTCAGTACACGGTTTTATTCTATTGCTGCAATGGCATACTGCCAATTTATGTTTCTTATATGTCCTATATGCAAGAAAACTAAGTGAAATGTCCTCTGTCAATGGATAAGCTTCTGTCAAATAAAGTGTTTTTAAATTACATAGGACTAAATTTCATCATTGATTAGAATATTACTCAAATAGGTCTAATCTTACTTTGGAGACTAGAATTAAAATGTTTAATTGTTTAAACATTGTCCCTTCTCACTTTTTGCAAAGCATACATTTGTAATGATACGAAGACAACACTTGCTTTAACCAATGCACATATGCAGGAAAATTATCTTATTTTTTGCCACTAATATGTATCTGCAAAGTATTGCTTAAGGCATTAAGGAATTGGAAAGCTTTTTTAGGAAATGAGACCTGTAGATCATAACCTGTGAGAAAAAAAAAAAAGTGTTTTCTTCTGAAGTGTTTTGTAACAGCTAGGTGAAGAGTTGCTTATGAATAATTTGATTAGAGGGATTACTCATATTTGCTAGCAAATAATTCATAAACTAATAATATTTTTTTACTTTTATTTATACACAATTTTAAGAATATACAAATATTTTGGCAAATTATATCTCAGCCACAAGCTTTGTGAGAAGAGTTTTGCTTACCTGTCAATAATTTGTCTCCTATTTGTTGTGACAAATTATGTGGGTCACAATGCATTTCCCTTGTGTGTGCCTCTTCCTAATCTGTACAAAATCTTGTGGTGGGTTGAAGGCAGGCAGCCCTGCCAGGCCTCAATTTTCTTTTGAAATATAGATACAGCAACATGTTGTCAGTACAACTTCTGATCTTTAGCTATTCTGTGCATAATACTGCTGCAGTTCTGTTCTCAAGGAAGATGGCAAATGGGCCAGGATATTCTCTGGTTCCTCCTGTAGTAGTTTAACTTAGCAGAGTAGAAATCTGCCACTGCATCCAGATGACAAGCAAGACTTTGCAGTCCTTCACTAAATCAATGCTGTTACCAGAATAACAAGCTCAAACACTTCAAGCATCTTATGCAAGTGCTTTATGGCAGAAGTTTTGTACTTAGAGGCCTCACAGATCTCAAAGGATAATTAGTCCATCGAACTCCAGTGGTCCAGATGCTTTTACAGTTAGGAAGTATAGGTAGGACACGAGCTCTGTATTTCTTTTTGTCCTTATCCCTGTTGGAAAGGGAATAGGAGAACAAAGCATATAACAAAATCCTCCAGCCTACACTGATTTACAGACTAAATCAGTAATAAGCATTTTGTGATCACTCACTTCATTGTGTTATCTGTGCATGCTACGTGAATATATATTGAATTCAATCTAGAGAGCTCCCTTAATGTTTTGATTTAATTGTAGTATAATGAACACCATAACCTATCCAGGTGTGCAGCACTGACTTGATCTTGATTATTTTCTCAAGGTGAAATGTAATATTTTTTTTAAAATGTACTGTGAGCCATGAAGGATTTCTTTCGGGAATACTATGCAATGAGGATATCTCTTGAATAATTTATCTTGTTTCCATTTTTTTATTTTATTTCAATATCCCACAATAAGCTTTTATTTTCCTTATTAAAAACAAACAACAAAACAAATGAACAAACAAACAAAAAAACCCAGATAGTTTTACTCTTAAAAAAAAAAAAAAAAGGCAAAAGTCCACCCTTAATAGAACTGGTATAATTTAAAAATCAGAGTTCTACAAATAGTGTCATAATTTTGATGTGCAATAGTAATATTCCTTGTATACTCTGTACAGAACAGAAAACGAACAGGAGATGATGTTAACCAAGGAAAGAAAGTAAAATATGAAAATACAAAATGTAGAATACAACAAAACCCTGTAATATTCATTCCCACTTTGAAGGTACATGGTGGAAAGAATATTTTCCTGGTGCAAAAGGAGTTATGAAGAATCTATGTATCCTGCTAAAATATTGATCTTATTAAGAATCTACTTCCTATTAAACTTAAAATAGTATTTTTCAATCGTAAATTGCTGTTTATGTTAAAAAGTACACATTTGAGGGGAATAAAGATGTACTCTAAAAATAAGTATAGGAAACTATTTCCTTAAAACTTCTCCTTAATCAGCCATTTGGTTTTATTCTTTAATGTGATCTTTTATTCTTTCATATCTAAATCTATAATTCTTTTTTCCTGTCGAAAAAAGGCAATCATTCTAATTATTATCACTATAATGACAAAATTCAATACACTCAGAACATTTCCATTAGTTTATTTATTTTTGCATGTCTTTACTTCTGATTAATGGAACGGAACCACACCTATGGCATTACCAAAAGTAAACTGTCAACCTTGCCTAAAAATACACTTCATCCTGTCTGAATCTTGGAGAGACCCAGTAGAACACAATAAAATTTAAAAAAAAAAAAAAAAGGCAATAGAGAATCCACATCTAAATTATGCACAGATCCATCTGATAATGTATAAATTTTGAAGCAATTCTATTGTGGAAAATTATAGCACATTAAAAAAATCATGTTCCTTGGATCATAAAATATGGCTGAAATCCTGTGGAGTAAAAGTGAAGAAAGAAATAATATTGTCTAATAGTGTTGTAATAACATAAAATACTGAAGACACTAAAATCTTACCGAATTGTAAAAATCCTTACTAATTGTAAAAGACTTTTTAAAGAGTACATAAGCTCTCCCAGTTTCAGCATCTAAACAGACAGTGCAACTAGTTCTTAAACTTGCATTCACACTCTGACTTCTGCCCCTCCTGGAGTATTCATACAATATCTGACTTGTGGTATTCCTCACTATGCTGTGTATGCATGAACAACTAGTACCCTATTCTAGATCTTCTGGTCACTTTTGTTTGTGAACATGGGATTAGGCAATTAGGACCACAACTATCCAACTTCATTCTTTAGAGCACCAGAAAGGTTCTAAAAAAATGTTAAAAGATGCTATCTACTATTGTCATAAGGATTTTCAATTATTTCTGCTTTGCAACTGAATGGGAAGAAATAAAAAAAACCCTAAACCACACACCTCAAGAAGCCAACCAACCAACAAAACCCAGCAATACACAAAAACAATAACAAAACCAAAATCAGATTATGAGTTTGCTGTAGAATGAACAGCCTGGTTTTTGTTGTTTTGTTTCGTTGTTTGTTTGTTTTGTCTTAATTAGCTGTTCAGGGCATGCAGTTTTCTGGACTGTGTTACTACCATAGCAAACTCAAAGGATCTTTTCTCACTGTTTTGCACAAATCTGTCATGAATTTAAACCTATGGACAACAAATGCCAAAAATACTCCCAAGACAAGGCTGACTTACTTTGCTCTCCCTGGTGCTAATGTTGTGAAGGTACCAGTACTAGAGAAAAATCTTTCCAATTTTTACTACAGTGGCACTTCCTGGCTTTCTGCCACCCTTTTCTGCAGGGCAACAATAAACCATGGCAGATGCTCTCTGTTAACCCCCCGCCCTGCCCACTAGGGAAAGAGAATAGGAGGGAAATGGAGAGAGACTTACAAGTTGGAAAATTAAAAATACTTTATTAATGCTACTAATAAATACATAAAATATACAAAACCAATACTGAATTTCCCAGCATAGGCAGTGGCAGCCTAGGCTAGGATCACGAGCAGATGCCAGCCATGGTTGAAGAGAGTGAGACCCTCGTGATCTCCCACTTTTATACAGTGTATAATGTGGATGGGATGGAATATTTAGTTGGTCAATTTTGGTCACCTGCTCTGTCCACCCCTCCTTGCAAGTACATCCCTCTCACTTACAGGATTGTGCAAAATATATCAGCGGCCTTGTCTGCCACAGCAATAAGTATAAACCTGGGCCTGTTCTGCATACCATTGCTACCATCATCAGCTCCAGAGCTAACACTGTCTGAAAAACATGCAGCCAACTTCAGAAAAGTGAAGTTACTCAGAAGAACTTAGCTGAAAGAAAAATCCACTGAAAGAGAACTGGTTTTATTTTAAACAAAACAAGGACACTTTCATACCTGCTTGAACTTTTCTTGACCAGAACTGCTGGGCTTTGACAAGGCATTCTATCCTAGAAAGCAAACAAGGGATAGTACCTTTAAAGGAAGTTACTCCTGCTACTTAATTGATAATTACAGCAATGATATGACTTAATGGGAAAAATGTGCTGTATCAAGTCTTATATGTTCCTGTTCAGCAGCTTCCTCTGAATGCCACCTGCATATTAATTATGGCACAGTTCTCACCTCGGTATATTATTCTGCTTCTTTTAAAGAAAATGAAAGAGAGGAACTGAATGTGAGAACAGTTGTAAGTTATTCAGAACAAAACTACAAAAACTTGCTCTAGATTTGGCAGGGCTACATTAACTAATGACAAGAGCGAGAAAACTAAAAGAACAGCTTAGCAAATCCCTTGTTGCAGACTTTTTAATCCAAATCAAGATAAGTTCTCAGGCAGTTTTTTCAAGGAGAATTCAAGGAGGGAGAGAGAGAAAGAGAATCAAGATATAGGTTGTAGATGCATTCAAGCAAGACAGTTTCTGGGGTTTAGGGGATTTTTAGCTTTCTGCTTGTGGAAGCATCGTGGCAGCTGATTTGCCTCTGCAGATGTTTAGCAGTCACAAGTAATCAAATGATTTTCAACAAGAGAGCAAGAGCTTTCACAGAAGAAGGAATTGAGAGGTAGAAGAAACATGTTTGCGAACATGAAGGGTTCGTGAGTCTTCAGGGAAATAAGTTTGAAATCACAAATACTATTGATGTAATTCCAGCCCTTGAAAGAAACATTCTGAAAGTTTCCAGATGCATTAGAAACAGATACAGCATACACACTGAGATTTTTACCTTCCCTAGTAAAACCAAGTTACTGAAAAGACAGGGAAATTGTAAAGTAGATCGTGGAAGTTGTCAAACTGACAGCCTGATGTCCTGTTCAGAAAGGAGATGGAGATTTTTAGAAAAGTGTTTCTCTGTGACCTTTCCAACTTCCAACTTTCAACTCTGCAGAACTCAGTCTGTGAAAAAATGCAGTGCTATTTTTGTATGTATAACAAGTAGAACCATAACACTTATGCTGTCTCACAACCTCATTGCTTTTTTATTTAACTGAAAATTATCAGTCTTTCTCTCAGTACTTTTTCCATTCAAAAAAATTTTACCTTTGAGAGGTGATCTTGGGATGCTAATCCTGACAATATTGCTGAATATGTTTCTCCTTAGTATAAGCAACAGATTCTCTCAGGTACTCACAGGTAGGTTAAAAATGGTAAAGTATGTATGGACATGCAAGAAGAGCAAGTGTAAATTCCCTTTCTGTCAGATCTTAAATAAATAAGTGGTCATCTTTGTTTCTACAGGAATCAGTGTTCTACAATAATCACAGAGAAAAAATGGTGCACTGCAGATACCAGTCTTTCAAAGGCTGTAACGGAACAGATGTATACAAGAAAACATAAAATCTCCATGAAAAAGAGAGGAATCCTATAATTATTACGGCATTTTACATCTGAAACAAAACACACACAACCCCCCCCTAAAACATCATATGAGGGGAGGAAGACCTTTCCATTGCAAGTTGTAGGTATAAGGAAAAGTGGCTAATAATAGTTCTTTACAGATATACAGTTTTACAATTCACATCAATTACTTTGTGTAGCTTCTAAGGGCCAGACTTCAACTGGACTGAATTATTTTATGTTCATAATTTATAAAACTGTATTTTCCCAAGTTTTGTATTTCTTTTTGGTTTGTTCGTTTGTTTTGGTTTTTGTCTGGTTTTTGATGTTGTAATTTTTGTTTTAGAAATAGTATTTTGTCACAAAATTAGTAATATTTTGTATTGGATTTAGGGATGTTGAGAGTACAAATGAAGCATAAAATTCTTTAATTTTCAAATAATGATCTTAAGGTGAAAATTCTTATAAAGATGTAAAGTATATCTGGTAGATACTTATTACTCTCCCCTATGCAGAGATCTGGCAAACAGAAACTGTCTCGATTCTTGTTGTGCTGCCTTTGTTAGCAAAGCAAATCTCTACAGTTTGGAAAATCCTTAAGACTTCCATAACAAGTTATGCAAGGTTACCAAGAGTATGAGATGAAAGGGAAAGGGCAGTGTCACAGAAGAAATGTTTGACACCATCTTCTAAGATCACTACGCTGTTACATCTCAGAAAAGAAAACCACAAATGGATCCTCCCTAGCCCTTTCAAAATGCATAGCACCTGTCAGCTCAACAGATAAGGCTTTTATCAGTTCTTTGTCATACATTTTGTTTTCCTTGAATCCATATATTGAATTACATTTCTGAGCTCACTTTTTTAAATTATTTTTTACAAAATATAATAACATTTATCATTTTCATAAGACAAATTGGAACACAGAGCATAGGTAGCCACCATCCATATTAAGATACCTTTTATAAGTGGTATCCAATTACTTTTTCATGTCAAGTTTTTTATTCTTTAAAAACATCTTTCCTTTCCAGGTTGTCATGTCAAAAGAAACCCAGAAATACCTACTTCATATACACAGGCAGAGGAGCAGGTTGAGTTACCTCTCTTTGACCTTAATCCTGCAGTAACTTTCAATCACATTAAAAAATCTTCACATTGTCAATTCTGTGCTGACATGTATATTATTACATTCTAGTGTAGCATCTACCACACTTTTCACATTGTTATTTTGCTTATTGGTGAAGGTCTGAAGGATACAGATAGTCATATGATTTCTGGACACTCACAGACCTGCATATTCTTGGAATCTATGCGATGATTAAAATAACCAGGAACTGACAGAACATATGCTATTATTAAATGTGACAGAGAAACCTTAAAAAATCAAGACTTTTTTTTTTTTTTGGTATTTAAATTCCTCTGCAGTGAGAAAAATGTATAAGCAGAAAATCTAGATTTAAATCACCACTTCTCTTCTAAACAGGACACAGGATTCAGTTTTACCCTTCCCCACCAACCCCAGTAACATGTGTAATGATTGCCCTCGTACACAAGGAATAACATTCTCTGAGCTGCCTAATTCAGCTTAAGTGAATCCTTATGAATTTTTCATAGCTTTTTGTAGTTGAAGGGTGTGATAACTTCACAGCAGTCCATTTTTTTTCATTACCAAGAAATGAGTTTTTTGAAGTGGCACAGTGAAACTCCCTGAACCCTAAATTCTCTGCTGAAGAGATTTTTAATTGCTTTTCCCAATATATATAAACTGAATCATTTACTGTTATTAGAAAATTATCCATTTTAGATAAAGAGAGGAAGACTCCGGTGATATCACAATGAATTTCATCTTGTTTCTCACTGTCTGCTGATAACTTTTAACAATGAAGTTTTTGTAGCAGGTGCACTTCTCACCGCTTGCACCAAAAAACCCAGAAATTTCTAGATCAATGGACCACTATGGTCATGTACACACCCCTTGGCTGACAGTCAGGTCCCTTGACCAATGAAACACCTCAGCTGAAAGAAGTTTCTAGACTACTGACCGTATATGACTTCAGCTCAGCTTCAAGTAGGGTATAAATGGAGCCTGCTGAAGACCCCTTTTGAGTTGGTCTTGGAGCAGCTGGTGTGCAGCTGGAGACTGTTCCCTTAGGTCTGAGACACCACCTAAGGAAACTTCCTTGAGGACTGAGACCCCTTCACAGAATCACAGAATCACAGAATCGACTGGGTTGGAAAAGACCTCAGAGATCATCGAGTCCAACCCTCGGTCCAACTCTAGTCTGTTTACTAGATCATGGCACTAAGTGCCATGTCCAGCCTCAGTTTAAAAACCTCCAGGGATGGCGAGTCCACCACCTCTCTGGGCAGGCCATTCCAATGCCTGACTACTCTCTCTGTAAAGAATTTCTTCCTAACATCCAGCCTGAATTTCCCCTGGCAGAGTTTAAGCCCATGCCCCCTTGTCCTATTGCTAACTGCCTGGGAGAAGAGACCAAGCCCCACTTGGCTATAACTTCCCTTCAGGTAGTTATAGACAGTGATGAGGTCACCTCTAAGCCTCCTCTTCTCCAGACTAAACAACCCCAGCTCCCTCAGCCTCTCCCCATAGGTCTTATGTTCAAGTCCCTTCACCAGTCGTGTTGCTCGTCTCTGGACCCGCTCTAGCACTTCAATGTCTTTCCTGAACTGAGGGGCCCAGAACTGAACACAATACTCCAGGTGTGGCCTCACCAATGCAGAGTACAGGGGAAGGATCACCTCCCTTGTCCTGCTGACCACGCTATTTTTGATACAGGACAGGATACCATTGGCCTTCTTGGCCACCTGGGCACACTGTTGGCTCATATTGAGCTTCCTGTCAATTAGTACCCCCAGGTCCCTTTCTGCCTGACTGCTCTCCAGCCACTCTGCGCCCAGCCTGTAGCACTGCAGGGGGTTGTTGTGGCCAAAGTGCAGCACCCGGCACTTGGCCTTATTGAACTTCATCCCATTGGAATCAGCCCATTTTTCCAGTCTATCCAGATCCCTCTGCAGAGCCCTCCTGCCTTCCAGCAGGTCGACACTCCCTCCCAACTTGGTGTCATCAGCAAATTTGCTGATGATGGTCTCAATCCCCTCATCTAAATCGTCAATAAAGATGTTAAACAGGACTGGACCCAACACTGACCCCTGGGGAACACCACTAGTGACTGGCCGCCAGCTAGATGCAGCCCCATTCACCAGCACTCTCTGGGCCCGGCCCTGCAGCCAGTTCTTAACCCAGCAGAGAGTACACTTGTCCAAGCCACGGGCTGCCAGCTTTTTCAGGAGTATATTATGGGAGACAGTGTCAAAGGCCTTGCTGAAGTCCAGATAGACCACATCCACGGCTTTCCCCTCATCCACCAGGTGGGTCACCTGATCATAAAAGGAGATCAGGTTGGTCAGACAGGACCTGCCCCTCCTGAACCCATGCTGGCTGGGTCTGATCCCTTGTCCATCCTGAAGGTGCTGTGTGATTCCATTCAGGATGATCTGCTCCATAACCCTGCCAGGCACCGAGGTCAGGCTGACAGGCCTGTAGTTGCCAGGGTCAACTTTGGTCAACCTTGCCATACTGGTGAATTATTACATCTTCTGGGTACCCTTGAGAGTCCCAATTTTCTGTGAGTGAAGGAATGTGGATTTTGAATCATCATTTGGAGATCACCTGAGTCAGATGTGCAATAATTGGATTCCCCTTGGTATCCTGACCCTGTGGTTTAATGTTTGTCAGAGCATACAGTAAAGTTGATTAAAAGATCACCAGTTAAATTATTTTGGTTAGAAGAGGAAAGATAAATTCCCCTTTTGAGCTTGACATCTGCCTGGGTTGATTATTTTTTTTTTTTTGGCCTGCCTCCATGACTAGTTAGGATATTCCTGTCAGTTTCACCTACCAAACAACAAAAACCTTTATTGAAACAAAGGGCTTCTTGCCCTTCAAATCAGATTCCTCTATGCAATATTCAGAATTCAGAAGCTTTTTAAATTATGTCTTAGTCATCTGAAATCAATAGTCCTTGTCCTCAGTTAGAAAAAGATTTTACTTTCTAGTTTGCCTTTTTTTATGAAGTGTAATCAAAATCAGCATATTTTATTAGATTTGTAATTATTATTATATCTATCAGTAACACTAAAATTCTTCCCGCCTACTGACTTGTAGAATATTAATATGCTAGATATGCAGAATTCTTGGGTAACACATTTTGAAAGTCATTCTTAACCTGTTTGCCTTGTTTCAACTAACTCTTATTTTATTACTTTTCTTCTTCCCATCCCCAAAACCTGTGTATTGCTATGGTTAGAAAAATGACCCTTTTATTATTTGGCTATGGCTCTCACTAGTGACAATGAACCCAAATACGTTTGACGGAGCATTTAACCTTTTATGTTCTTCACAAAGACAAAAGTATTACCAGAAAATCACCCTGCTACTTATAAGCAAATCACAACTGGAAGATGAAACTGAGCAGTGAGGATCAGACTAGTGCACACAGACTAGATATGGATATTTTAATTAAGATGGGCAAAATACAATCCAGATAATCCAAGATATGTTCCAAAATGGTGATCTGGGTAGGAAGTATACTAAACTCAAAGAACATTAAAAGAATAGGAAGACCATCTTCTGAGGTCTGGTCAAAACTAGGGAGCAGAAGTGGGCAGCTAAACAAACAAACAAACGAAAAAAAAAATCAGGAAGGCTATGGTGGAGGGGGAACTGAAAAGGGTGTACATGGAAAGAAAACCAGCAACTAGACCTACTCATCCTGTCAGGCCAGATAACAAAAAAAACCTGGAAAGATCATCTTGTGTTCCTCTAGAATAGAAAAACAAGTTGTTCCCAAGCCAGGCCAAAATGGATGTGGCTTATCCTACCCTCAGTCCTCAGACTCGTTCTGGCCAAGCTGCAGAGACTGATTGCTCTAAAAAAAGTCCTGGAAGCAGGAAATGAGAATGGGAGGAGATTAAGATTTAAATTATTAGACATTTGATTCAATCAGCTGAATTAATGGTCATGACCATATGTGGAAAAAGGATAGTAGTAGTTTACTTCTCTTAGAGACTAAAAATGATTTTGCAAGATATTTTAGTTTGAACCTAACGTTAGAAATGAGATTAGCTATGTCCAAAGTTATCAAGAAGACTGAGAAAGAACAAAGGTCATTATAAGTAACTGTGTACATAAAATGATCAGCAAATCTCATTGAACTCACAATAGAAAAAAGCACACTAATTTGAAATTACTTATACTTCCCTTAATATGTTTTACAAATCTTTTTGTCAGTGCCAGAACATTCAGTTTTGCAATCATAAATCTTTTTTATAATTCAGAGTAAAAAACGCTTTCACTTTTTCTCCTGCTGAGCATAACTGACCTGAAATTATGCTGAGAGGAATGAGACCAGATCAGAGCCTTTGATTCAGTTTCTTGAGTTTCATCTCTTTCATTTAAAGTAGGAAGAAAACAAATCCTTTCAAAGACATAAAGAGTTGCATGACTGCACATATTTTTAATTTTGAGGGATTTCTAAAGAAATTAAATTTACATTTTAAAAACACATCCATGCATTCATGAAAGTACAATATCCTATTTATACTACTGAAGAGAAAGATATTTAGATGTTATTTCCCAAAAAGAATACAGGAGTGCCAAACTCTTAAAGTCTTTATCTGCTGTAAATCACAATAGCTCTGCTGAAGTCAAGTACACTAGAAATTACCACCTTATATATCTACATAATTTGCATAATTTGGATGATGTGAGCTTTTTTTTTTTAAAAAAAAATAAATCTTCAACAGCCTATTTTCTAAATTGCTTTCTATCTTGGAACTGCATAGACAGTGTCAGAAATAATTTTCAGAAAAAAACAGTGGGTGCAAACAGCCTGAGTTTCTATGGAAAACCTGTGGATAATTGTTTCTTCATTACTCACATAAATTAACTTCATATGTATGAGGACAGGATAGGATTCCAGGATAGTTCCTAAATATTTGACATTCAAGTCTACTTCTATCCACTTAGCAATTTGGTAACATTGCTAAGGAATATTTTTCAGCTATTAGTCTTTTTTCTGACCTTTTTATCTGTATTTTATCTTCTTTCAGGAGTAAAATTTGAAATATAACTGATGTACCATTCATTTAGGAATAAGAAGGAAACAGACACAAGAACATAATTATAATATTTAACAAATTCCAAATGAATACAAAATAGTCCACTTACATTTAGACTCAAAAAAGGGTTTAAGCTCCATTTCACATAGCCAACTGGAGGTTACATTTCTTATTTGATTAACTATCTTTAGGATGTTTGAAGACCATTCTGATGATTTTATGGCAGACGCAACAGTCTGACAATAAAGTAATGTTACCTGCACATCTTCTCAAAAATGTGTGCTTACATATACAAAACATGAAGTTGAGCTAAAAGGTGTAATTTCTGAAAACCTGAAAATCTTTTTCACTGAAGAAGGTTAGATAGCATAGCTTCTCACTGCAGCAACAGAACACAAATACAGACCCACTTTCCTATAGGCTCAGTAGCTTCAACAACATTTCAAATGTCATAAATCTTCTGGAACTAACACAGTATGACTCACATATTTGGATTATGTTTTCTACTAATATTATTGGCAATTATTGGTTTATTTACTTATTTCTAAGCTTATGTAAGGTTAACTTCTGATATCCATAGGCAAATCAGTCTGAATATTCTATGATACAGGAAATCTCTTCAGAATAAATATTACTAACAATAGCTTCTTGTATATAGATTAGACATAAGACTTACAGGGATATATTTAAAATGCATGCTTTTATAAATACATATAAGGCTCTCTAAGATAGATAAACACAAGCTTAAGGTTAAGGCTTCCTTGTACACTGGCTTGACAATTTAGAAATACCATGTGGATTTGAGTACATTCAGTAGATGTTATTTGCCCTTTTTACTTCACTGAATTGAATGAAAAAACGGAAAAATATTGTTCTGTGATTACTGATTGTGGCTTACCCACCTTGACTGTTGTTCAACAGGTCTCCTTTGCTCTATCTCATCCTCATTGCACATTAAATACAATGCTTTTTTTCTTTTTATTTGGGTTTTACTGTGAAGTAGAGTCTCCATGAAGAAAAGGAGTAAGTTCCTATTTTTGTGACTATTACTGGCTTTCTCAAAATATAAAATATAAAACAGTAAGGCAGAGGGTATCATAAGCTTTCATACTTTATCAAACTGATAAAATGCACACCAAAGTACTACTGATACTTGCTTTGAACTCTGTTGAGCTATGTTGATTTCTCTTCAAAATTATCAATTTATTCTTTCAACCACGAGCTAGAGTATTATTATATATATATTTTTAGGCCCTGATACTGCACTCTGTGCATGAGTGGTAGACAAAAAATGTAGGAAGAGCTGCTACATCAGTAATTGAAGGCAAAAATGGTTTTTATTTGTTTGTTTGCTTATAAATAGGTAAGCTGTATTTTAGCTTTCACAGTGACTTTTTCATATATAATGAACTGATTAATTGTGTGTGCAGTGTAAATGATTGTGTCCAGATCATTGACCCACACATGACTCCAAAAAATTACAAACTTCATACGGCTTCCTCTCCAAATCCTTCATCAACTCTGTAGCCTTCTGGACACTCTCCAGCAGCTTAATATCTGTTTTATACTGTGGCACCCAGAGCTGCACACAGTGCTCCAGGGGAGGCCGCACCAGTGCAGAGCAGAGTGGGACAATCACCTCCCTCGCCTGGCTGGCAATGCTGTGCTTGATGCAACCCAGGACACAGTTGGCCCTCTTGGCAGCCAGGGCACACTGTTGGCTCATGTTTAATTTACCATCGACCAGAACCCCCAGATCCCTCTCTGCAGAGCTGCTCTCTGGCATCTCATCCCCTAGTCAAAAGGGAGGAGATATTTTTGAAAACACATGAGAAAGAGAATATGATAACCCTTCTGATAAGATTAGGTTTATTGCTTAATTTTTATATAAGTCTATTTTTTTTTTTCTTTTTAGGTAATATATCCCACTGAGAAATAGGGACAAAACTACTAGGAAAGAAACAACCAACCAACCAAAAAAAACCAGACCAAAAAAACAACAGAGATTAAGAAAAACCAACCAACCAACAACAACAAAAAAAACCCAGAAATGATAACACATTTTAGTCTACCTTTAGATTAAAATGATCTCAGAGTCATATCTAGCTCATAATTTTAATGGTGCTCTTTTTCTAACAAGTGGGGGAAATTATAGATTTGTTTATGTGGAGGCTAAAGTTAGCATTATTTACATGGTAAACTTATATTAAAATGTCTGTATTTGCATTGTATGACTTGCATATTGTTATAGGCACAAAATTTAAAAACAGTGTATTGAACAATATAGTCTATCTGCACTGCCTCCTTTTAACATAATTTTAGCTTATTTTCACATATACATACAGCTATCTTGAGCCTTTCCTTCTGTTGTTGAAAATTTATTCTAGCACTAGGACTGAAAAGAACTACCACAATTGTGGGATGTTATTTAACATTGGCAAAGGCAGAACTGACAGCTTGGGCAAAATGCAAATCACAGAAGTTTGCAATAGAAATGAGTACAAACAGATGGTTTGGAGTGAGTTGAAGTATTGTTAAATTTCTATTTTAGGATAACGGAAGAGCTCCTATTTAAGATTTTTTCAATGGAAAGAAGCAAAATACTAACTTTAAAAAGTCTTCAGTATGCTAGATTGTCGGAGCTGAATGAACCTTTGCATAAGTCTTACTTGGAATGTGTGACTAAGATCCTGCAGCTGGCCATGGAAGGCTGGGTGCATCTGCATGCAGCACTGCTGAGTTCTTCAGAGATAAGAAGAAAAGGTACTATGCTTCTGGAAGAGAACGATAAAAGTCATCTCATGTTCTCTCCTACTGCCTTCAAACGCAATCTTTAAATGTTGTCACTAAATATGCACTTGAACTTCCTTGGGCTTTTTTTTTTTTTTTTTTTTCCTTGCAAATTCTACAAAATGTATTTAGCATACACATTTGTACTGTTTCTAATAATTCATTTCAGTAAGACTGGATTTTACAGAACATGATACATATCAAACAAGTTTGTATTCAAGTTCATAGTATTTAGTTACAATTGCAGGCAATAGAATATTGTTATGGTGGTGTTCTAATTTTGCGTAATTTTGTAGAAAATTGTTTAACATGCATGTACAGTCAATTTCACACAAATTATAATCAATTCAGTAACCTCTTTCTTTTGGGAGCTTGAGTGTACAGACCAATCTGAAACATAATAGCCTTCCATTTACTGTATTGTAAAGAACTGATGTATCATACAATTAGCAGAATTTCTTTGTGATTTTCGCTTCTGAATAACAGGGAAGCACTAACTGGTGATGTGTATCTAAAGTGTAAGCTGATCAAAATAATGCAACTGATCCTTAACTCTAAAGAAATAGAGAAGGAAAAAAATCAACATGATTATACTTAGACCAACAATAAGTTTAATCAAGATGTGGCTGCACAGCTGAATACAACTATAATTGCATTAAATTACTTTTCGTTTACTTGAGGAGTTATTAGAACTCTTCTGTTCTAAAGAAAAACAGTTCACAAAAATCCTAAGTGCTATCTAGATATTTTCTAAATGTAAGAGCTTAACATAAGTTCACCTCATAAACATTCTGATGTGGAATTAATGTGTGATATGAAATTAGTATAATATTTTTTTATCTTTTCAGGTAACATTTTAAAAAATACTTTTACAGGAGTTTTCAAGATTCTGAAAATTTTGAATAGCTGTTGCTCATCTTTGACCTGATTAAGCGAAGAGAATATGGGGAGAAACTCAAGTAATAATTTCTTTGCAATTTTGGACCTTGTACCCCACTACTTTTTTAGAAGGATTTAACTTTTTATGTCATTCATTTTCTTTCTTTATGTCATTATTTTCTTTCCATGAATGGATACTGATATGTTTCATATTGTAAATATTCTGTTTCCATTACAATAATATTCCTGTGAAGATTCTCATATTCAAACATTTCAGTCCCTAGTGTATGCATTAAAATGTTATAAGGAGTCACTTCCAGTACTTTCTAATCAGTCTTTTCAAAGAAGAGATGAAGTTTGAGAGATGACAATGGAAAATAAAACTTCAGGGTACTAGACATCAGCAGGTCACTGTAAGAAAATGTTATACACTTCTCCTCTGCCTAGAATCTTCAGCAAATTATATCACATTGCCAGACTTGTACATGTTTCTCAATTAGAGATGGCAAAGCAGCACACTCCATGGAATTAGGTATTTTGGTTAGTAACAAATGTTGAGGCTTAGATTTTCCACATATAACCCACTGCTTCATACTTACTATTATGACAGTTACATCTTTGTAATGAAAGTTGCTTTTATTTTTAAATTCACTTTCCTATTTTTCTCAGTATACTAAGCCTATATGTGTGAAAGTATGATTTCTGTTTCTCAAGTTGATATTCCCAAACAGCACATTTTCTCCTTGAGTTATAAACCATTACTTGTGATATCACAAATGGTTACTACAGGAATATTTGTATAGTCACGAAAGATTGAGTAAAGATTATGAGGTAAGGCAATCTCTTAGATTTTACATTGCTTCTTTCACTTGATAGTTATTTATCAATTTTACATGTATCAATGTATTTTTTCTGCTCTTCCTACTATTTTCTTGTGTGTTTTGTGATGTTAACCATCCACTTTGTCTTAAGGAATTTTGATGGTTTTCAGACCACCTACCTTTGACAGTGAACTTGTAGGTTAATTTTAGACAACTGTTTAAAATAAATGGAGATGGGAATCTCAGTCTCCACATAATTCTCCCTATCCTGGAACCAAATCCTTACCAGGAGGATGAAAACAATCATTCTGAGTACATTATAATAATTAGGTATTTTGTAGTCTCATTCAGTCGACCATTATGTATGTTAGACATAAATTTTTAAGGCTTTATTCAGTGTTTGAGTTTTTGGGGTTTTTTTTGGTTATTCTAATAACACACATCACAGAAATGTATTTCCTAAATGATAATTGTTGTTACTTACATTTTCAAAAAGTAACAAGAATTTAATTAATTAGTTTCATGTTTATCAAGTTTCTATCCACGTAATGAGATGAATTACTGGTCAGATTTTATGTACTATTTGTTTATGAACTGAGAACAACTCAAACTCTGGTAGGTAATTCATCACTCTGCAGTCATCTGCTCATTGAGTTGCTACAGAAATTGCTACAGAAATTGACTAAGTGGTTACTATTCTGATCAGCTCTGCAAATATAATTGGTAGAAATGGCTGACCCTACAGATTCTTTAGGGAAAAAAAAAAAAAAACAGACAAAAGGAGGAGATAAATGTATCAGAACAAGAAATGGGAAAAAAATACATATAATTTATAGGCCACTGTACTTTTATGGCTCAAAATTTTTCAGTTGACACACCATATTACACCAATAACAAACATGTCATGAGTCCCCATTTTTAATTAGATCCTTTCTCAGTTTTGTAATGAGCTATTACATTGTAAAGTAATGAGAGAAGATTTTCTATTATCCATCAAAATATTCTTTTTTACACAAAGCAATGCTGCTGAGGAAAGAAATCTCACGCCAGATAAATGACCAGTTTATTCCTAAACTCAAGATACAAATGTAGTAAAAAAGGAAAAAATAAAAAAACTATGAATTTTAGGCTTCTGAAATACTGAATCAGGTGATACCGAGAAAAGTAGCAAGAATATGGTATTAGTTCTCTCACAATTCCAAGTGTCCCTACGAGACTTAAGAGCTATTTTAATACTGCACCAAGATTCAGAAAAGTTCTATATTGAATATTGTTCTTCATTATGTTAAACACAACAGTCTCAGAGTTAGGATGGGAGTTTTACCAAGACAACATTGGTAATACTTTTTCTTAGTGTTCACATTTCTGACAAGATAGCTTATCATATTAGACATTGCAGGTGCTTTAGATGATTCTGCCTTGATTTGCACGCCTTAAAAGAGACAAATTAACATATTAGCTTCTAAAATTTGAGTTAGATTTTGCCAATATTTACTTAAATGCACTTGCTAATGCTGGTCTCAGAATTATTTATGAATTAGTTTACAAATTTACTTTTTTTTCTTTTTTCCCCCTGGAATGAGTGTAACATTGCATTATAGTAGTTTCATATTTTCTGGAGAGTAAGTCAAATAGTGCATACTTTATACACGTTACTAACAAAAGGGTTCACTTTTGACACAATCCCCATATCTGTCTAGCAGTAATTAATTCCTCAACTTGTTATTGATAAATCTTTTTGACTAGAGAAATAATGTTTTCAGCATTAATTATTTTTTACTCTTTAGTGTTCTTGGATTTATATTCTGTGCAGATGATACTGACAACATCTCTATGGGAAGGATGTTCTATTCTGTGACTAATACATAAAACACTCATGCTTCTTTGGTGCAGTTTTTTCTTTAGCTATGCCAGCAGTATTACTGTAGCCTTTTCATCAAGTTTAATGTTTAGTCATAACATTTTCAGACAATATATGGTAGATAATATTTTGGACCGGAAACTCTCTATAATTTTTATCAATTTTATTGGAAATGAAGGGTAAAGTTATGTACATTTTACTTTGGGGTAGCTTTTTTCTTCACATGTTTCTAATAAAGATAGCCATGGAAATCAGTACTCCAGAAATCAATGTGCCTAAGTAGCAACAGAACAGTTTTAGTGAAAAAATAGTTTCTCTTGTGTTTGTGGGTTTATCTCAGTAGCACCTCAACCCCACACAGCCACTGGTTCACTTTCCCCCTCAGTGTGAGGGAGAAAAACTGAGAAAACTCATGGGTTGAGACAGTTTAATAGCTACGCAGAAGTTGTGCACACAAGCAAAACAAAATAAAGAATTCATTCACTGCTTCTCATCAGCAGGAAGTTGCTCAGTCATTTCCAGGCAAGTGGGGCTTCAACATGTGTAAAACGGTAATTTGGGAAACAAACGCCGTAACTCTGAACACATCTCCCTTTCTCCTTCTTCCCCCAGCTGCTATGGCTGACCATGACAACCTATGGTATGGAATATCCCTTCAGTCGCTTGTGGTCAGCTGCCCCAGCTGTGTTCCCTCCCAACTTCTTGTGAACCCCCCAGCTACTTGCTGGTAGGGTGGTGTGAGAAACAAGAGAAGGCACTGACACTCTGCAAGCACTCTTCAGCAACAGCTGAACCACTGTTGTATTATCAACAGTGTTTCAGTTACAAATCCAAAACACAGCACCATACAAGCTCCTATGAAGAAAATTAACTACACCTCAGACAAACCAGTACACATGTTTAACCTTGGCCAGGTAAGAGTAATAAGAGTAATATTTCTACTATTTACAGGGAATATTTGAAATGGGAAAAAAAAAAAAGCATAGCTGGGGATTCACACATTTTAGGATTATTGCAACATATATAGCAAGAAGAAATGAAAAGGCATAAATAGATAACACATACTGTTATTAATATGCAGGTCTTACCTACAACTTGCTTTTCTAAATGGTTCAGGTGATTTCTACAATCAACAAGGTGAGGGCCACTACATGAATCATAGCTTATTTAAAGTAGTATCACAGTATTGCCACTTAAATTATCTAAGTAATATAGCATATTTCACAGCAACTCATATTTTCACAAACATTTCGTCTGATTCTGTCTGAAGCACTTCCTATATGGTACTGATCACCTTAATTTCTAATAAAGGAAATAAGTTGAGAAGCAGTGATCAATTCTCTCTTGTAGTATTCAGTATGTTATGAAACTGTGAGGATAATCATGGAGACTTTCTGCCTGCAGTGAGCCAGTGTATCCTTTAGCACCCTGACTATTGCCAACTAAATTCTGACCTCACACAGCTGACCTCTAGAAATCTCCAAAAAGCAGAGGTCAAAATTATCATCAAAGGTTCAGGGAATAATAATTGTACATCCCATGGCAGACATGCACTCTCAGCACTTGGGTCAACACTGAGCTCTGGGTAACTGGAAAGTACAGTTCTATAGCAACTCAATAGTGATAAGAGCTGAATATAGACAGTCAGGTGGGGGGATGGGGGGGTGGGGAAGGATATGTCAGTCCTGTTAAGTAGCAAGAAATTAGTACCATAGAAGAGTAATGCAAAGAAAAAAGGGTTTCAAACACTAAAAAGAAAATAGTTTGATATGAATACTGGTTTTAGTGGTAGCAACTTCTAGTGAATTGAAAAGTTACCCTTAAACTACTAAAATATTTTGAGGGCATGTAATAAGAATACAGGTTGTGGACTTTTTCAAAAGATCCAGTTCTAACTCACACAGAAATTAATTCAAGGAAGCAGCACCATCTGCATTATTCAAGCTATCAGTATGAATGCTTATGTTTCTATAGTGTCTGAATCTACAATAAATAAAAGATATTTTAGAATAACTTGCAGTGACGATTGTTATTCTGATATTAACCTTGTAAGACCCTAATTAGAAAGGAGATCTATGCACGCACACACAAACACAGATATCTGTAACCACTGTTGTCTGACAGCCTGGGTACACAAAATCCAAGTGATTAGGTGATTTTAGATATGAAAAATATCTATTTGCTCTTTTTCTACAGGGATATTAGACAACTGTCACATTTCATACTCTGTCAAAGACAACCCAAAATACTGACTTTCTCTGTCAACTAATTTTATCAAGTGAAAAGTAGGCTGAATGAAAATATGCAAATACCTAGCAGCTCAGTGGGGAAGGCAAGGTCACTGTCAATCCATTATAGCTTACACTTGTACAGAAAATATTTACAAGAAGTAATTTTGTCTTTACCGAGAACATCTGTGTAAATCAGTTCTCACCCTTGGATAGCTGAAAGCAATGGGGTGTCTCTTTGCAGATGACTGAACATTAGCAGCAGATTGTCAGATAAGCAAACTTTTAAAGCATTGCTTCTAATGGACCACACTCAGGAAATGTGAGGTCTGAGTTCACCAATGCCTTGACAGCCATGACCAGCCTTACCTTGGGCTGCCACTCAGCCCTTCCCAGGATTCCAGTCCCTGCCTGTGCTGTGCCCATCGCTCTGCCTGTTGCCAGCCATGTCACAGCCTGGACATGGACTTCCTGATCCAAGCAGAAATTTCAGCCCATGAAATGAAGAATACACAGTTACTGCAGAATCCCATTTACACAGTTACGTTGGTTTCAACGTCAAAACAATCTTCTTTTATTTGATTTATAATTATGTCTCAACAGCCCAATGCAATCTTTGCAAAAGTGTCAAAACAAACTTGTACATCTAACCCACAGGTTTTCAGAGATAAATGGTTGTTTCCATATCATTATTTAAGCTCAATATGATTTTATTTTATTTTTAAACTTAAAATATCTTTTCATCAAGAAAAAAAAACATTTACTGTACAAGTGACATTTAAACTGTAAAATACATAGTAAGTTAAAAGATATTTGTCAGAGGAAAGACATTATTTCTTGTGTTATTTTCTCCTCAGATTTATAATCAGAAGAAAGACGGTACAGGCAAGGAGTGGAAGAAGCGTAAAAAGGGCAAGATGTCATCTTAATTTCTACGCGGTGGCAACGAAAGGCCTATGGGAGAACAGAATATTTAATGTTATGATGAAGTGGAAAGCTTCTTACCAGGCAGAGAATGAAAGAGAAAAAGAAAAATATGAGTTTGGGGAAAGGACAAGAAGAACATTTGACTCACTTTTCCTGTTATCCAGTACTAGAATAAAACAATTTAAAAACCGAGATCAGTTTTTATTATCACATACAATACCATTTGCATACACTAAACCCTAAGCCACTATTGTACAATACTGTGTAAACTAGCTGTTGTAGCTATGCAAATACAGAAAGTTCTTTCAGGCTGTTACTGTTAACAAATAATGACCAACATAAACTAATGTAATGGATATGTGGCAAAGGGAGAAAAAATTAACTATATTTATAAAATATTTCAGTGTTTTGTTCGCTAGTAATTTCAAGTAAAAATTAATAAATGCTACATTTGCTGGACCATAACAGTATTTATTGGATACTTTTTAGTAGAAGAGGGAATTGATTTTCCATAAGTAAGAAATTACAGTACACTGTGGTAGCACACATTTGAACTTGATTTGGCCCATGATAAAAGCTACTTATTTATTTTTTCCACATTTTGTTCTATTTATAAATGTAGCATAGAGCTAGTGAAACACACATGGGAACTGTGGGATGTATTAATCCACAGATGCCAAATTTGCTATTTTAACAGAATATAATATTATTTTTATTTCATTGTAATGTAACTATTAATTCTCTAAAGTTCTACAGTTTCAAAGAAAGTTGGGGATGTTCAACATTTCATATTTTCATGAATATCTGTAGAATGCAGAGTAGAAATAACAATGACCTTCTGCAGCATCACTGTTCCTCCATGTGAGTATGTTAAATATCATTAAAAGTCTAATTTTTGGCTTTTTACCTCACTTGTTAGTAGTAAGAGCTTCTTTAGCAATAAGTCCTAGAAGGTAAGACAATAAATATGAAAAAATAAATGTACTTAATTAGTTCTATGAAATCTGACAAAATTATGCTAAATCCATTGTCCATCAACATACACAAATCAGGATAATATCCGAAGTACACATAGAGGTAAATTAGATGTACATACATGCCATTAAAACAGTACTTCTTAACAAAACCCCACAAATGCAGAAAAGGTAGGCTAACTGCAACCTACACATAGTAAATAAATGTTACTTATTTGATTTTAGGGGGCTTATGTTAGAAATATGTTTAAAAGTAATGTGTAAATAATTAAACAAATCCAAGTGTCTTAGTAGTACTTCTGGGAGAAGCAAATTAAATATTTTTTAAATGGAGGATATTAACTTTTTTCAATAAAATCTAAAGGAAAATCTTTACAAGTCAATAGAAACATAAAGATAATAAATCATGCATTTTTGTACTTGTATTTCCCTTGGCATTGTTAAAACATGGACAAGATCCTAAGGTGCAGCTCAGTAAGATACAACCACAGAAAAGATGTCATCAAGACCTATCCAGTAACAATTTATCCAGTTTATATCTTACTTCCTTTATAAAATATTCCAGGCGAGGGAAAGCAGCTAGAATATAGGGAATCAACCATACTCACATTATGTAAAGCAGTATAATTGAGGTGTCCTGAAAACAAACAGTAAAAATCCATCTTTATCCCAAAAGGTGACATTTATGGTACTCACACAAATGGAGCTCACAAACATCTAATCCAAATTGAGGCAAAGTATTACCTAGTTTTCAATTATCTTTAGTCTTTACTATACCCATTATGAATTATGGCATTAGTAAGCATTATTTTCAAATGATAATTAAAAGCTCAGGATGAATAGATATGTACTGCTCAAATAGAGCATATATCAGTGTGCATAAGGACAGCAGAACTAGGACTTACCTGACCTTCCAGAACGACTGAAACTTTAAAAATGTTGTTTATTATTATGCAACCTTCCTTCTTTCGTATTCTGAATTATATTCAATAGGGGTAATTTTAGACATTCAGAATACATCTCTCAAGAAATATTCTATTTTCATTGCAGCTGTTTTTAATATTATTTGTTCATTTGGATGTTCCATTGCAATGGAAATACACTTAGAGTTATGTTGAATGATTTTTATATCTTTGCTGTTGATCTTAATGTGATCTTTTTCTTTTTTTCATTTTCTTTTTTTTTCTTTTTTTTTAGATTGTTATCTACAGTATGAGTATGAATATTTGAGAAGACTCTTAATATGTTCAGAAAGGAGGTGAAGGTTTAAAAATTACATCAAACTATTTTGTGTGGCCAGTTTCACACTTCTGTCTTCCCAGTCAACAAGTTCTTAAACATCACAGGATATTAATCTGCTTCATACTTGCCAAAGACAGTTCTGCACATAATTGTAAATTTCTATCTTGAATTTCCAAAAGTGTGACATATCGCTAAATTACCTTTTTCAGAAATAATTGCCACATGATGTCATAGGAAGAAGGACTGAGCCAAATGTAAAGATTCTCCTTAACTTAGACACAATTTTTGAGGCAAAATATTAATCACTGCTTTTCACATTTTAGTGGGGGTTTTTTGGCTGGTTGGTTGGTTGGATTTTTATTATTATTATTTGGTTGTTTGTCTTTATTCAAAACCAAAAATCAATATATTGAAAAGCTATAGGGCAGAAAGTTTCAAATAGCATTACTTTAGCAGCTCAAAGTCCTATGGGAACTTAATTGTGTGAATTTTGTCTGTTCACTTGGCATATCCACCTTCCATTCCTGGAACATAACCTCTCTTTTTCTGATATTTTTCCTTAGTATAACAGCATAAAACATAGCACAGCATAGCATAACATAATGTAATATAACCTCTTCTACAACATAACAGTTTTCATTACAGGGCTTTGCCAGAAGGTGCTATGCCTTCATCAGAGCAATGACACTTTGATAAAGCACTAGTGCAATACATCATCAAGGAGCTGCATAGGGTGATGTATTGGTGTAATACATCAAAATGCCACTGCTCGTGAAAGGTTTGATACTGCTTCTGTTGAAGTCTGTAGAATATACCACTGAGTAAAATGAGAAGAAGGAGCAGGATCGTAATGTGGTTTATACAAAATGATTTTCATATATATTTTTTTCATCTGTTAAAAATATTTTTAACTTGGCCACATTTCATATTTTAATTTAGTATTTTAATGAAGGTTTCTATTATAGAATGTGAGAAAGAAAGACACAGTAGATTATCAAGTGTGTATGTATTATTCTTCCTCTCCAAAATCACTGGGGATTTACAGGATAAAAAGGGAGAGGATTTTGAGTTTGTATGGCTTGTACTGTGAGATTCAGAGTTTGTTGCAGTGGGAACAAAACCTTAAGCACAGGAAAAATAAAACATACTTGTGTTGGAATATACCATAAGAATCTGAGACTATAACAACAGCAACAACGGACTAAGCTGAAGATCACATATATCAGCAGTATCCTGCCCCCGACAAAGCCTAAATGTCATTTGTTTAGAGAAATAACAGAAAAAGCATATTTTTCTACCCAGAATTTGGCATATTCAATGTCTTTGCTATCCTTTGCCACTTTTGTGCTCAGTCTCACAGAATGCTTCTTATATACCTCTTTACAGCCTCTTAAGATCTACCACTCCAGGGCAGATCCTAGAAGCATAAGTAGAGCTTTGAGATGAGTTGTCAATTCAAATTGTTGTTGTTTTTACGATTGAACATCACACTCCTGTCATTCTTAGGGCACCTTTCCAAAAAGATGTCACTCTAAAAATTAGTTGCCTTTCAGATAGGTAATAATTGACTAGTGATTATATATGTTTTAATTGCGATATTTTCTAATAATGAGTTCTGGAATTGCATTTTTCCTGTGAAAAAATAGAAAAGGATTATCTTTCTTTGGGCTTACAAGTACAGGATCTTTCCAGTGGTGTAAGTATACAGCTCTTCATGTTTTTTTTAAAAAACCCACATATATTCACATATAACTTTTTCCTGATGTAAAAACTAATTCTGATTTGTTGTAAAATAAGCATCAACAGGTTAGATTCACACCAGTCAGTATAATTTTAGGGCTGTCTATCATTAAAGTCCTTCCCAAAACATTAAGTTAGATTTCTAATATGATTTTTTAAATAACACGTATGACATAGACACATAAAACTTTTTAGTAAGAGCTTTCTTCTAACAAATAGTGCATATTCTGTTGCAGGACGGACTTGACTATGTTTTCTAGTCTATGTAGAAGTGAAAACCTAAAAACCATATATATTGCAAAAAGTTCTTCTACAGTTTCCTCTGTTAGGATTTCCAAACCTGAAAGATTTTATCACTTTATGAAAATACTTACAGCTGAATGCATTAACACCTGAAGTTTGTTATTCAGTTTTTCTATCTGTAGTGGTAATTTTTTTTTAAAGAATACAATTGCCATAGACATGAAGGCAAAGGAAAAATGAGCATGGAAATAGGAAAGCTGCTGAAGGAATTTTTAAAGCTTTTATCTATAATACTTAGTTGCTTTCAATCCCTAGTCTTAAAAAAAAATCCTTGCAATTGTAGTCAAATACAAATGGATGGAACATTTATTGAACAGTCTTTGAGAAACCAATGTCATCATTTTTTGATTCCTAGACACTTTCAACTCTCACAGTTTAACTTTCAGTTTTCTAATGCAAAAAACTGCAACAAATATGCTTTAATGCACTTGGATTTTGTTTGTTTGTTTCCAAAGACAAACCAAAGAAAATTAATTTACCTTTATAAACATGAAAGCAGTATACATTTTTTCTGCTGTGACTCTTTGGATATTGAAACTGTAGGATTGGAAAATGTTTGTTTGGATACTAGATACCATAAACTAAAAGTTTACTTCATCATTCGAATATTTGAGTCACAACATTCTGTAAGTACTGTGGAAAGCAACCCTGGTTAATGGGAAGATTTTGTACATATGGCAGTGTGCTTTTTCTAAAGTAAATAAGAATGACTATAAAAGGAAATACTGCCTTATTACCTCAAGATGCTTGTTACTTTCATAATGAGTCTAACGAAGGCTACTTAGTGATGGGAAATTACAGTAGCAAATAAGAGAGAGAAAGTCCACTTACTGTCAACAAGGTTTGCTAACAGATTAATTTAATAGGAATTGTGCATGTTTTTAGAAAGGGAATACAAATTAGAGGCAAAGATGGGTGATTCTGCTTTCTTCCAGAATTCACATCCAGTAAATTTAGTTGTTAAGAGACTGGAAGAAAAATAAACTCTTAAATATCAGTTCATAAGAATACAGCAGTCATATGGCCTACTTCTGGATTTTGAAAGACAGCAATGGAAATTGAGGATATAACTCATAAAGAAATCTCAGAGATTTTGAAGTTGTAAAACCTCAAACATGTTTAACAAAAAGTGAACTCCTAAACAGATGTTGTTAAATCGGAAAATACTTACCTAAAGGTATTGTTAAATCCATTTGAGATATCCTATCTGAATCAATTGGCATGGTCATCAAGATATAGGATAAAATAGCAAGTATTTTTTAGCTTTATGTTTCAGTTTTATGGCCAAAATTCACGGCCAACAAACAAAATTAACAGAAAATACAAGATGCATACAAACTTCCACACAGAGTTGGAATGGAGCAAAATCTCCTGAAAATTAAGAACTAATTGAGAGCTGCAGGAAAAATAGGCAACATCCAGCAGTGACATTACCTAAGTGAAAGAGTATTGCTTGATAGCACGATGTTAAAATAATACAGGAAATCTGTAATAAAAATAGATGTCTACGTAGTGGTGCATTTATTCATTGTGGAGAACAGCAGATGATCTAGCAAAGTTCCACATTTTTTAACAACAACCTAGAGAAAAGGACAGCTCAAAAAAATTGAATTCCATGCTAATAGTTTTGATGCAACATCTGTAGCAATTGGCTTAAATTTATATTTATACTGAATATATATATACTTATTATACTTTATACTGAAATAAGATTTTTCTTAAGCAGATGTTAACATCAAGTGAGGGACTTGTAAAAGGGCAATGACAATTCATCTAGTACTGAATTCAGTGGGATTTTTACCATTGTTATCAGTAAAAAAGAATACAGCCACACTAAACACCTTTGAATATGACAATCTGAAGTTTTATGACTGTCTTATCTCGAGTTTTAAAACTATCAGATAGAGTTTTAATGTGAATAATTAGAGTTTACACCAGTCTATCATGCTGTTTGTTTGCATAGAGTTTTCAGTAACTACACAGGTATCTGAGCACATATATACATATATATAATTAAACATGTACAATACATTTTATACATATTTCATATGCAAATATACTTCACTTAAGGAATGAAGTCATGAATCAGTGATGTTTTTAGTAGAATTAATATTAAAGAAACATGATATTGTTCAAACTTAGGAAATTTTTAAGAGTTAAGTGAGCCTAAAGAGCAACAGGTGAAGTAAATTCCATGTAAAGGCTCCAAAACAACAGGGATGGTCCTTACATCCAGCTTTTCTGCACACTTGTGAGAGTATGCCCTGTGTCAAGAAGACTGAATAGCAATTCTTCCAGCACAAGGGGTCTGTAAAATAATGCTTTAAAGAAAATGGTACTTATATTTTTGCTCCATAGTTTAGACTAGATCAATAGAATAAGTAGAAAAGTTTGAGTAAAAGTTATAAATATGACATTGTTAATTTTCCATTCCAGCTGAACTAGAGAATAGAAACAAAAACTAGACAAACAAGTCTTTCAGGAAGGCAGGAGGGGGAAATACAAAGAAGGAAAAAAAAAAAAGAGATCCATATAAAAGTACTGCAGTCAGGTCCTAATGTAAACAAAAATTATCTTCATGTGTTCATCTGTTGGCACCTTTCTAGTTTTACTTTCTCATTCTGTTTCTGACAAGTGTATTGATGTAAAAGTATGTTACAAAATTCCTTGAAAGCTTGATACATTTTACAGAATGACCACAAAATGCCTTATTTGGCATTGGTAGCCTGTTCATTCTTGAATGTATTGAATCCAAATTACTGAAAGTAACCATTCCTGTCCACCAAAGGCAGCAGGTTCTGCTGCCTTGAGGGCAGTTCAACACAGGTGAAGATCAATGCCTCAGAAACAGTGACAGCAAGAAGAATTTTAAACCACTATAGCACTACTTAAACTGAAGAAAATGAGTGATTTGGGGCAAGCAATTGAGATAAGGAAACAATGAAGAGGGTAATGAGCAAAAAGAGCAAGAAACATTAATATGAAAGAGCAGTATTATTTTAGCAGCATCTGTCTAAAAGATTGGGTAAGAGCTTTAAAGCTTCAGGTTTTCAGAAGCAGTATTAGTATCTTCTAATTCTATTCATGCATGATCAATAGACGATATTTCTGAAAAGTTTCAATGTTAGTTTGATATTGATGCATGTAGCATAGGGCTGAATCTGCATGTCTCACTAAATATAATACATATAATTTATAATAACATTACAATAGCATTACTCTTCATTATCAGAACTCAATAGTTGTGCAATAGAGTAGGTCCTCAACTGCAGTCTAGTCTGGAAAAAGCATAATATGGTATTTCTTCATGATTTTACCTTTTGGTCCAACTAACTTCTTGTCTGATGTCACCTTAACTGAAATATAGCAATACAGAACAATATAGAGTAATTCTTTATTCAGAGAGATATGCTCCATGATCAGATTGCATCAGTGATAAGGTCTTTCAGAAATGGTAAATTAATTTACTGTTTCAGTACAATGGTACTGCACTGGGACCAACGCAAAAGACATTGTATTTGAAGAGTCAGCAATCTTGATCAGACTATGTATGCTCTATTAGGGCTGTACATCGGGCATGAGAAGCCTGTATAAATAAAATGGGTAACTCATAACATCCTTGGGAAAGGTAAACTACATGTAGATCAAAGGGTGTAACACATTGATCCTGACTGGGAGACCACTGTACATCAGAATTGTCAATCCATATAACAATTAACCTGAGTGATTAGTCCCAGGCCTGTGCTGTGCTGTGCTATGCTGCATGTCCAGTATGGCCTTTTGCTGCACAAAGCCCTTGGCCATAGGATGACCTCAGCCAACTCATTGGAAAAGGGGAGCCTGTAGGCAGCTCCCACTTGGTACTGCAAATACATCTTTGTGGCTTTGCCTTTATGTAAAAGTGCAGCAAGAAGTTATCCCAAGACCATACTTTAGGAATACAGTTGTTTCTTTGTGAGAAAATTATGTAATAGCTGTAATGACCAAAAAGAAGGAACTTTTCTCCGTGGACTGGATGCGCACATTTTGCTGTGGGAAAATCTACCTGGGATGCATCCAATGCTACACTGTGCAAAAGCAGTGTTACCACCATCTGAAGATCAAACATAAGATTTAGTTGCTATCTATATTCCTGTTTTTATCGTACCTTATTAAAACAGCTATTTCATGAAAGCTTTTGATGTTGGACCTTTCTTATTGGAATCCAGGAAGAACCCTGCAGAACTCTCTCTTCCTTGCTCCCTACTACCACTGCCCAACAGGAACTTGTCTTCCCAAGCAAAATACTCCTTTTAACAATAAGGCACATGCTATATAACAAATACTACATTTTGTAGACATATTGAGACACTTAGAGTCTTTTTTCCCCCTTTCACACAGCAAGATTTTTAATCACAGAAATATTAAAATAAAGCTTATAGCTATTAATTTTAAATATTTTTTTTAATTTCTGAGGAAGTTAAATGATTAACCAACAGCACAGACAGCTGATTTTTTAAATATACGTGTCCTCCTAACAACTTGTATTCCTCTGGGGCATTCTCTATTGCAAAGATACCTTCCCAATTCAGCAGAACATATACATGGTTTTAGTTTCTGTCTCATGGATAATCACCAGCCCCCAAATCTACCAGGATCACAACCAGCAAGTTATAATATCAATATATATCATTAAATTCACACACACAAACACACAAATTGTTTGACCTCAAAGTTAGGTAGAATTATCTTTCGCAAGGGTGAAATCTTGGCTATATTTAGATTTCAAAGACTGACATTTCATCAAACCAGTCATAATCATGATGATATTGCATGGAAGTGTTCTGCAAGATATCTTTCTCTTTCTAGTCATAGCAGATACAGATTAATGACTGTTTCTTCTGTCCTAAAAGAAGTCTTTTCATATACCTACCTTGTTAGGCTCCAGCCACAAAAAATAAATTCTGTCACTTTGAACACGTGGACATTACAAATAAAAATTCTTCAAATGATGCCACATTTAACTGTCTTTTATCTGAGATTTATCCCTACACCTTTTAACAGCAGCATAAATTGACTACATATATCCTTAGCTCTGTCGGTGGACATGCTCTACAGAAAAATCTCTGAGGTTTGCGTTACTGATAGCTTAATGAGGTTAATTAGAAATCTTCATAGTCTCAAGAGTGCATATCTGTTGCACTATAAAATATTCTACACTGCAGTTACAGAAAGGCTGTATCTTGTCTTAAACACTGTTCTACAACCAAGGATTGAATGTTCAAACACTTCCTCAACATACTCTGTTGTAACTGCTGATGATAGATTTTTGACTGGACAGAACCTAACAAGAATGATTCCAAAGTCATGATAGAGATTTTTTCACAAACCACTCACTATTGGAAAATTATTTTTATGTACGAGAGAAAACAGCAAACGGAAATGTCATATCTAAATACATTGACAAATTGTGAACATTGTGAATGCTTTAATTTATGTGTGCCCTCTTGGCCAGCATGCTTTGATTAAATTATGTAACTCAAAGAATAAAGTCGTCTTCTCTGACAAGGTAACCCAGCTAGTAGATGAGGGAAAGGCTGTGGATGTTGTATACTTAGACAGCAGTAAGGCCTTTGACACTTTATCCCACAGCATTCTCCCAGAGAAGCTGGCAGCTCATGGCCTGGATGGGTGTACTCTGCGACGGATAAAGAACTGGCTGGAGAGCCGGGCCCAAAGAGTTGTAGTGAACAGAGCCAAATCCACATGGTGGCTGGTCACGAGCGGTGTTCCCCAGGTCTCAGTATTGGGGCCAGTTCTGTTTAATCTCTTTACCAATAATCTGGATGATGG